>OX456985.1:186849931-187317675 GCA_949752695.1 Melanostoma scalare
ATTTTGGTCACCTAGGAAAGTGAGATTTCAGTAATGTTTTGATGGGATCGTATTAAGCGTCTCAAATGGAGTTCCCCCCACCGTACAACCCCCAAAAAATCGTTATTTTTCGTCTATCTCGCTTCGTTCTCGAGATATGGAGCACTTTACATTTTGGTCACCTAGGAAAGTGAGATTTCAGTAATGTTTTGATGGGATCATATAAAGCGTCTCAAATGGAGTTCCCCCCACCGTACAACCCCCAAAAAATCGTTATTTTTCGTCTATCTCGCTTCGTTCTCGAGATATGGAGCACTTTACATTTTGGTCACCCAGGAAAGTGAGATTTCAGTAATGTTTTGATGGGATCGTATTAAGCGTCTCAAATGGAGTTCCCCCACCGTACAACCCCCAAAAAATCGTTATTTTTCGTCTATCTCGCTTCGTTCTCGAGATATGGAGCACTTTACATTTTGGTCACCCAGGAAAGTGAGATTTCAGTAATGTTTTGATGGGATCGTATTAAGCGTCTCAAATTGAGTTCCCCCACCGTACAACCCCCAAAAACTCGTTATTTTTCGTCTATCTCGCATCGTTCTCGAGATATGGAGCTTTTTACATTTTGGTCGTATTAAGCGTCTCAAATTGATTCCCCCCAACGTACAACCCCAAAAAAATTGTTATTTTTCGTCTATCTCGCATCGTTCTCGAGATATGGAGCACTTTACAATTTGGTCACCCAGGAAAGTGAGATTTCAGTTGTTTTGTTCCCCCACCGTACAACCCCCAAAAAATCGTTATTTTTCGTCTATCTCGCTTCGTTCTCGAGATATGGAGCATTTTACATTTTGGTGACCCAGGAAAGTGAGATTTCAGTAATGTTTTGATGGGATCGTATTGAGCGTCTCAAATGGAGTTCCCCCCACCGTACAACCCCCAAAAAATTATTTTTCGTCTATCTCGCTTCGTTCTCGAGATATGGAGCATTTTAAATTTTGGTCACCCAGGAAAGTGAGATTTCAGGAATGTTTTGATGGGATCGTATTAAGCGTCTCAAATGGAGTTCCCCCACCGTACAACCCCCAAAAAATCGTTATTTTTCGTCTATCTCGCTTCGTTCTCGAGATATGGAGCACTTTACATTTTGGTCACCCAGGAAAGTGAGATTTCAGGAATTTTTTGATGGGATCGTATTAAGCGTCTCAAATGGAGTTCCCCCAACGTACAACCACAAAAAAATCGTTATTTTTCGTCTATCTCGCAACGTTCTCGAGATATGGAGCTTTTTACATTTTGGTCACCCAGGAAAGTGAGATTTCAGGAATGTTTTGATGGGATCGTATTAAGCGTCTCAAATGGAGTTCCCCCACCGTATAACCCCCAAAAACTCGTTATTTTTCGTCTATCTCGCTTCGTTCTCGAGATATGGAGCATTTTACATTTTGGTCACCCAGGAAAGTGAGATTTCAGTAATGTTTTGATGGGATCGTATTAAGCGTCTCAAATGGAGTTCCCCCACCGTATAACCCCCAAAAACTCGTTATTTTTCGTCTATCTCGCTTCGTTCTCGAGATATGGAGCATTTTACATTTTGGTCACCCAGGAAAGTGAGATTTCAGTAATGTTTTGATGGGATCGTATTAAGCGTCTCAAATGGAGTTCCCCCAACGTACAGCCCCCAAAAAATCGTTATTTTTCGTCTATCTCGCTTCGTTCTCGAGATATGGAGCACTTTACATTTTGGTCACCCAGGAAAGTGAGATTTCAGGAATTTTTTGATGGGATCGTATTAAGCGTCTCAAATGGAGTTCCCCCAACGTACAACCACAAAAAAATCGTTATTTTTCGTCTATCTCGCAACGTTCTCGAGATATGGAGCTTTTTACATTTTGGTCACCCAGGAAAGTGAGATTTCAGGAATGTTTTGATGGGATCGTATTAAGCGTCTCAAATGGAGTTCCCCCACCGTATAACCCCCAAAAACTCGTTATTTTTCGTCTATCTCGCTTCGTTCTCGAGATATGGAGCTTTTTACATTTTGGTCACCCAGGAAAGTGAGATTTCAGGAATGTTTTGATGGGATCGTATTAAGCGTCTCAAATGGAGTTCCCCCAACGTACAACCCCCAAAAAATCGTTATTTTTCGTCTATCTCGCTTCGTTCTCGAGATATGGAGCATTTTACATTTTGGTGACCCAGGAAAGTGAGATTTCAGTAATGTTTTGATGGGATCGTATTGAGCGTCTCAAATGGAGTTCCCCCCACCGTACAACCCCCAAAAAATTATTTTTCGTCTATCTCGCTTCGTTCTCGAGATATGGAGCATTTTAAATTTTGGTCACCCAGGAAAGTGAGATTTCAGGAATGTTTTGATGGGATCGTATTAAGCGTCTCAAATGGAGTTCCCCCACCGTACAACCCCCAAAAAATCGTTATTTTTCGTCTATCTCGCTTCGTTCTCGAGATATGGAGCACTTTACATTTTGGTCACCCAGGAAAGTGAGATTTCAGGAATTTTTTGATGGGATCGTATTAAGCGTCTCAAATGGAGTTCCCCCAACGTACAACCACAAAAAAATCGTTATTTTTCGTCTATCTCGCAACGTTCTCGAGATATGGAGCTTTTTACATTTTGGTCACCCAGGAAAGTGAGATTTCAGGAATGTTTTGATGGGATCGTATTAAGCGTCTCAAATGGAGTTCCCCCACCGTATAACCCCCAAAAACTCGTTATTTTTCGTCTATCTCGCTTCGTTCTCGAGATATGGAGCATTTTACATTTTGGTCACCCAGGAAAGTGAGATTTCAGTAATGTTTTGATGGGATCGTATTAAGCGTCTCAAATGGAGTTCCCCCACCGTATAACCCCCAAAAACTCGTTATTTTTCGTCTATCTCGCTTCGTTCTCGAGATATGGAGCATTTTACATTTTGGTCACCCAGGAAAGTGAGATTTCAGTAATGTTTTGATGGGATCGTATTAAGCGTCTCAAATGGAGTTCCCCCAACGTACAGCCCCCAAAAAATCGTTATTTTTCGTCTATCTCGCTTCGTTGTCAAGATATGGAGCATTTTACATTTTGGTCACCCAGGAAAGTGAGATTTCAGTAATGTTTTGATGGGATCGTATTAAGCGTCTCAAATGAAGTTCCCCCACCGTACAACCCCCAAAAAATCGTTATTTTTCGTCTATCTCGCTTCGTTCTCAAGATATGGAGCATTTTACATTTTGTTCACCCAGGAAAGTGATATTTCAGTAATGTTTTGATGGGATCGTATTAAGCGTCTCAAATGGAGTTCCCCCACCATACAACCCCCAAAAAATCGTTATTTTTCGTCTATCTCGCTCCGTTCTCGAGATATGGAGCATTTTACATTTTAGTCACCCAGGAAAAGGAGATTTCAGGAATGTTTTTGATGGGATTGTATGAAGCGTCCTAATTGAAGTCCCCCTTCGAGCAACCCCCAAAAAATCGTTATTTTTCGACTATCTCGCTCCGTTCTCGAGATATGGAGCTTTTTACATTTTAGTCACTTAGGAAAGTGAGATTTCAGTAATGTTTTGATGGGATCGTATTAAGCGTCTCAAATGGAGTTCCCCCACCGTACAACCCCCAAAAACTCGTTATTTTTCGTCTATCTCGCTTCGTTCTCGAGATATGGAGCATTTTACATTTTGGTCACCCAGGAAAGTGAGATTTCATGAATGTTGTGATGGGATCGTATAAAGCGTCCTAACTGGAGTCTCCTCTGCGAGCTACCCCCAAAGAATCGTTATTTTTGGTCTATCTCGCTCCGTTCTCTAGATATGGAGCTTTTTACATTTTAGTCACCCAGGAAAGTGAGATTTCAGGAATGTTTTGATGGGATCGTATAAAGCGTCTTAACTGGAGTCTCCTCTGCGAGCTACCCCCAAAGAATCGTTATTTTTCGTCTATCTCGCTCCGTTCTCGAGATATGGAGCTTTTTACATTTTAGTCACTTAGGAAAGTGAGATTTCAGTAATATTTTGATGGGGTCGTATTAAGCGTCCTAACTGGAGTCTCCTCTGCGAGCAACCCCCAAAAAATCGTTATTTTTCGTCTATCTCGCTCCGTTTTCGATATGGAGCTTTTTACATTTTAGTCACCCAGGAAAGTGAGATTTCAGGAATGTTTTGATGGGATCGTATTAAGCGTCTCAAATTGAGTCCCCCCAACGTACAGCCCCAAAAAAAATCGTTATTTTTCGTCTATCTCGCTCCGTTCTCGAGATATGGAGCTTTTTAGTCACCCAGGAAAGTGAGATTTCAGGAATGTTTTGGTGGGATCGTATTAAGCGTCTTGACTGGAGTCTCCTCTGCGAGCTACCCCAAAGAATCGTTATTTTTCGTCTATCTCGCTCCGTTCTCGAGATATGGAGCTTTTTACATTTTAGTCACCCAGGAAAGTGAGATTTCAGGAATGTTTTGATGGGGTCGTATTAAGCGTCCTAACTGGAGTCTCCTCTGCGAGCAACCCCCAAAAAATCGTTATTTTTCGTCTATCTCGCACCGTTCTCGAGATATGGAGCTTTTAACATTTTCGTCACCCAGGAAAGTGATATTTCAGGAATGTTTTGATGGGATCGTATTAAGCGTCTCAAATTGAGTCCCCCCAACGTACAGCCCCAAAAAAAATCGTTATTGTTCGTCTATCTCGCTCCGTTCTCGAGATATGGAGCTTTTTAGTCACCCAGGAAAGTGAGATTTCAGGAATGTTTTGGTGGGGTCGTATAAAGCGTCCTAACTGGAGTCTCCTCTGTGAGCAACCCCCAAAAAATCGTTATTTTTCGTCTATCTCGCACCGTTCTCGAGATATGGAGCTTTTAACATTTTCGTCACCCAGCAAAGTGAGATTTCAGGAATGTTTTGATGGGATCGTATTAAGCGTCTCAAATTGAGTCCCCCCAACGTACAGCCCCAAAAAAAATCGTTATTTTTCGTCAGTTTTGTGAAAACTGTGTTACGATATCGAAACCAAATATTAAATGAAGCGTTTTAGTTTATATAAATATGTAACTTTTTTTCTATTGTTTTACTTTAAACTTGTCATTCCGACAGACGGCTTTTGCCATGTCATAAAAGATTTGTTAACTGAACTTGTAAACCATAAGCTTTTGTAATAAATCTTACTTACTTAATAAAATCTTTGCCATTATTTGTGGTGTCCGGGCACTAAAACCAAAATTGAATATGCTTTTCAGTACCCGGACATGCTGTCCGGATAATAACAATGTGCGATTATCATGTATTTTCAGTACCCGGACAGGAGTTGTTTCTTAAAATGATTGTGTCTGGATACTAAAACAAAAGCGTTCGGATACTAGATCAGTCATTTTAAGAGATTTAATCATTTCAAGAGACAAGCCCTCTATTGATACACGAGTTTCTTCCTGATAAGCGTTTATAGCGAACAGCAAAATTATGTCAATTGCCAGTCTCTCAACTCTTCGCAGCCACAAACCAGCAACATACATGGAAAATGGAATCCAAATAACTGGAACGATTTGTATGGATCAGCAAACTACAAAAATACAATTTGGCAAAAAAAAAACTTTCTCTGGGTAATTTTCCATCGATTGGTATAAAAATTGTAATAGGTATACGAAAACATAGTTATTATTACATTTGAAAATTTTTCCCGATTCGTTTTCCTGATCGCTATAACTGGCCCCTAGCGTGTGAACATGTTGCACATTGACCGCCAAACTTGCGTACTCATTTGCGGAAACTTGATGTGCATTGCCTGCTAGCGTCTCTACGTGTACACTGTACACCCTCATGCTAGTTTGTGTAAAATAATTTACGTATACGTGACGTCAGAACCGCGAATATGTGCGGCTTTTTATATGCCGTCTGCAGGTATCTTAAGTGTAAAAGATTAATGTTTTAATTTTCTTGAAAAACCATTTAAAGAGGTAAGCAATTGTTCCAATTTTCTATAATTCGAAATAATATGCTAAGTTTTGGAGTAGTTAGTGTTTGAATTTGTTATTATCTTGATTAGTGAAGGACAAAGTAAACAAAACTATGGACGACCATTACTTTTCGTTACATTGCATGTTTTATTGATTTTAAAATATGAATTTCACAACTTTATGAGAAATACATTCATATAACATAAATTACATAATTTTGTCCTAATTAGCTTTAAAAAGTTTGATATTACCTATGACCACGTTTCCTCTTGGTATCGATTATCTTTTATCATTTTTTCAATATAAATTTCATCATCAATTATTTCACTAAAAGCTTCCTTGACCGATTTCGGCATATTATTAGAAGAGCCTGCCACCAATACAACTGCTTTTCTATTTAAAATGAGGTCTCTTATTTCCGTGCCGTTGTCTTTTATTAAGTGCTGCACATAAACTTTGTTTTCCTGGTCTCTGGAAAAGGCTGTAAAGCATTTTGCTACACCTTTTGCCTCGAACCGTTCGAAATGCTTGCTAACGAAATTTAAAAATAAAATATAGAAGTTTTTTTCGATTAGTAAAATATTTGGTAAACTCACCTGCAGAAATAATCTTTCTCTTTGTTTCTACACCCGAAGAAAACCATTGATTTTGATCTCGTAGTTTTGTCTGCAACTTCCTGTTGCATTAAAACACTTAAAAACGGTGCAATTCCTGTACCAGGTCCAACCATTATCATTGGTGTTGACAAATCTTTAGGAATGATTAGAGTCCCACGTTTGATGGTACCTAAAATTCTATCTCCCACTGAAAGATTCTTAATCCAATTAGAACAGAGACCGAGTCTGGATTTCGATAGTTTTGTTTTATACTCAACCACCGCTACCAGAAGATCAAGGGTTTCTGATTCTGGAACTGAAGCTATTGAAAAACTTCGACATTGGATTATTTGAAATAATTCAAATAAAATAGGCAAAGTTAAGGCTGCAGTTGCATGTCGAAAATCATATAAAATTTCAAGTATCGATCTTCTTGGTCTGTTCGCATAAGCAATTAAATCTTCTAGTCCTTCAGCAGTTGTAAATTCTTCAAGTTTCTCTTTCTCTAATTCATCTTTGCAATTCAAGGCAAGAATACCGAAAGCATTTTGTCTTGGAACGGAGCTTAGGTCCCAAACGTATTTGGCTAGTAGTCCGAGGGTAACTGGGCGCTGATATGCTAATGGAATATGCAAGTCTGAAAAAAATATATAAATAACGAAGAGAAGAACTTTAACATGAAGGTATTTGTTTTAACGCCGATATATGTAAAATAAATATTAAACATCAACAGGGGCGGTGATCGTCAACAAGCTTTACAAATTCGGTAGATTTCTTTAGGCAATGTGGTACCCGTAGTGTGATGGCTAGCAAGTCTGCCTGGAATTAACAAGTTCCCCGTTAGTGTACATTCTTTGCCATGGTTAGGTTAGGTTGAATGGGGGGTGAAGCCACAAGTGGCAACACCTCACTCGGATTGTGCTCCCTGGGAGATCAGAGGATGAGGAAATGGGAGGATTGGAGAGGTAGATGGTTATTGTGGTAGGGAACTCACACTGAACCATTTGGAGCCCTGAGTAAATTTCAGGACGTTGCTCAGTGGGAGACTTGAGATGTCGCCCAGTTCGTCGAAAAATTATTCTCCGAGGGTTTTTTTTCCGAGTGTGGGCCAAGCTAGGACACAGAGGAAGTGGAATGATCCCTCCTCTGCCTCCTCATCTTGGCATCCTTTACATAAGTCGGATGTGCTAATGCCCATTCTCCCGGCTCTGTCGGGGCTGACCTTCTCCTTCCGTAGTTACTCGTGGGACTTTTTATGGAATTTTTAAAAACAAACAAACAAACAAAAAAACAAACAGACAAAAAAACGAACAAAAAGACAAAAAAGAAAACTGGGGGGAGGCAACGTAAGTTGTACACATTCTCCGATTTGGCTGCAAAGTCGAAGCAGGAATGTGAGCCAACGGACAAACCTTCCACCAGTGGGATATAAGGTTCGCACACAGGCTCTGAACCAGCTGCAAAGCCAGTTCAGGTCTGTGCAGTGGGAACCAAGAATCCCGACTCTGGCGAGCAGCACAGCCCGCTGGAAACTGGTCAAGAGCAGGCTGCAAGTGAATCGGAGGGCAAACGGACCGCCACTGCTAATAGAGGGGATGAAGTCCCCTACTACCATCAAGACAGGACGAGGTGAAACCTACAAAGAGGGGAAATGGAGGGGTGATCAACGATTCCGTCTCCACCTTGAATGCCCTTAAAATAAAGGACACGGGGAGGGCCGCCCAGACTGGCAGGGTTAGAGAGGCGATTAGCAACCCTACCCCTGAGGGTCGGTACGTACCCTCGTCGAGTACAATGAATCCTCCAATTGGTGGAGTGGGAGAGGTGATTAACAACTCCAGCTCGGCCCAGGGGTTGGACTCAGATCAAAAAAACCCCCGCTCAGATACGTCGCCAAGCCAGAAGGGTAATTGAAACGGTGGGTGGTAAACCCGCAGTGGAGAGAACCCCGGGTGAGGTTGAAAAATTGAAGTGGGCAAGTAAAATTTCAGATGAGACCAGCCAAGACTCAACGTCGAAGCGAAACAGGTCGTTTGAGGTTGAAAAACCTCAACCCAAAAAGCAAAGAGTCGGGGTTAGCGTTCCATCGACACTGGTGCTGGGGCAATCCTTTGGTGACGTGGTAAAGGGACAGATTGTTGTCGCGTTCATCGACGGGAGCAATATGGATGGAAACATCTCTAATAGGGAGACACGCCAAAAGACTTGGTGTGTTTTCCAATGATTTCTGCAGAAGCTGCATGGACGAGGAGGAGGAAAAAACCGTTCAACACCTTCTTTGCTCATGCCCTGCACTACTTCATAAGAGGAAAACTCATCTCGGTGAATTCTTCTTCGATGATACTAGCGACTTAGCTTACATAGACCCTAATAGTCTTTCGAAATACATTAAAAGTTCCACGTGGTTCGACTAGCAGGTGATTAACCGGCTAGTCCCGTAATGGAAGATTAATAAGACTGCTATTATACGGTGAAATTTGTTTCACGAAACAGTTCGAACACTATAAGTGCAAAAGAGAACGAAAGTTCGAAAAAGAGAGATGGACAATGAGCTACCCTGTGTCGCATGGGCTATGGTTTCGTGAAACAGCTTTGACGTTTCTCTTTGGGCGCGTTCGAGAGCCTATCGGATAGCCTATTTCGGATAGCCGTATCTTGGATACCTTTTTGAACGATCTGCTGTGAAATATTAAAATTCGACTTTTGAAAATAGAAAAACATTCAAAATATCATTGCAAGACGATTATAACTTATTTTTTTCGATTTCCCATGAGTTTTAAAAGACTCTTATGCTGAAATAAATGCACACCAAAAAAAAAATCAACATGAAAAGAAATAAAAATAAATTTTCTATCAGCTGATCACTTGAATAGAAAGGTATACCAAATATACTCGGATACCTTTAGATAGCTTTTTAGTTGAAATGGGTGTGTGACTCTGCTAAAAGTTTAACAAGTAAACAACAACAACAAGCTATCCGGATACGATTCTCGAACGCCCCCTTTGTCTTTGTTCGTGTTTTTGTTTATTCTGTTTCATTTGGTTCAAAAATAAGAAATAATACTAATAATAATGACTTTTTTGTTTTTCAAGAGGGTTTGAAGCAACCAGGCACTGCTAGATAACTATTTTTCCCCAAAAATAAAAACACCGAATGAAAAATAAAGAGAAATGTGAAACTAGTTTCATGAAACTGGATTTCATCGTGTAATTACACTTGCGACACGGAATGACAGAACAAAGAAGAATTCGAAGTTGTTTCGTGAAACAAATTTCACCGTATAATAGCAGTCTAAGTGATCAACTCGTTAATCTTACACCGGGTTTCTGAGATCAGTAGGTGATTAACTTGCTGATCTCTGTGGTATCACAATGGGCCCTTGCGGCCTAAGTGTGTCAGGCAATGTACTCATTGGCTGACAGCCACTTCCACCTAACCAAACCTAATGCCCATTCTCATCATGTGGGTACCCAACGAGTTGTGTCCCGTGAGAATGCCAATCAACAGAGAGAGCCGAGGTCTGCTGTTTGATTCTGTTTTTTTCTTGCTCAAGCAGTGCTGCCACTGAGAAATTTAAAAAATCATAGTTTAAAAACATGATTTGGGATAAAAAAACATGACGGACCAATCTCGTAATGAAAAATAAAAGAAAGAATTCAAATAGAGTATTTGGAAACCATACCATGAGTAAAACAAATGTATATAATAGATTAACAGTTTGTTCAAATTATTAATTAAAACATAAAAGCAAAAAAGTTCAAAACTTAAAACAAAAACAAACAGTTTTGATAAATGAAAAGATTAGTAAAATTTTTAAGAGTTAAAAGACTTTTTATATTTCCTCAGATGCACATTTCGGAAGCAATGCTTCCATCGTCAGCGAGATTTATAAATTAAAATAAATTATCTGTCAAAAAAATTAAAAAAAAAAAAAAAACAAAAATGTTTCTAAACAAAATTACAATTGAGTTGAGTTGAATCTATTAAAATTTTTTTTTTTAAATTGATTCTTTGATCGGTCCATCATCACTACTCATTAGATTATTTTTGTTTTTAAATATATAAAATGATTCAAGAGCATCTAATCCAGAATTGCTATTTACATTTCTTATTAATTTTAAATTTTGCAAACTAAAACTATGACTATTTTCTAGCATATGTTCTTTTCATTTATTTATTAGATAAAAAAAAACGTCGATTATCTCAACTAAAAGAACTCATTAAACAGTTTCGTACTTATTCATGTGTTTTTTATCCATTGTCTAGAGAACAAAAACTGAAATTGGCCAAAAGCGATTTTAATAAAATAAATACATACATGATTTTTCTTAAGCCGAAATATAAGTTTCAATTCTCTGCAATTGGCAATTGCTGAAGCTGAACTCAATTCTCAATGTTGAAAGCAAAATAATATCAGGAAAATGAAGTGAACGATAGAAAAATATAAGAACTGTTTCATCCTCTGATCTATTTTACTCATCATCATTGCGTTAGTAGAGCACTCGAAGTGATTGCTGAGCTGTCAAAAATATTCCAAAGCCCGAGGCGAAAGAAAGATTAAGGCTGTGTGTGAAAAAACATGATTTTGGACTCAAAAACATGAAAACATGATTTGGGTCTAAAAAGCATGAAAATCATGATAAATCATGATTTCTGGCAGCCCTGTGCTCAAGTGACCTTAGAACTGAGGTGTTCGTTTCGCTGGATTCGAGTGTTTACCCGATTTTAGCCAGCTTATCCACCATTTCACTACCAATTATGTCACGATGTCCTGGAACCCAGGTTAAACTAACTGTGTTTGTTTCGCTGAGCAGTCTTAGGTTACTGCGACAGCTGTCTACTAGTCTGGATTTTGTGATAATGGATGAGATAGCTTTAATGGCCGCTTGACTGTCTATAAAGAAGTCAATATTTTTGTTGATCAGGTTTTGCGTAGCTAGGTGCTTCGCGGCTTTGCACACTGCGAGTACTTCTGCCTGAAAGACACTGCAGAAGTCGGGAAGCTTTATTGATCTATTCATGGTGGGGTAGTCTGAGAAGATACCTGACCCTACCCCTTGGTCCGTTTTGGAACCATCTGTGAAGACGAAAATGTGATTTCCTTTTATAACCCTGTTTTCCTCCCAGCTTTCTCTTGTCGGAAAGACTGTCAGGGCCACTGGATTGAAGTCAATATGCGGGGGGGGGGGGGGGGGGTATAGTCTGTTTGAATGTCTATATCTTATTATTTGCCATAAAAAGCGCTTTCTCGATTAGCCGTTCGGAGCCGGCAGAAAATTGAAGGTCCCCTCACTTCCCTCACAAGGTATCGTTGTGAAAAATGCGCTAGACCTTGGCGCTCCTCGCTTTGTTGCGCAACCTACTTATTTATTTATTTTATTTCTTCAGTTAATTTTAAGAAGCGCTACAGGAACACGTCCCATAAATCTCAATGCACAGTTTTTGAGAACAAAATAAATTTACTTAAATAGTTGCACAGCATGACCTGCAAGACTTTTGTTGAATGTAAGTGTATATTGTCTCACACAAGGTGCTAGTTCGCTTCATATAATGATTAGCAAAAATAAGAACAAAATCGTATAAGTGAATTAAGAGGCATGATTGCTCGTGTAAGAGCACTACCACGTACTCAGTGGTCAGTGGCTTATCGAAATAAGAGCAAAAATAAAAGAAATTTTAAAGCCGTGCGACAAGACAAAGCTGTGATAGTTTTCAATTTTGTTCTTATTTTGCCACTCTACAGCTCAACACGTGACGGGGCCCAAGCCTAATGTCTAAACACGTAATTACGAGACTATCCTAAAACCTGGAATTCTTAACTCGAGAAATGAAAATGGATACAAAGTTGTAGCATAAATTTTCTGTTTATTTCATGTCTAATCATTTAGATCGTCATCTTGTGCCCATCCATCTTCGTCGGAGAAAAATCTTCGCTTGGCTGCGGTATTCATGTATGGTCGGGACACCCATTCAATATCTGCCGCTTGAAGTTCATCTAGTGTACCCAACTTAATTTGATATAACTTCAGTTGAAACCTAGGCCCAACTTCCTTTAATTCGAGTTCCTTGTTGACATATTGATAGGTATGGTGGCGGAAACTGATATAGTCATCATGATTGGCAAATGTCATAACACGTTTTGAATCCACCCTCGGAACTGGGTACAAATACTTTAGTATGTTCATTGTACGCTCTGCCAATTTTGTTTTAAAATTATGGAATATCAAATGAGGTTTCTGCTCGCTCATGGGTTCAACATCGGGTATATCATGGCGCATTACAACGCCAGAGATATTGAAGAATGCCGTCGGGCCGTATGGTAAATGACAGACCACCAAGTTATCCGGTACACCTCGATGTTCATGAACAATGATAAAATCCGTAACATCATTGGCACGACAAGCGTGCATAAGTTGCTTCATCTCGTAATTACCACGATTCATACGCTGAGCATTAGGGAATAACAAACGCAATTCTTTAACAAACATCTTTAATCTAGCCGATGGACTATGCGATGTGGTAATCATAATTTTTGGGTCTTCGCAACCAGCCCAACGATATTCGTCATCAATATTTGCTTCTGTAACTCCATTGGGATCTACATTTTTGGGAATTTTTCTTATGAATAAGATGTGTGTTCATCCAGAGGGGTTCTCTTACCATCAACATTGTACTTGAGTTTGTCTTGAAGTTTAATTGCTTCTCGCTGAATATTGCCATGGATGTGTGTATTGTTTTTGAGGCTATTTTCCAAAAGGTCTTTCTTGTCTTGGACCTTTTTATGGCGGGCTTCAGCTGATTTTTTGTACAGGTATTCCCGACGTAGCCTAGCTTGTCTTCGTAGCATCGTTTAAATATTTTTTTATACAGATTTTGATCATAAATTGAATAAAAAACAAACCGCAATGAACAACGCGAAAAAAAATAAATCAAATGCCTTCCATACACAACACGTGGTGAAAGAGAAATGTCAAACGCATCGAACCTGTTGCATGCTTGTGACGAACTTGAGACCAACACAGAGTAGACAACAGTAAAGGCGATAGATTTTGTGACCGTATTTTAATTTTGAATATGTAGTAAAGTACGACTACAAGCGATTATAATGGCCTTAAAAAGGATCTTACCTTCATGGAGTTGCTTTATTTCAACTACAGTGTCTCGATTGAATCCAAGATTATGTTCGTCTAATATTTCAAACAGCTCATTAACTCTTTCGTCAGGGTTACAAGGCCGGATCATTAAAACATCACCAGGATTCCACGTAACAGTTTTTGGAAATTTCAGTTTCACCATTCTGACGTCCTGAAAGTGGTCTTTTGATGTCACTCTCACATTTTCCTGTTGATTTCAAGATGATTCTCAAATATTTTGATAAACATGTTAAATAATAAGGGTATACCTCGATGGTGAAACTCGAAGCCACCTCCTTGAGTGGCCACTTCAAATCATTTATCTCTGCACAGCACGGATGGCTGCTTTTATCGACACCCCACTTGTAGCAAAAGTCTTTTGAGATATTCTCTTTCAGGTGTGGGTATAATTGCTTAAGTGTCACCCACATATCTTGTATCCACGGTAATAAAGTTGCAGCCATTCCATGATCATGCTGATCATCGCAAAGTCCTGTTCAAGGTATCAGTACAAAGAATATATAAAAAGATAAAGGGAAATTCCTTACCAAAACGAACTATTGGATTCGCAGAAAGTTGAAGCAACCTCTTGTTCAGTTTCTTTGCAGCAAAATTGAACTTTGCATAACTTGAATCTCCAAGACCAACCAAGGCGAATTTTAAACTTTGTAAAGAGTTTGTCGGTAAACTCTTCCGAAGAAGAAATTTCCAAAATTTCTTCATATTATCGGGCTCCTCACCTTGGCCTGTTGTTGCAACAACAAACACTACAAGTTGTTCATTGATTAAATTGCGGATGTCGAAATCGTCCATTGACATGAAGGAGCCGGTGAATGAAAACTTCTTTGAGTCCCTCCAAATTCGTTCAGCTACATCTTGCGCAGTTCCAGTTTGGCTGCCATACAGAACTAGAAGACGCATGCTGCTAAAAAAATGATTTAGTTAAACCATAAAAACTTTTTCCTTAATGCCCTAAAGTACAAGAATATGAGCCTCTACTGTGATAAGTCTCACACTTTTTATTGGAAATGTTTGACTCAACAACGAACATTTCGTTAACAGAATGAGATTGCAAATTTTTCAAGACATAAATAAAAACTTAAAATTCTTGTGATTACCTTCTTTTCCCTTGAATCAAATAAAGAATTTCAAATTAAATAAATCGACTCTTGATCTTTTGAAATCAATAAGCAAACTTATTTTGAGAATTGAAAGCGAAACGAACTACAATGCAACACAAAAAAAAACAACTTTTGTTTGTCTCTTGCAAACGTCAAAAACGTAAGGAAAGATTACGATACGAGCTTGTGAGGTGAGATAAGACTATCAGGGCAGGGAAGGTATTTCTTCTATTACATTCTTCACGTTCAAAAAAATTTTAATCCAAAAATGTGTTTGTGTTTAGCTATTTAATGATTTCTGCATGATATCATTGTATCGGTACTTGTTTTCTTAAGGAAGCATTAAATCAGTATAAAAAAGTGTTTGGCAAAAGGTCTACTTGTCTTGAAACTCATTACGAGACAGCTAAGGCTTTGCCCAAGCTAGAAAGGCCTGTGGTCGCGGCTCTATGGCTATCAAAGTGAAAAACGTGTAGCTGTTTGCATCTTAGCGTTCTGACAGTACTTTGAGTGATCGCCTTCCATAGATCACTATCACATCCCACTCTAGTTTTCACAACGCCAAAGTGAGCATATCCTCGTATTAACAACAAAAGCAGAACACATAGTTCAATTTTCAAATCTTTCCTGAAGTTAAGTCATCGTCATTTGATGATAGTAGTTGAGTTGTCAGCACAGTACGAATTAATTTCAAAGGATCAAATATTTAAAAGTCTAGTTCAAATTGTACTAGATTGCGAAAAAGTTTTTATATGGCAGCTCCCTTTTTCTGGTTATGATGTTTTGATTTTTTTGAAGACTGATTTCACCTCAGCCCCACACACCCCCAACTATTTCAACAGTCCAGCACGTAGAAGAAAAGAACTCATCCCACACGAATCACGAACGTTTCTATTGTAAAAAAAAATCAGCCGTGGCGACGCAGAAAAATCAGCTGTGCAGATATAAATACAAGTAATTAATATACCAAGGATATTTCTGAAACAGGTAAGATAAAAAAGTTCATGACATTGAAACGCATAAACGAATAATAAAGAAATCCAAACAAACCTCAGGCAGATTTGTTACATTTATCAAATAGCTGTAAACTAAAATATTCAAGAAAGGGAGTGTACAGCTAAAAAAAAGAACAAAAATCAAATTGAAAAAGAAACATAAAAGTAAAATGTCGGAAATAAAATCAATGGAGCACGCCACGCTCAAAGTACCCTACGAGGTGCTCAACAAGAAATTCCGTGTGGCTCAGAAGACCCTTGATCGTGAAGTTGATCAGACTTTTAGTGCCACAAAAGAAGTTGAAAAAGCCATTAAAGGACCTAATCCGACAATTGCTGAAATAAGTAAACTTGTTGGTGGCGTTGTTGAACGCCTGCAGGTGCTCAAACGTAAAGCTGACGAAAGCATATCAGACGAGTTGGCAGCTAGCTATGTATGCAAACGAAAGCTAGAGCATCTCAAGGCCAATGCGTCGCCTGAGATGAAGACCAGTTATGAAATTTGGCAGGCATCAGTTGACCAATGGAAAAGGGTAAGATCATTCAATTAAGAGATGAAAAGGAATTGCAAAATATTCTTTTGACTATTTTTGTTTACAGATTCGCATGGATCGAATGGTCATTGAACATTTATTGCGGATGGGGTATTATGAAACTGCTGAAAAACTAGCTGACCGCAGTGATATAAGACATTTGACAAATTTGGGTGAGTCTATCTAAACCAAACAATAGCGTTTCTGAAAATTCTAGCCTTTGTTCATATTTATTTCTTCTTTAAACAAAGCAAACATTTTGCTACACATTTTGTATTTTGAAGGTATTGAAAAATTGCGTTTTTGCAAATATGACTCACTTAAAATAGCGAAACTATCGCATTTTTGTTTGTTGTGTTTATTTACGTTGTTTTCAGAGATCTTCAGAGAATGCATTTTATTATCATATTAACGAGATATGATAATTGGTTTTGTGTTGGTTTGTATCATCTTTCTACACAAACGCAGGATTTTTTATCGGTTCTTTTTTAGCTGTACAAATATCAAACATTAACTCAGTGAACATTAGAAAAATGAAAGAACTGGCAATTTTTGTGTATGTAGAAGATAGGTTCAAGAAAAAGGCAATCGCTGACAAAAAATTAAACTTATTTACAAAAACATTTGTTGAATGTACATAGGTAATCTGGCAGTGAAAATTTTACCGATTCATATTAAAGCCCGAACATAGTTATTTTATTGGAAATAAAATTAATAGACAATGGGAACCATTTATCAGAGTTGGCTTTCTGTCGATCGCTGACAGATAAAGCTAGTAAATGTGTTCTACCTTGGCCTAAAGAGCCCGACCCATAGAACGCGTTGCGTGCGGTAGAAGCGGCGCGGCAACTGATGCGGTGGGTTTTGCCGCGCGCAACTGATAGGGGTGACCCATAGAATCCGTTGCGGTGTTTTGACAGATAAATTTAGTCAAAATGGAGGCGTTCAAGAATCGTATCCGGATAGCTTGTTGTTGTTGTTTACGTGTGGGAAATCGAAAAAAATAAGTTATAATCGTCTTGCAATGATATTTTGAATGTTTTTCTGTTTTCAAAAGTCGAATTTTAATATTTCACAGCTGTCGTCTGTTGTCGATCGTTCAAAAAGGTATCAAGACACGGCTATCCGAGATAGGCTATCCGATAGGTTCTTGAACGCGCCCATTGTCACTTTTTCCATATAAGAGAAAACTTCAAATTGGTTGTGACTGCGCATGTCTCTCTTCTGTCACCGCGTGAGAGCCGCGGCAAAGTAGAAAGTTGGGCTACTCGGCGCGTTGCGCGCGGTGCTTATGGGCCACCTCTCATAAGATCGTGTGTATTTTATCGAGCTGTCAGTTGGAAGCGGTGCCGCACGCGCGCAACGCGTTCTATGGGCCGGGGCCTTTATGTAGATAGTTAAAAGTAACATCAGGATACTGCCTTATAGGCAGACTACAAAGATCCTTGCCAACGACATTTTTAGCAAATTTAATGTTCTCATGTACATGGTCAGACCTCTTCGGAAAAATAAAAATGATTTTGTTTTTACAATAATCTAAAAGTAACCTTTTGAGCTTTTTAAAAGGTTTGAACTAATCTTCCTGACGAGTAGCGGGTAAGCTTTTAACTGATTAATGTTGTAATACAACACAAGGTTAGTGACTCCTTCTAACCCATCATAACTAAGTAATCATGACAGAGTTTTTCGAGGAGCTTATGCGACAATCATGAATTTTTCGCATTAAGCTTATGACGTCGCGCTCATTTTTGCTATCCGATGAAAATTTCAATAGACACTCAGTAAATCGGTACCGAGTAGAGAGGGGCTCTTACCCAATAAAACCATCGGTAAATCAGAACCAACACTAACGGTTCAAAAACTAACAACGGTGTAGGCTCAGGGATTTTTTGTCCCAACTTCAAATCATCTATATTCCTTGGTAGCACTACAACTATCTTTCAAGCAGAGGTAATAGCTATAGAATTCTGTGTTAGGGAATGCATTATAAGAAACATCCGAAGATTACGCATCCTAATTTGTCAGGCAGCTCTAAAGGTATTGTTCTCAACCAAAATTGAATCCAAACTAGTTTGGACCTGGCATGTCTATCTCAATTAGCCAATCACAATAAAGTAACTCTTTCCTGGGTGTCTGGACATGAAGGTGTACAGGGTAATGAAGAGGCTGACCGCTAGACTTTGCTCTCCATCCCAATTCAAAGGCCCGGAACCTTCCTGCGGTTTCCCAATCAGTAGCATTAAACGCGAACTGGTTACTTGGGAACGTCAGAACATGATCCACACCTGGAACAACTCTAATGGCCACCGCCTGCCAAAATTATTCATCGACTTATCTCAAAGACGTATGAAAGAAATTCTTGACATGAGCAAACGTGACGCAAAGTTACTTACAGGCTTCCTCTCTGGACACTGTTCTCTAAGATATCATCTTAAAAAGGGCATGGCAACTCTCTGTCTTGAAGACACAGAAACGGCTGAACAAATTGTATGTGAGTTTTTATGTGAATGGCCTACCATAGCCAGATCCAGGCTAAAGATATTCAATAAAGGATTCACTAGACCTCTTGATATAAGAAACACCCCTCCTTCGAATATTGTTAGGTTCTTACACGACCTCAACTTCGAATGAATAACTTTACACTTTACGTGTTTCAACCTAAGAGAACAGCACAAAAGATCTTTAAGGTCGACGTGCTAGTATAGGTTTTTGCCTTCGCTCTATTCAATTAAAAAAAAAAAAAACAGAACCAAATTATAAAAGATCGGCAGATCGACAATTTTTTTTTTAACTAACACTTCACATTTGGAGAAGCTTTATAGTTACATTAGCCGGTTAAAAATGAGCCTTTTGAAAAAATATTAGTCGCACAAAAATGTATCAAACTTAATGGGGATGTTTATAATGGTCGATTTGCTTAGTAGTTTGTTGACAAACAGGTAAGGGAGGGTACCACGCTCAACACTGCGTATTAGTGCGATCAAAGCGACTGTTCCCCTTCTCTGCTAGACCAATTTGTAGGCGCTGTGGTTTTAACCATTTTAATTTACATAATATAAACTTAGCCCAAACAAAACGCATTGAAAGGACTTAACTCTTATACTCTTATATCAATAAATCGATAAATCATTATCATTGGAGTATTGGATTGGTAGAGTTCGTTTACGAGTACACAAAGTGAGGTCTAATTTTGTAAAACAAATCAATCAGATTTTAGTCAGATTTCATTATGTTTTGTTTTACTATTGACTTCTGCTTTTTATGCAGAAGGCTTTTTAACAACAATAAAGAAATGAGCCACATCGAAGTAAGATGAATCCCTGAGTTGGGTTATATGAAATGAGTCCCTTTTTACTCAAAAGAGTCGCAGTGGTAACTCTGTCCTTACAATTCTTTCCAATAGATTTTAGGCCATCAGCTCAGTGTCTTTTCCTAATAATCAGTACATTTTTCTTTCTGAGCTTCAAGTTTAGCTCATTTCTTTCCTTTTTGATGTGCCTTATAAGGTTCGCATCCAATGACATTACAAAGTGTTGGGAAGTATTTGAGTATGGTACTACATACTAAACTGCTTATAAAAATTGGAACGTCGTTTGTGATTTTGTTCGTAAAGTTTATAACTGTCGATTTTGTTTCACTAACTTGCAATTTAACAGTAGTCCTAATCATTTTCTGAACTCAACCTTTCAAAAACGTAGGGCGAGTTGGGAACAAACTCAGGGCCCAAAAAACACTCAGTTTTATATTTCAAAAATCCTTTTTGTCGACCACAATATTTATAAACTACCATCGATAAAGTCAAACGGGTGTATGAACGATGATAAAATCGACCGACTACAAAAGCAGTGGCTATTACAAAATTAGCGGCTACTACAAAATCAGTGGGTACCATAAAACCAGACGGGCGTCTTTAACCTCTGATGGGAAGGCGCGTTTTAGCCTATCCGAACGATTTCAAAATTGGTATCGTTACACAAATTTATCGCTCATATTCGGCCCTGCCGATGGGTTTCTTATCAAGCAATTCATGTTTTCTGCTTTTTGTTTCTCGAAGTTTCTGTAACTTAAACAAATTTTTCTCCTTGCCACTTTACCTTAAACGTCTCTCCCGTTCACCCACACCCATCTTGCCCTTAATGTCCGTAAGGATGCGTTTGAAATCATTTTCATTAATTAGCTTCTTACAGGTGTCTACTGATTGCTCCACTTATTTGGATCTGGTATTTCAACACTAATCTAAAAAAAATATTATCCTTACGTCTTTACCTTCTATCGTAAATTCTATAATGTTGACGATTGATTTAAGGCCTGCTTGATAAGAAGATACCAATATTTGAAATTTGATATAAGGTTTTTTGTGAACCTAAATAAAATCTATTTGATGATCGGTAGAATTTCTGCTTAGAAAACGCTACATTGGTATGGAAGACAAAATGAGAGACTCATACTTAGTTCTTCTGCGCACACGCCGCCACCAATTCCTCGGATGTCAAGCGATCAATGTAAAAATTAATTGAATCATCTCGTAGGAAAGAGGTCCTTCTCCGCTCACAAAACTTTTTATTTTACTTTCACTGTATTTTATTAGCGGAGGTCACACTGTACAACTAGTTGAACAGACTTCATTTGGTGGATGTTGGATGATCGGATGTAGTTTGCGTTCTGACTTATCAGACTTATGACATTATGTATATTCCTCCACTCCGTCAAACTTCAAAATTTTCAAAAATATTTGAAAACCATCTAACAAGTTGGCCAAGCGGTCGTCAGAGGGTTCACATTGTCCAACATTGGTCCTTCAAGCCAAACTAATTGGGCAGAAACAAAACGTCAATTTTTGCTTTATTTAATGGTAAAATATCTCAAAATTATTATCGGAAAATTTCAAAACAACCATAATAACTTTAACACGTTAACAATCGCATAAGCCACCGGGATTCACATTTTTTTTACTTGAGGCTGCGCATACCACCGATGGTTCACATAACTTGTTTATTTACAAAAAAACAACAACGGAACACTGAAAATTAATTTTAAACTTAAATTTTTCGTAATACTTATTATTTTGTATAGTGACAGCTAACACATTAAGAGGAATTGCAACCCTCATTGATGCATTTGCATGTTTGTAACATTAAACTGTTGCTTTGATTTAGCACAGCTTGATAAGATAAGAAAATTGTGACAAATTCCGTATTTAGCCAAAAATCCGATCAAAAGCTGTTTACGTTACTTTATTTTATGCTTCACCGGTGGTTTTCAATTAGTTCTCAATTACAATAACTTCATTAAGGAAAATTAAAATTTATACTTTTTATTTATCCATTAGTTAATATTTAACTTTTCTCGTTTAAAAGACATATTCCAGACATCACGAGAAGTCGAAGAAGATTTGGCAAACCATGGCACCTCTAAATGTGTTATCTGGTGCAATGACAACAAATCTAAGCTTCGAAAAATCAATTCGAATATAGAATTTCAATTGCGTGTACAGGAATTCGTTGAACTGGTTCGATTCAACAACAGAACAGAGGCTGTGCGACATGCTCGGAAGTATTTCCCGGCATTCGAAAAAACCCAATTGAATGAGATATGCAAATGTATGGCACTCCTAGCTTATCAACCAGATACTCGTGAGTAAATTTCAATTATCATCTGTTGTGTTGCAAAATTTTAAAGATTTGACATTTTTTCAGAAATTGATCCTTACAAGGGTTTATTTGACATGGAGCGTTGGGACACATTGGTATTAAACTTCCGCAATGAAAATTACAGATTGTTCCAACTCTCAACGCAGTCTCTTCTTAGTGTTGCAGTTCAGGTAAAAATAAAAGCTTTTTTCTATCATGTTTACTTGATTTGTTTTTCTCTGTCAAGGCTGGACTGTCAGCGCTCAAGACAGCTCAGTGTTATTCACCCACATGCAAAAACCTGAACTGCCCTGTTTGTCAAGAAGACTTTAACCAAATCGCCATGACATTGCCATTTTCTCATTGTGTACAGAGCCGTCTGTTCTGCAGGTAATACTTTAAACAAAAAGTTAATTGCATTTGTTAAAACAAAGTGTTTTGTTATAGAATAACCGAACTGCCATTAAATGAACACAATCAACCAATGATGCTGCCAAACGGTCAAATCTATGGCCAACTGGTAAGATACGACACATTTAATTTTTTTTATTATTATAATTTTTTACATTTGATTGTGTTTGTTTGCAGGCGATTCCGCGGATAACTGATGAAAATGGTACTGTTGTTTGTCCCGTAACCAAGGCTAAATTTTCCAACCCGAAGATCGAAAAAGTTTTCTTCATGTGAATAATAAATCCGATGCATATCCTATACTTCTATCTAATCATATATCTTTTGTTTTGCTTTTTTTTACAAAAACGTATTCTATTTTTAAGAAGTCGTTATGTTTGATTAACTTTAAAATTTAAGTTTTATTCCTTTTTTTATGTTTGAGCAACAAACAAAAACCACAATGAATCAATGGTTATTTACTTTTTGAATTTAAATTTAACTCATATAAATATATATATATGTGTGTGTATATATATATAAATATATTTTTAATAATATAGATGAGATCCTTGAAATATGAATCGCTTACTATGTATATCTCTGAAGTTCTACCGATATAAATTTAATTTAAAAAATCAATTTTATTAAAAATGCATTTTTTTGCAAACTCAATAATGATTTTTCCTTTGACTTTAGTCTTTAGCTATTTGATTTGGCTCTGGGATTATAACTTGTATGATCCTTGATTCAGAACTTGGTTCTTTGATAGTTGGTAACAATTATAATATACAATAATTCACAATAGAAAGCATTGGCTTATGCCGTCATCCCAGAAAAAAGAGTGTATTCTAAACAAAACAAAATAACAGTTATTAAATATTAATCAGTTAACATTTTAGATAAAGGCTCATTTAAATTTCCAGATCTAGTAAATTTTCGATGAATTTGGTATTGCATTATGTAGATTAGAAAGCTTCGTTTATAATTTGGTTCGGATATGTTATTGCAGTTCTTACGAAGCTATATAGCACGTTCCAATTCTCCCCGTTTAGCACTTCAATAACTTCGTTAAGAGCAAGTACGTTTCTTCCCCAGTGTGCTCGCCGAATTGACGCAAGGGTAGGGCACGTTCCTAAGAAATGAATTACATTTTCCGTCTCTCTGAGGTTGCAAAGGGAGCACTCCAAATTTTCTTCTGCACCATAGGGTCGGTAATTCAAGCGGAGTAACTCTCCTCTCGTTTTGAAAATAGTAGAGATTGTGTCTATACTGTATCGATCGTCAAAGTAGTTGTTAACGCCAAGATTGTGTTGGAGATGCTTATAGGTGTTTCGAGTTTCACTTTGTTGGGCCCGCTCCATAAAATTTGAGAAACTTGTCTGTTCAATCTTTGTCAGCAATTCTCGAAAGCTTTCTTCCCAAGTTTCCCATTCTCTCTCAACCAATTGAACGTTGTGTAGCAGTTCCAATCGCGACAATTCTGTAAAAAACTGTGACTTTTGTTGAAGCAGTTGCCTCGCAATAATTTTTGGCAGACGGTGATTTTCAAAAGACATAACTTTTTTTATATAGCTGAGATGCAGTTTGAGCGAAAATGTATAAAGTGGAGCAACGCCAGTCTCTAAATGGAGCATGCATGTAGGGGTATTTTCGGGGAGCCGGAACATTTTTTTAACAAAGTACCGAAGTATTAACCGTGAGATTCCAAAGGCGACAGTAATCTTGGAGTCTGTTGATCATCATCTGCATCATTTGTGGAGTTTCCGCAAGAATGACGATATCGTCCGCATACATCAGAGTTTTGATACTTAGACCAGCGAAACGAATACTTCCGGGAAGAACCGATGAAATGTCCTCCAGAAAAAGTGAAAACAGAAGAGGACTTAATAAACAACCTTGTTTAACGCCAGACGTCGATTGAAACCAGTTAGAAGCTTCATTTCCGTCCCATACTGCGGTCATATTGTTTTCATATAGACACGTTACTATATTAAGCATTTTTGTCGACATTCCAAGGCAACTCAGTTTATAGAAAAGAGCTTTTCGGTCAATCGAGTCGAACGCAGCTTTAAAGTCAACAAAAAAAGCATATAACTTTTTTCCTTTTTCGAGATATGACCTAGCGATGCATGACAATGAAAAAATGTTATCCACCGTTGAATAATCCTTCCTAAAACCTGCCTGATACTCACTGAGCAATTTATTTTCATGTACCCAGGTTGTAAGTCTGTCGTGTATTATACCAGTAAAGATTTTCATCACTGAGTTCATGAAGGATATACCGCGGTAGTTGTTCGGATCGTATTTATCACCTTTTTTGAACAGGGGGAAAATGATATTCTTACGGAAACTTTCTGGGACTTCCGCCATGTTAAATATATAGTTATATGCCGTAGTTAGCTTTTCGATGAAATTTTCAGTGGCAATTATGAAGAATTCGTATGACACTCGGTCATCTCCAGGGGCCTTGTTGAGCTTGCATCGGTGAATAACTTTCATGACTTCTTCAACTGAAAAATCGCTATCAAAATTTCCGTTTTCAATTTATGGCAAGGCGTACATAATTTGGTTTTGAGATGGTCGCGTGCTTATTAGGTCTTTAAAATGTTCGTATAATAAACTTATATCAATTTTAATACTTTTTGCGAAGGGGATACCATTAAGAGATCTGGCAAGCTTCCAAAAGGAACGGCTATCTCTTACTTCTGACAACATTTGCACTAATTTAAGGGAATAATGTCTTTGCTTCTCTTTACATAAGGTTTTGTACTCTTTATTGGCTTTTTGGTACATTTCTTTAGCTAAAATTGAATTTGTTGTTCTTAACAGTCTTAGGAAGCCAAAAGATTTTTTCCTAGCAGTATAGCAATCCGCATCAAACCATGGTTCCTTGCATTTCTGGCTAAGTTTACACTGAAAAGGCTTTGCCGCCTGCATTATACATGTAACCAACACGTCTGTGCATTCGACTGAGTTCAAATGGCTTGCATTGACTGACTCAAGCAGATAATCCAAGATCACTTTATATCTGTCTCGTTTGGCGTTTTTCCACTGAAGTTTCGGTAACAGCTTCATGTTTTCGTGACCATGGACTGAGTCGTCGCTGAGGTTACATTTGACGGATAGCGGTAGGTGATCGGAGTAGACCAGTTCTTCGACTTTTAAATCAGCCACGACATCAAACCATTTTCCTCGTACGAGACAATAGTCAATTGTTGAACAGGCCGTTCCTCTTATAAATGTATAATGCCCATCTTGGTCACTCTTTGTTCTTCCATTCAACAAAGTCAGACCAATGGTCTCGCACATCTCGATAAATTTCTTTCCATTTCTAGTTGGTAACATTTAAAGGTTATACAAATTTCGTATGTTGAATTTGCTTTAAGGGTTTTTAGAAACCTTGGTTTTCGGTTTCCAAAAGGCGCTAAACCACTAAATCCCCAAACATCCATGAAGTAAAAAATAGTGCATGGAGTCCCTCCGCGCGGAAGAAGTGAAACTTCAAACTTCCACCAAAGAACACATTTCACTACAATTAAATCGGCTGGCTGAATGACGCTGAATTGATACAACTGTTATATCAACAAATTGCGAGCAGTGCCGAAAAGTATCCAATCGATAATCCGCGCTAAACGTTTAACGCAACCTTGTTGGAATTCGCATAAGTTTCACTTCAAAAATGAAATTTGACAGCGCTGGGGCCGTATTACGAAATGCGAGACGAAAAAACGATCCCAAAACAACCATAGACTGATTATGAATAACGAGAATGGATCCCTGAAAATGTCGGAACGATAACAAAACTACCTTGGCGGTATAAATGACAGCGAGTTTCAAACGTAATAATAACGAGGGCTTTTCGCGAGTATCGCGAACCAAACGAACAAAATTTTGATACACATTTTTTTTTAATTTTTGCGTAGCACTTTTTTATCACAGAAAAATGAAGTAAATACAATTTTCTTTAAAGTGCTGAATCAGAGAAGTTAATACATATGTTAAAAAATAACTATTTACCAGAGTTCATTCTTTTACTGACATATTAAGGTGAAGGATATACCTAAAAAAGAATGAAAAAGTGCAAAAGTCTAAATTTGGGAGACTTTTTAATCCAAAATTTGAATTTTCTGCAATTTTTTCGACATATTTGACCCCGAAAAGTTATTTATTTACACGCTACCTTTCAAACTTTAGGTATATCCTTTCGATAATAGGTTTGTTCGTTGAAGCCCTGGGGTCGCCACAAAGCGTTTTTTTGAGAAACCTAAAGTCGCCCTGAAAGTCAAACTTAGTGTTTTTTGAGCCCTAGGGTTGACCTAGGCTTTCCCTCAACTCGCCATAGGTTTTTGCTGTGGCGTGTTGAGGGCTGTCAAATGGCATATATTTCTATTTTATTGAAGGGGATGTGTGGTGATTTGTGGTTTAGCGTTTCTTGAAGACTGGAAAACCCAGGTTTTTTTTGACAACTCATAGGGTTGTCAAGAAAACCTGGGTCAACCCTGGGGAAAGTTCAACGAACGAACCTGTTAGAATTCTGGCAATTCCCTTACCTCCGATGTAAATCTATGAAGCGCCACGCGCGACATCTGAACTTCATTCATTATATGTATTATTCAAACTTTCTCATAACGAATAAAACACTTCTTTCTGTATTTTCTAACCAAGCGGTCGACTTTTTAATTCCACTTCTCTGATAGGTTATGGGCCCAGTCCCAATTTTAACAAGTAAAACCAAAGTAAAGTAATAGTTTTCTTTTCGCAACAATGGCCAACGCCATACGAATCGAGACATTATCGAAAAGTAATTTTGAAACGTGGAAGATACAGATTGAGGCCGTCCTCGTAAAAAATGAAACATGGGTTTACGTTTGTGGTGAAAAACCAAAACCCGAAGTAGCTGGAGCAGATGAAACTTCACGAACAGCATCGCAACTCAAACGAGATGCGTGGATACTGGAGGATCGTAAAGCCAAATCCGATCTCATACTAGCCATCAGTCCTTCTGAACTGAGTCAAATCAGAGGATGCACGACATCAAGGGAAATCTGGCTAAAACTTGAAGCCGTATATGCGTCAAAAGGACCCGCTAGGAAAGCGACGCTCCTGAAACAACTAACACAAAACAAAATGACGGAAGAAGACGACATAAGGGAGTATCTATCTAAGTTTTTTGACATCGTAGACAGACTCCGTAACATGGAAGTCATCATAAACGATGAGTTACTGTCCGTCATGTTGTTGTACAGTTTGCCTGATTCGTTTGAAAATTTCAGGTGTGCCATCGAAACCCGAGACAGTCTTCCCGACATCGAATCACTAAAAGTGAAAATTATAGAAGAAAACGACGCAAGAACTCGCAAAACCAGCGACCGACCATCTGGGGCACTGTTCGCCAAACATAACACCGGCAGTCGATATGCCAAGAATAATTCCTACGAGAAATCTAAAACCAGGAACGGCAACGGCGAAGAAAGTCAACCTTTCAGATACAACTGCAATTACTGTGGAAAAAAGGGGCATAAGGCAGCTGATTGCTTTAAGAAGAAGGAAACAAAAACTGGTACAGGACAATCCTACAAATCTTACCTCATCGACACTGCCAACGAAGACGACGTCGACGAAAGGTGGTGCTTAGACAGTGGGTGCACGTCGCACGTTTGTAAGGATGAGTCACTTCTTCAAAATCGGAAAACTACGCAATCTACATTAAAGCTAGCAACAACTGCATCATCGTCCATCACAGCCAAGGGTGACGTAGACATATCAACATGGAACGGGAAGGAAAACGTCGATGTAAAGCTGAACAACACGCTGCATGTTCCCGACCTACGCACCAATTTGATATCTGTCGCAAAGATAGTAGACAAAGGTGATATTGTAGTATTCACCAAGAACAGAGCACTTATCCAAACAAGTGACAAAGAAACGAAAATTATAGCCGAACGCAAAGGCGATTTGTTTTACGTGCGTGCAGAACACCAGCAAAGTCACCTCGTAACAAACAAGATAGTAGGAGACCCTGACATATGGCATCGAAAACTCGGCCATTTGAATTTTCAAGATCTGTTGCTCATGTCCAAAAAGCATTTAATCCCTGAACTGACAAGGGATCCCAAGGTTTGTGAAACATGCATCGCATCGAAACTGACACGTCTTCCATTCCAAAATCGAGACGAGCGTTCCATTGGACTATTGGATATCGTGCACAGCGACGTATGCGGACCTATGAGAACAGAGTCTCACGGCGGATCTCGCTACTTTATAACATTCATCGATGATTTCAGTCGATTTTGTTTGACGTACTTTATGCAAGAAAAGAGCGAAGTTGCTTCAAAGTTCACCGAATTTAAAAACTATGCAGAAGCTCAAACTGGCAGGAAAATAAAGTCCTTGCAGTCAGACAACGGAACTGAATACTGCAACAGAGTCATGGACAACATTTTGAAGGAACACGGTATCAAGCGTAGACTCACGACTACATATACCCCCGAACAGAACGGAGTAGCTGAACGGAAAAATCGCACCTTAGTTGAATCGGCCAGGTGCATGCTGAAGGAGTCAGGTCTACCATCTACTTTCTGGGCTGAAGCTGTGGCCGCAGCAAATCATATTCGAAACCGATGTATCACAAAAAGCCTAAAAGGAGAAATACCTTATAAGATGTGGACTGGAAAACTACCGAAATTAAATTACCTTCATCCATTTGGTAACAAAGTTTTTATCCTGGATAAAACACCTGGAAAAGGAAAATTTGACGACAGAGGCATCGAGGGAATATTTGTTGGATACCCCGATACACATAAAGGATACAGAGTCTGGGTTCCATCTCAGCAGAAAATCCACATCACCAGAGACGTTAAATTTGTTGACCTCAATAATCAAGGAAAGTTTAGTGAGTTCACAAACGAGGAAACATTAAATGGACGTTTCAATTTGGAAAACTCGAACGACACCGTAAATATTGTTTTCAGTCAAAGCAAACAACGAGACAACGAATTAAGAATCGAAAACGTCAAAACAGAAAACGAAAAGTGCTCGACTCCTACGATGTTTAAAAAATTTAAAAAGGCAAAGTGTTCGAAAACAAAACAAGGCATACAGAGTACAGTGAAAACGTATAAATATACTCCAGCGACAACAACGAAATTAAGACCAGGTCTTAGAGCACGTCCGAGAAAAATCTTCGAAGATGTTGAGGAATTCGAAAATAGTGTCAAGGATCGAAAACCTGAGGACAACGAATCTCAACACGAAAATGTGGATTTGGCAATGAATGCTTCTGAAGTTCCTATTACACAAGCTATATCAGGAGATGACAAAGCTGACTGGGAAGAAGCAATTTACTCGGAATTTAGAAATTTAGTGGGAAACAACACATGGAAAATTGTGAACAAACCCGAACATGCAAGAACGATTGGCTGCAGAATAGTGCTGAGGAACAAATGGACTGTTGACGGTGTGTTGGAGAGACGGAAAGCTAGATTGGTGGCGAAAGGATTCTCACAGAAACCTGGTGTGGATTTTAACGATACTTTTGCTCCAGTGGCTAGACTAAGCTCATTGAGATTGTTGGTTGCTCTATCTGCAAGAGAAAATCTAAGTATATCTCAACTGGACATCACCTCGGCTTATCTGAACGGGAGAATTGACGAAGATATATACATGGACAAGCCGCAGTTCTTAGAAGCCATGCTACAAAGGATGTCGACTAGCGAAAGCGACAGAAAACTTAAGTGCAATGCAAATAAAATGTTGAAAGATCTTCGAGGCGACAGCAATAAGGTTTGCAAACTCGAGAAGGCCTTATACGGACTACGTCAAGCTGGACGCCAGTGGAACATCGAGATTGACAAGGTGCTGAAGAACATGGGACTAGTTCCAACAGACTCTGACCCATGTGTCTATAGTGACAAGAGCAAGAAAACTTTTCTGCTCGTATACGTCGACGACCTACTCATATTCTCTAATGACCGAGCTATGGAAGCTCACATCAAGCAAACTCTATCCAAGCATTTCACAGTGCGGGATCTAGGAGAAGCCGAATGCTGCCTGGGCATCCAGATCAAAAGATCACATCACAAGATTCAACTGTCTCAGAGTGGCTACATCGAAGATGTTCTGAAGAGGTTTGCAATGGAGAACAGTAAGCCAGTAGCTACACCCATGATAGCTGATCGCAAACTTTTGAAAAACGATAAACAACGTGAAGAGGAAAAAGGTGAAAAACCGTATCGAGAGTTAGTGGGTGCGCTGATGTATCTTGCCCTAGCCACCCGTCCGGATATCGCCTATTCGGTAAGTGCTCTTAGTCAATTTAACAATTGTTACAGCCAGGAACACTGGATTGCTGCCAAACGAGTACTACGTTACCTCAGAGGCACAACCTTTTTGGGGCTGGAATTCCGAAACGACGACAAGACACCGATTTGCTTCGTAGATGCCGATTGGGGAAACTGTACACTTGATCGTCGATCGTATACTGGTTCCGCTTTTATTTTTGGACAAGCTTCTATATGTTGGGAATCCCGCAAGCAGCGCACGGTTGCGCTATCCTCGACTGAGGCGGAATACATGGCCATCAGCGATGCTAGCAGAGAAGCCATCTTTTTATCAAAATTTCTGAAGGAGTTAGGATTCAAACACCTATGCCAAATTAAAATGTACAACGACAACCAAGGTGCTGGGAAGTTAGCTGAAAATCCTGTCTTCCATTCACGATCCAAGCACATCGACATCAGATACCACTTCGTTCGTGACGTCATCAAGAACTCGTCTATTTCACTCGACTACATACCTACGGAGAACATGGTTGCCGACATTCTGACGAAGCCATTGACAAAACCAAATCATGAGAGATGCCTCCTTGGACTTGGGCTTCGACATCTCCGAACACCGAATTGAGAGGGGGTGTTAGAATTCTGGCAATTCCCTTACCTCCGATGTAAATCTATGAAGCGCCACGCGCGACATCTGAACTTCATTCATTATATGTATTATTCAAACTTTCTCATAACGAATAAAACACTTCTTTCTGTATTTTCTAACCAAGCGGTCGACTTTTTAATTCCACTTCTCTGATAGAACCTAATATTACTGAGAGTTATCTCCCCAAAATTTCATCTTAATCGGTCGCTTACTTTTTGAGCTCCAACAACACGAACAGTTTTTGAAAAAGTAATTTCGAGATAATTGCTAATTAATAATTAAAGTTTCACCACGAGAAAATTATTAATTGTAGTAACTTACGGATTAATCGGCGACTCCAGCCGCGTACAATAAACCTTCGAATTCCTCGTACAATAGACCTTCCACTTCCATACAAAAAGTCAACAGTAAGTAGAGGGTATTGTGAAGCAAAAGTAGCTCCTCCTCTAACAGCCTGAGCTACCTGATTCATCACCCAACCGCATGTTGTTCTCGCGCTCTAAATGCGATAACTCTGCATCTATTCGATATTTTTCAGTTTTCCTTTGGCCATAACATTCTTTGGATATCATACTTTCGAAATATGTAATAAAATGACAAAAATCTATACGGATACGACTATTGAACGGCGCCAATGTGATCAAAGACGTGTTTTTTTTTCAAAGCCAGTAGATAGTACAGTAAAAACTCCTCCTGGGATGGTAATTCAGTCGATACAAAGTTTGTAGAATGAAAATGAACGAACACGTTTTTTCTCCATCTGGAATACTGTACTGGCTCATGAAAATGAACGAACACGTTTTTTCTCCATCTGGAATACTGTACTGGCTGCTGGCTTGTGTTATCAAACGTCAACATATTTCAATTAAAGAAAAACCACTTTTAATTTTTGGTTATGTATATGGTAAGTATATTAAGTTTTAAAATTGTATTCGCATGCCATAAATAAATATGTTTACATGACATTATATATATAAATTTATATCTACATGTATACTACATAATGTATATAAATATAATCCATACAAAAAAATGTTTGTCGAATTACTTTAACAATATTTTCCCTCCTTTTGTTGTTGGATTTCTATTGATGCGAGATATTATACATATAATATAGTAAAAAAAACTGTCTGTTTTAAACTTTTTGATATACAAAATTTATTTTTTATTTTGCTTTTGTTTGTAATAGGATTATTGTCGTTGTTTTACTGTAAAAAGTTTATGTGGAACACTTTTCAAATTCTTTCTGTTTGAATGTTAGTTAATAAATAATAAGAGTTTGTGAGATACTTTAAGTTTTAATTTTAATTTAGAATTGTTTTTTATTGGTTCTTGCTGAAAGCTTAGTGGGTTAAAAATTGTTATCGTATTTAGTTTGTTTTTATTAAATTTTTATGTAAGAAGAGATAAGAACAAGTAAGATTGTGTGTATCTATGGAATTGTATATAAGAATTTAAGCCAACCAGTGAAAGGCTGTTAATTTGGTTCATTTAATGTTTGAGTTTTGAGGAAAAAATATTGCTTGTTTTTAGAATGTCTTATTGATTGATTGTTCTAACTACATTGTAAAATGTTTCTTAACTACTACTTTAAAGCATTTTAAAGTTAATTTATTTGTGATGAGAATAAATTTGCTTGAAATTGAAACAATAACACAAATCTAAAGTCATTCAAAATTGGTTGTAATTGAGTCTGAATAAGTCAGTCAATTTTAAATAACTTAACAATTTGTGCCACTTATTTAAAGGAATAAATGAATGATGCAATGGATAAACACAGAATAAAATGTATGACAAGAAAGTTCGAAATGACCCCGTTGGCACCGGACAGCTTTCTGTTGGTAGTACAAAACCTACATATATTGTGAGAAACAGACAATTTCGAGATATTTCCAGTGTGCTTTCTCTTTAGATACAAAATATGTACTATGGACTAACAGAGAGTTAGCTCGTATCCCTTTTGCCTGAAGCACCATCATTTTTTTAGCATCTTATTTGAATTAACGGCTATACCCGCCTTAAAATGATATTATATATGTTGTTTACTACGGCAGTTTTGAATCAAACTTTTTTAAATTGGTTTTAAACAAACTTAAAAAAAATAACGAAGAAGACTCCTGGTAGGGGGTTTTCGGTTGAATTTAGCTTATGGACAAAATGGCCAATATTTATGTTCTACTCTAACTCTAAGGTTACGAGTACCAAAAAATTCTTCCAACTTCAGACTATACCCGCCTTAAAATGATATTATATATGTTGTTTACTACGGCAATTTTGAATCAAGCCTTCTTGTAAGCTTATTTAAATTGGTTTTAAACAAACTTAAAAAAAATAACGAAGAAGACTCCTGGTAGGGGGTTTTCGGTTGAATTTAGCTTATGGACAAAATGGCCAATATTTATGTTCTACTCTAACTCTAAGGTTACGAGTGCCAAAAAATTCTTCCAACTTCAAATATTTATGTTCCTCGTAATTGTAAAACATCCTAATGTAAAGCGAATCGCTCTGAGGATAAATAAACCAAAAATAGGTAACAAAATGAGCAGTTATTTTGGTTTCCTTAAAAGACTCTCAAAAATGAATCAAATCCAAAACGTGGCTGAATTAAATGTTTCAGACTGGATTACTATCATATTTTTGCCGAGCACAGTTGGATCATTTTACGTTACTTTATTTTACACTACAGTTTTCAACAGCGGAATCTAACTTTACGGAAGAACATACCAGACATCGGAGTGTGAGTTTAACAAGTAAGAACTAAAAAAAACCGCAAGAGGATTAGACAGAGGATAATTCCATTTTAACTTTGGGAAAAGATTGCAGACATCGGATCTCATCTAAAACCTTTAAAGAGGTAGCATAATTAATCAATGGATGCAAAGCTACCTTCTGCCAGTGAACAAAGGAGGAAGGGAAGTACAAGAAGCTGTGATAATTACCTACCGCTCCCATTAGCTGATGTAACACACTTTGCAAAAATTTGAGCGGTCGACTGCGAAAAATATTTGGGTGTCTGACCAATGCGGGTTTGTTGAAGGAAGGTCAACAACAGATGCACATCAAAGTTTAGAAGAATCTTTATGGAAAAGCATCGTGTTTACTTGGAGGATTTTTATGTTGTGGCCTTCAGACAGCGAGAAATTTTCTCTGCCTGCTTGAAACTAGGGGCGAATTCCTAAACGCAACACTTGCTAAGCAAGTCTCATGATAAGCTAGAAAAAATCCAAAGCAACATCTGCAATGCAATCAAAAATTCGCAAGTATTTTTTGACAGTTCCACAAACTCACTTACAACTGCGGAAAAAAGCAGTCTTCTAAGTTTTGGGACTTTCTGCTTTCAAAGAATTTTTTTGTCGGCATATATGAACTGTTTGCTTTGCATAATTTGTGCAAGGCTTACGTTTAGGAATTCGCCCTAGTAATTCGCCTGTGGGGTACGCAGAGTTGATCCCACAAAACTTCAGCACGCCTGTCGGTTTTCAATTCTCGTGGGCGTCAGCACATAGGTATAAGTCATTTGGGTGTGTAGAAGAACAAACGGGTACACTATCTATGATACCCGAATCTGGGAAACCTTTCCAAACGACTAAGGAATCTGAATCCGCATTACTGTCGAAAACATGTAAGTAAATAAATAAATATGGTGGGCTGATCTGGGAGGCCTAGTGCATTTCTCACAACTATACCTTATTAGGAATCGAAGGGACCAAAATTTTTAGAATGGTTAATAGAGAAAACAGTTGTAATCTAAAAATTCAACGGCTAAAAACAGATGAGGATATTGAATAGGCGATAGAAATGTTACTGTTTTTTTATGTAAAATGGATTATTAATTAATAATATTATAAATTGAAATGTATTTTATAAACGCTACACAAATATACAGGCCTCAAAAACAGACAGTCACAAAAACTGCTGCATTTCTGAGACTGTAAATTGAGAGCAATAAGCCACTAAATATCAGTGAGATAGGGCATCTTCAAGAACCTATCGGATAGGCTATCTCGGATACCCGTATCTTAGATACCTTTTTCAACGATTCAGATATCTTTATGCAATGCTGCAGAAAACAGCTGTGAAATATTAATTTGACTTTTAAAAACAAAAAAAACATTCAAAATATCGTTGCTAAACGATTAGAATTTATTTTTTCGATTTCCCATGTACATAAAAGAGAAATAAATGCACACCAAAACAAAAAATTGACATGAAAAGAAATAAAAATAAATTTTCTATCAGCAGATCACTTGAATGGAATAGTATACCAAAAATACTCGGATACCTTTAGTTAGCTTTTTAGTAAAATTGGGTTTGTGACTTGTGATAAACGTTTAACACGTAAACAATAACAAAAAGCTATCCGGACACGATTACTAAACGCCCCCATAGTTGCATAGTTAACGAAAAAAATCTCACTTCTGATGTAAAAGAAAATCAAACGATTCAAAGTAAAAATAAATGTTATGTTACATTTAAATTTTATGTGTTTGAAATGTTTATGTTTATCTTATGCAAATAGTTTTTTTGTAGGTATTTATATCAATTTTTATTTAAACGTATTGCTGATGATTGTATTCAAAGTGACTTTTTTTAAGAACTATAGTATTTTATATGTAATATGTTATGTAACTGTGAATTTAATTTAATTTTTTATTTTAACAAGCCAACAAATTATTTTATTTTTCAACAATAAATATTTTTTTTTTCTTAGACATAATTTTATTTTGATTGTTTAAACTACACAAACATATGTGTATATCAATATATCAAATAACAATAATTAGTAAACTCTGATACGCCCTGTTGCTATACAGTTCACTTTTAACGTAGTTTTCTTCTCTATTACAATTAGTTTTTGTAGTTTTTCCTTGGACATAAGAAATATTGAATTTTTTACCAGATATATAAAGTAACTGCTTAAAATGAGATATTTGGTATCATAGTCGACTGCACCTATTTTGTAATAAGAAAAATTAATCATCAAACGAAGTTTATAAAAAATATTTTAAGTTTTATTTAAAATAAATTTACATTTTATTTAATATAATCTCCATTACTTATACATAGTTAGATGAAACAAAATTATTTTCAAACTTAACTTTCAACTACAAAATTAATTTTTATTAAATTTTCAACTACGTATTTATAATTAAAAAAAAATTAATTTGGATTTGCTTGTTTGAAAATTAAAATTAATTTTAATAAAAAAAAAGTCTATGTAATTTATTTTGCTTTAATATCAAACATGTTTTGAGTGTGTCAGGCAGAATCTAAAGTAAGTGATACTTGTACCTACCAAATCTTTTTATAAATTTCAAAAAAACATTAATATGAACGAACCGCGAAAGGCAGAGTGAACTGAATGAAAACCAATAGAAAGTGTATAAAGTTTTTGCGCAGACTGTCTTTAATGATTATAAAGCCATGCATAGCTCGAATAAAAAGTTTGTACAGTAACAATAAACAAAAGTCAAGTTATAGAAAGTTTTTGAGTAACAATAAACAAAGGTGAGGTTATAAATAGGTAGGGCACTAAAAGAAATTGTTCAATAACACTAACGAAAAAAGCTGAATGATTTAAAATCTCAAATCATCGATGCTCAGGAGCTCGGGAACAAATTAAAAAATTTGTTTGAAATAAATTTAAAAAACAGTACACAGCATCAATCTTACTGTATTATTCAATAAGCTCCCACCCTCCAGCAGAACTTAAGCATCTTATTTTAATTTTTTAAGACTTTTAAGAACATAGCTATTTAGCAATATGTATATATATGTAACTGTTTTTTCTCGAGCTTTCTAACAAAAACTTCATTTTTAGTTTTGTTGTTTTTCATCGTTTTTTCTATTTTTTAATTTACCGAGGGTCACCCCACCCATTTAACAATATGTATTTTTGAATTGCATTATAGTTTTATAGTAAATATTTAGAATTAATATACTTAGCCTCATTATGAATTCCACGTGAACAGCTTTTCGCCCGGAACATTTTTGTTCGTCCGGAATTTTAAAAGCTATTATGAGTTTCCCCTGAACAAAATTCGATTTCTAATCAGAAAGTTCACTTCGAAAAAAAGACCACGTTCAGTTGAATTCAATTTCCCGTCATTGCTCTCAACGTTTTCACATTTCACGGGGAAAATAGCTCATAATAAGAGAATTTTTGTGAATATGGAAAATTATTCCCCCGAAACTCATAATAAGGGACAAGTGAAATGGAATCTTTTTCGAGGGGAATTTGTTCACGTGAAACTCATAATAAGGCTGACTATTTTTATGAAAATAACTTAAGTTACTAGCGAGCCCGGCGAACTCCGTTTCTTTGCTATAAACCTCACGGTGCTCGAGACCTTTCCAACGAATGCAAAACCGTGGAAATCGGTTCGTGCGTTCTGGAGTTATAGCGTCAGGAAGGAAAACCCGACTTATTTTTATATTATAGATTAAATGTTTGGTGAACATTTTTGCACTGTTAAATAAAAATAAAAAGAAATAAAAACATCTATCTTTTGTTTTTAATAATGTTATCGGTTTTTTTTTTTGCTGTTCAACAGTCTGGAAGCATGTACTCTATGTAGATCATATGAGTAAACCCTTTTTCATTTCGAATAAAAATAATCCGACTGTTTTTTGGTTCCGTTCTTGTAAACGATGTGTGGAGAAGAAGATCCAACCACAAGTAAACTATGAATTGCGAAACTTTTATTACATGTGGAGCGGAACATGTAGACACCAACGCTCCAACTCGTCAGGTTTTGGAAACCACATTCCAGGGAAGTCACAGAAAAAGAAGACTTCACCTTAGGTGGTGTTCAACAATCGATTGAGGGGAGAGTTCGGACGAGATCGCAATTATTGGCGAGAGATGTTGGTTAAAGGCCCAGGTTCATCCCGAACTGCAATGCTCACTTAACTAATTAAGTAGAGATTCTGGTCAGTTCTTTCAAGCTTTCATGCTGTTTGAACATTTCTGTTCAACATGCTAGTTTGTTTTGAAGGGTTCTCGAATATATCAAAAAAAGCTTCATTGTACATACTTTTTATTTTAAACGCTATAAACAGTAACAACTATACAATGTCAAGTGCTCTTAACGATGTTCTAATAACACTTATTAAAAAACTTCTCTTCAACAAACAAAAAAATCAAACAAAAAAGTTTTTCACAACTGAAAAATAAGTGGAAGACACGAAATTGTTCTCTGCTCTCAGTGACGTACATACGCAGAAGCCAGCTTTTTGAATGAAATAAATTCCATCGGAAGTAAATTCGATTAAAAAACAATCTACTTATAAGACCAACAACCTATATGGACATAGAAACCAACAATCTAAGTATCTATGTGGATATCAAAGAAAAACCAATAGTATCAAATTTCCACGCTTATACATATTTATACGTAACACTTCGGCGTAAGTAAAAGGCTAGAACATGGTTTCCTTACCATTCAAATGAGGATGTTAATATCCATAATGGTTGAAAAATTTAACTTTGTGGGTGGCGGTGGCGTAATGGTAAGCATGTCTGCCGGGGGAGATCGAGTACGAATCCCAGATACATCCAATTTGTTTACACGGGTATCACCTTTCACGAGGAATTGGCAAGTCCTCTGAGAGGAGTCATTACACTGCAATAAAAATCGCTACCTCATTTAGAATTTCGAAATCGGTGAAAAAAAAGTGTATAAATAAATAGGGTATCGCAACAGAGCGAGGAGTCCCTGGGCCTAGCGGATTTCTCACCACCATGCCTTGTGAGGGAATGGAAAAAAAGTGTATAGTTCCCTTTTATTCCTAGATATGGCCGCCCGGAGCCCTACGAACTCTGTTGTCCCATTTATTTTGAATCGACTGGACTCCAAAGTTTTAGAGAATCTCTTACATCATTAATATCAATTAAGCTTCCAATCGTCATTACTTAAAGACAAATAAAATTATTATTCTTATCAAGTTTTTTTCTGAATGCTAAATCGCTGAACGTTCCATTCGTCAACCAAGAGGGTAAGTTTAGGGTAAGAACAGAACCAACAGTTAGGTCAATTGCACCTTGTATTGGAGGTAACTTTACTCGGAAAACCTTCAAAAAAAAATTTGAAGTTACTTTGGTTCGAACTATCACGTTCAAAGCTCTAACTCCATAAAAAAAATTATTTCTATCGGCAGCATGATAAACTTATCAGACCTTTGCATTCGAGCACAATGAAGTTTTTTTTTTTAGCATAAAACGAAATTTACTTTCTCTCTGCATATTGACAATAAAACTTAACAAGCAAAAAAAAAACAATTAAATAAAAGTGCCTGGCACCACAAACTTTACTTTTTTAATAAGCACACACAAAACTTTATTTAAAAACGTTAATGTATACAAAATGAAAATTCGAAAAAATAATCTAAATTAAACACTAAAGTTATTTTCTTTTTATACCTAAATGTTATACGTTCCCATATTATTTAGCAGCATGATACCCTTCTACCCTAGAATTACTTAATGAACAATATATAAAAATAAAACAAACTCATACGCATGATACAAAATAAGTTAACAAGTCTTTGCATTTATAGTACACAATAATTATTATGAACGTTTGTACTTATATACAATTGATGTATGCTATGTGGTCGATATTCTTTTTTTTTACGTTTGAAATATTTTATTACTATGTACACATTATGATGCATATAATGTAGCATGAGAGGTTCCATAGGAAAGAGCTTGTGTTTTTTTTCTAACATTTTTTTGTATACGAAAAAAATATTACTAAAATTGTTGTTGTTGTTTTTGGACTCTATTACAATACAAAGCTTTGTTGCTAGAATGGTCTTAGAAGACAAATACAAATTTAATTGTTTCAGTTTTTGTTTTTTAGATATGATATTTAGTTAAGTCTATTGTCTTTAGTCATTTTGTCAGACGGTTAATATTTTGACGGCGGCTTCAGGCAGTTTTCTTTGATTGATTTTTAGTCTTTTTGTGGTTTAGTTGGATTAATCAAAGAAATTTCTTCATGTAAAGTAAAAACCTTTCTATACTTGGATCAAAATCTTGTTATTGCATATTTGTTTGACTTGGTTTAATGCCCTGAATTTGTGGCCGGTTTGTATGGTCAAAAGGATCTATTTAAAATGTAAAATTTTCCACAATGATTGGGAAGACCATTGAGAAAGTGATTCCGGTAAAAATTCCTGTTATTAGCATTGCCGCAGCAAACATTCCAGCTGTTACTTGATGCTTTTGAGATACTGTTTGCGGTGTGTACATCATTCCAAGCGAACTGAAAAATATTAAAGAATTTAATTATTTACAATGATTTTGATTTAAACATGAAAACACGATATAAATATGTGAACTTTATCTTAAGTTTGTTGAAACAAGTTCATCGTAGACGTTTTCGTAAATTTTTTGACATGGAAACTGCATATATAAATTAATTCACATTTTATAAACCCGTCTGAAATGTCTCACATTCAGAATTCATTCCAAATTGTCCTTGAGAGGAAGACTTGAGTAAAGTGTCTTGAACTTTTGCGAAGCTAACTCCTTTCTATTCATAGCATGATCAAATTTCACAACATCAACCTTATTAGCGTCTATGATCATACTACGAGCTCCACCCCAAAATGAATGAGTAACACCCTAATGAGGACATTAAAATTCTATTGAGGAACTTTGACGGCAGACCGTGTTAGAGAACATCTAAAGTAGTACGATCGGAGCACATGATTAACAACACATTACTTCCTAGATGCGGACTGTCTTAATATAAGCATCATTTCACACGTTGGACATCCACCAGATGATCGTCAACGAGGCAAACGAATCGTTTTTTGGAAAGCAATCTACCAGCAGAATGAAATTCCGTTAATTGAGGGGAGTAAGAATCACTACCTTATTGTTGACAAACTTCGAGTACATATTTTTAAGAAGCTCTTAAAATTTCGGTATCGAAAATTCATTTTTGGACGACAGCGATCAGAAACGAGTTGCTCAGCTTATGCTGACTGATTATCAAATGGAAAGCTTCTTAGCTTTGTGACAAACAGAAGCCAAAACGGGTCGTCTCAATATCAAAATATAAAGTTGAATTAATAAAGAACGAGACCTTTCTTAGAAAGAAGAAAAAATACCACCAACAACAAGCACTAGAGGAGCTACTGCAGCAATGATTCGGCAGAAAAAAATGCAACACTTATATCGAAGAGTGTAACAATCAACACCAGGATTCATAATAGTCACTGGGAACTGCAAAGATAATGCTAAAAACTTTGCAATAGAAAAGCAATGTATGCTACATCTTCATCTAAAGCAACTACTTCCACCAGTTGCAAAGTTGTGATGGCAGCCAAGATCCCACCAATAAACGACAGGTAACAATCAATTTTGATGAAAATTAAAACTTGCAACTACCCGACAATTTCATTTTTAAAATATAGAGCGAGGAAAGTTTGGCTGACTATTCGAATTTCCGTTCCATCTGCTTGATTCACAAAAAAAGGAATAAATAGTCTAAAAAATTCGCCCTTAGATGATATTCACTTCGCGAAAGATTTTCGGAAAACTCAAAATTTTAATTTTTTTATGATTTTTAATTTTTTTTTTAAATCAATGTTCATTCACTGTTTATACATACTAGAGTAGTAAAACGTAGGAAAAAACGCTGGTATAACCGCCTATACTCTCAATTTGTACCTTAAGCGGTTTTGGAATATTGGTCTGGGTGTCACTTAGGTAATTTTGGTGGTATTTTCTTTGGGAAATAGGGTAATTTCTGTGAATAAATTAATTTTAGCATGATCAGCTTAAGGATGTCTGCTCAACTCTATGGTCTCATCAGAGTAGAGCTGGAGAGTTGAGGAAGTTTGCTCAGTCAAAATTGGAAGCTTATTAATGAAAATTTCTAAATATTCAGTAGGGCAACACCGAAGTAATCTGTCCGTAGGGTATGCTGTTTCAATACTGATTTAAAAAGGTAGTGCGCTACACCAAGGTCAGTAAATGAGTTCTAAATTATATCAACGATCCTTTTTTCATTCGGACTCTTCTGTTTGAAAAACAAGTGGATCGCACGATTTATGGCTATGGTAGAAGAGATGGACAAAACCAAATACCATGGCTAAAGTTTGAAATTGTGGTATCCGTGGCGCAATGGTTAGCATGTCTGCCTGCTAACCCAGAGGTTCGTGGTTCGAATCTTAACAGAGGCAAAAATGTTTTTCCACGGGTATCGCCTTTCGCGAGGAATTGGCAAGTCCTCCGTTAGTAAATTCATTGCCATGAAAAGCGCTTTCCTGATTAGCCGTTCGAAACCGGGAGGAAATTGCAGGTTCCCTCCATTCCCTTACAAAGGTAATGGTTGTGAGAAATGCGCTAAACCCTGGGGCTCCTCGTTTTGTTGCGCAACCCTATTAATCTATTTATTTAGAGTTCGAACAGGTTGACTGTGAATACTATCTACTTGGCACCACCATCATAAAGAATAATACAAAATAAATAAGATATTTTATCAAAACTATCTTACCTCAGGTAACCGGAGCTGAATGACATTACAATGGCAATAATCCAATATGTCCAATCGCTTTCAATAAAAATGGGCAAAATACGAGTAATGCCTTTAGGAAGATAATTGCAAAACAAAAACAAAGGTATGAACACCGCCCGTAATACGACAGGGATGACAAGAAACTTCGGTGTTGGCTATAAAGAAAAATTGATAAATAAGTTGATTGGAGCCAAGTTAAAAAAGTCTTACCCATTGCACCCAAGATGTCAGCAAACTGCCAAGCATAGCAAACAAATTGAACGTCAAGAAGCATGTGATAGCAGTAAACAATTTGGCAGGTATGATGAAGTCACTATCAACCTGTTTAACATCTTAAAGAAAAAAATTCAAATTTCAAAGAAAATTGAAACAAATCCTTTTTGTCAATTGACACTTACCTGAGTGCACAGCAGGAAAAACGGACAATGTAACAAAGAATACAAAGAACACATTAAACAACTGAGGAGCGGCTTGTCTAAAAACAGTCCAATATGGTGTACTACTTTTCTCATTTACATCGGTTCGATTAGTCTCTTTTTCTCTCATTAGTTCATTGTACCTAAAGAATCTCTGAAAAGAATACCAATCAAATAAATTCGACTTCCCAAAGTACTTCAACTTGAGGAGGTATACACTTACATTTAGTGGCAGTGCAAAGTATGTATCGAAACACACTAGCAGGACGAACATTGCTGTTATAAAATAGTAAATAGCGGCTGTTCTTTGTGAGTTAAAAATCAAAGAGCTACAAATTGACATAATTGTAGCAAAAAGACCGCTTATGTTTGATCCTAACACTACAGCTCCAGTGTATTTGATTGGAAGTGTGGCGACCATACCGAAAACAGTGTTTTGGTATATTCCATTGGCCACTGAAAAGTACACAAAACAAAACATTATTTAGCTTCTACATAACGAAACGACATAGAATGTTCTTTGCAAAGCTGACTCTTCGAAAAGTAAATCTACTCACTGTTTAGTATGACAACACAAATCATTGTTATCCAAAAGAAAGCACCAGGCCAACTTGCTGAATCCATCATCGCCAGCACCACTGTTACAATGAAGACACATATCTCGATCAGAATACTATAAACTATACGTTTCGTCAAGTCACCCCTGTTAAAAAAGAAAATTAAATTTTTCTTTTGCTCAAAGTATTAGAATCTCTTTCAAAACTTACCCCATATTTACAAAAACATTCAGCCAATTGAACACCACGTTAGGAATTTGTGAAGCAAAACCAATATAGGCTAGGAAATTGGTTGCGTAAGCACTGTCTCCATTATCTTCCGCAAGTGTTGGGTTTAGTTTAAAATCCACAAAATACTAAAAAAAAAAAAAGGAAGAAAAATAATTGAATATACACTTTTTTTTTAATTGAATAGTTACATCTTTTGCTGTGATAAACATATTCCAAGGCATTAGGGTTCCAAGGCCATGCAGCATAAATATAAGGAAAACCAGCTTCCATTTGTCGTGTGGCGGGCTAATTTCCATTTTAGCCCTATCCATTGTCATACCTTGAATGAAACGAAAAATTGCATAGCAAAAGTAATTTCAAGAGCCTCTGTATATTTGTTTGAGTTTATTTCAATGCAGTCAATCAAAAATGAGAATTAGCAATAAAATTGTGCTGAGATAATTAAAAAAACCTAGCACTTGGATTGGATGGGAAATGGGAGAATCAATTACAGTAGCGAATGCATAATAATTATAATTTGGTGTTGGAATTTGATCTTGTTTCTCGTGGTTGGATTATTGAAAATTTTCATTTGCTGATCTGATAAAAACAAATGTTCCTGTTTTGTGGTGCATTTTGTTTGCTTAGGAATTGGGAGTCGATGGAAACCACAATTTTGTACAATGCAAGAGATTATTCGCTTAAGGTATGATATACTTTTTCATATCGCTTTATGTTACATTCGATCGTAGCTTAGCAAATTCAGTGACGGGGCGAACGAAATTTTAGGTAGAAATTCAGTCAGAAATCACCAAATTTCCTAGAAATCAAAGAACTAGGCCCTTATTGCGAGTGTCGTTTGGCTGTCGAACGTCGAAAATGAAATTCGGTATTGTGTATTCTTATTGTTCGATACTTTCAATTTTGAATTCGGTCGTTATCGTCTGTATTTTTGCGTTCGGCTATAACTGAAACTAACTCAAATGTCAAATTATAGGATTTATTCACAATGACTACTTTCATTATTCACAGTAACAGAAATCCTTGTCGATAGAGATACGCAATACCAAAAGGAAAATTTATCGAAGCTTTCGATCCTTGTCGCATCGAATGTTAGACGACACTCGCAAAAAGGGCCCTAGACAAATTCCATCAACGTCTCACTAAATTCGCTGCAACGAACAATATAAAGTTAGGAACATAACGTCGTGTTGTTTGTTGGCTATTTCGGTCGCTTTCTTAACGAATTTGCCAAGCAATGAATTACATGGCGTTGACAACATGTCATGAACATAACTTCGTGTGAACGAATACAAATTGAAAAAAAGTTATTGTTGATGAATGACTTCCTCCAGTCAATTTAAAACCAAAGTGAATGCTAAATTGGTAATAGATCAAGTAAAAAGTAAATAAAATGGCATCTCTTTACATAATGTGAATGAAAAACGGGTGCATGTTGCGTAATGTGTAGCATGCCTTCGTGTTTATTCGAGGTTCGATTCAAAGAAGATAATAACTTCATCGTACTAACATTGTTTTCAATAAAATAGGATCAGAGAAATGTTTATTTCAGTTAAAAAAAGCTTGTCCAAAGATTTTTTCCAGGTGCGCTTGTAAACATCGTCGCCGTCGGGCTTTTCAAAAGAAAAAGTAAAAGTTGGAATCACTGTCAGGATGCTATGAAGAGCAATTGGTATTTTGAGTTTGACTGTTTCACTTGAATAGGTTCTAAGCCTTTCTCTGGATTAAATTTTTCTCTGTGTTACTGATCCGTGCGATCATTATTTAATGAAAACTTATTTTTATAAATGCACACTTTTATTGCGACTGGACTTTTTGTTTTACATTTCAAATAAAAATATTAAACCATTCACTCTTCATAATCACTTAAGTGGGAAAAAATATTGCTTGAAATTTGTCGGTGACAAACTGTTTCTAGTGCTTTTAAAATTATAGTTTTCATAAACTGCTGCTACCTTATTTCCTAGTGATAGTCATTTTACTTCAAAATAAATAAGATAACACTGTTGAGATGATTCTCTTAAGATTCATTGATGGTTGTAAATGATTGCAGTTCATAATCTTTACTGCGTCAAAGTTGAAAAAGTTTTACATATATACATAAAGGGAGATAAAAAAGATTTTCATTACTTCTCTGTACCTCAATTTGAAGACAATCGAGAATTTGTTGCTGAAAGGCACAGTTTTATAGAAAGGTGTGTCGAACTTATGGAAATAAAAGAAAAAAACACGTTAAATACTCAATAGTGGTGCCCTTGACGCAATGGTTATATTGTCTGCGTATTACGTGGAAGTTCAGGGTTCGAATCCAAGCACATTCAATTGCTTTTCGAAGGGTATAGACTTTCACGATTAATTGCCAAGTTCTACGAAACTAATTCCACTTCCATGAAAAGCTCTTCCTTTTTTAACCGATCCTTGGAAGCCTTAACGTCAAAAATACCATCTTGAAAAAAAAAATAGCACGACCGGTTAAGTTGGTATTAGCATGTTCAAAGGAGAGATCCAAAGAAACCCGTTAAAAAACCAAATTATACAACGTTCACACACGAGCATGAAGGAAAGAAAAGAATAGCATACCAAAACACTCCTACAACAGGCAAAGAAATCTGCATTTGGATGGCCACAAACATGGAACAATTCAAAACCGGGAGGTTTGCCGAAGCATTCTGAGGTCAAGGCGGCATACAAAGCTGACGGATTACTAGTGTGAAGAAGTTAAGAGGCAGAACGGTATTCCCTTCGAGATCCTGATGCTCGTAACGCCGGAAAAAGGGATAAAATGCTAAACTATACATTTTGAAAAAAAATTATAAATATTAAAATGAAAAAAAAGCAAGTATACGCCTCAGTATTTCTAGAAATTAAACATCAAAATGAATCGTTGATTCGATTTATTAAAGTTTCTAGTCATTTGGGTCTCAAAAAAAAAAAAAACAAAGGAGCAAGTAAGGAATTGAAATCGTTGGACTCCTGTGTCTTAACCAGGAAACTTAGCAACGGTATAAACAAGTAGAAAACTGACATCCTGTGCAAAGTCGTTTAACGACATGGTTAGCACCACTACCAGGCACAACATACTTGGCTGTGATAAAAAGAAAACTAGACTCAATATGGACGACTTAACGTAGATCGCGGCAGTTAATAAATGCATGAGTACACTGGCACTGCTGTGTGGGCCAGGCCAGGTACAAGTTTTTTTTTTTGAAATGCAATATAAAGTACAAAATTAAATCTTTTCCATGTATTATTATGACGTTGTAGGTAGAAAAAACATTGCCATTAGTTATGAAACACAACGTCGCGTCTTTCAAGTGGCTGCATCAGCTCACTTCTGGTTCATTAAGGGGGGCAGTTCATTTAGAACGAATATTTGAAGGATTTTTGAGATTTTTGATATTAAAGTGGAGCTTTAAAATATTTTTATTCAAATTTTGAGGAAGATATAGAATTTTTTTCAAGTTCTTTAGATCGTAAATAAGCGAGTTACGCCTACTTAACGACAGGCCGTTACGTCCGAGGGCCTCTGTTGGCGTGCAGCCCTTAGGTCGCAATTTTTTTTCCACGATTTTAAGTATTTTATCATTAAATGAATATCATAAAATTGAGTAGAAATTATACTTTATTTTTTACAAGAGTTTGAAGTAAAAATACCGTAATTATCATTATTTTTACTCTATTCTGAGGAAAAAAAACTTCTTATCTTCTTTATATACAGCTATGGACAAAGAAATAGCACACTCATTCATTTTATTATGATAACAGCATTTATTTTTTCCTTTTGAACTTAAATATTTTATTTCCTATTTTATGACATGAAGTGACTTCTAAGGATTAATAATAAATTAGTAATAGGGAATTATTTCTTTACAATTCAGTTTTTAAAAATATATTTTGCAGTGATGATCAAATTTCTTGTGGACAAGAAAATAGCACACTTACCAATATTCGTAAAAAAAAATTATTTTTAGTGAAAATATTTATTTTTTCATAAATTTTGGTATTACTAAGTTAGTTCTTAGTTGGTTGACCACGATTTTTTAAAGTTGCTTGGCACCTCCTTGGTAAGCTTTCAACTACCGTCTGGCATATACTTTGTGGGATAGAGTACCAAGCTTCTTTGATTCCGGCCCAAAGATCGTTTGAATTTTTTAATTTTGTCTGTCCAATTTTGACTTTAACATCATTTCATAAGTTTTCTATTGGATTAAGATCGGGACTTTGAGCTGGCCAGGTTAGGACATCGATTTGTTCATCCACGAGCCAAGCTTTTACTATATTTGATGCGTGTTTGAGGTCATTGTCATGCATGAATATCCACTTAATTGGCATGAACTCAAAAGGAATATGGTTCTATTGTATTCTTCAGTATATAAGATAAGCGAATTTATCCATTTTTACATCAATCCTCACCAATGCAATGGTCCCAACCCATGCCAGGAAAACGCACCCCAGACCATTAAATTTTCCACTCCATGTTTCACCGTCTTTAAAGTATATGTACTTAGGATTGTACGCTTCGCACTTAGGACGATGCAAAAATTGCGGTACATTTTAGGCTTGATAGACTGCATTTGTTTATCAAATCTACATACCCGAAGAAAAAGAAACATCACAACCATTTCACATGTCATTTTTAATTTATGATTTTTCTTAATAGTGTGCTATTTCTTTGTCCATAGCTGTATATAATTCTGCTGTACGTGTGTATGTCATTGAACTCCGCCTAAACGGAGGAGTGCGTTTGAGTGGCGCCCTGGATGGTTTAGATTCACAAATCAGCCCGGCAGATAGAAATGGAGGGGACCTACAATTTTCTGCCGGTTCCGAACGGCTAATCGAGAAAGCGCTTTTCATGGCAATGAATACTAACGGAGGACTTGCCAATTCCTCGCGAAAGGCGATACCCGTGGAAAAAACATTTTTGCCTCTGTTGGGATTCGAACTCGAACCTCTGTATTAACAGGCGGACATGCATCACACCACGGGTACCACCAGTTGCTGTTCGTTAGTCTGGCTAAAACTCGAGAACGGCTGAACGGATTTATCTTATCTTGATCTTTAAATGTTCGTGTAGGTCTAGGTAAGGTTTGAAAACTTTTATTTTATCCCTATGACCGCGCATTGAACTTGATCTATATTCGCAAAACAAAAGGAATTGATTTAGGTCCGCATTATGAGTAGCGAATCGAACGTTCGACTGGAAGCGAATGTTTTAGAGAAACTCATTTATTGGATTATTATCATTAAACTTCGCCCATTCTCTTATCTGACATAGCTTGAACGTCGAAAAAAAAAAGTTTTCTACAAAGTTTTTGTTTTTACAACCTATAATACCGCTATAAAAGAAGCTCGCAAAAACATTCGCTTCCAATCGTACGTTCGATTCGCTACTCATAATAGGAACCTTAAAGTGATACTATACACTTTGACCTAAGCTATTATAGCGTCTTCTAGGCCTTTGGTAGAGATAAGGATCTCGAAGGGATATTGGGCTCGAATGCAAATGAAGTGGAAGTTCTTTGGTTATTATGTAGACAAGAAGAAATGAATAAAGTAATAAAGACTCGAAGAATATTTTAATTTTAGCTCAGACGCAATAAGGGTATTGTAAAACCACGTGGTGGTCTCTGTGACCATGTTGAACGGTGCAGATGTTGACACTTTGATGTACTCAACAAGTGTCAAGAGCTTCAGCAACGATACGGGAACAACAACATTAGCGGGAACTTAGAAAATATTGGACCAATGCCCAAACATTTTTCAATGTTAGAGTGCTTCATTGCTCCTGAGTATTAAAGACTAGATTTCCTTCCCATATTCTTTCGGGAACGGAAAAGGGAATGGCGAAACAACTAACTGGAAAGCACTGAACCGATTTCAAAAATTCTTTCACAGTTAGAATGCTTCATTGTCCCTGAGCAATCTAGACCATATTTCATCACCATTTTCCCACAGGAACGGGAACGGGAATTAAAAAAAAAAACCAACTGTATCGATTTCAATGCGTATTTTTACAGTACTGGGCCGATTCCAAAAACTATGTCATCGTAACTGTTCCTGAGTGACATAAACTATGTTTCATCCCTATTCTCCCACTAGAATGGAAACTTGGAAACTACTTAACTAAACTTACTCAATTCGATTAACGTAGGGCCTGAGCTACGCTGGGCGGGTCAGCTAGTCATAATATAAAAAAAAAAAAAACAAATATATTCAGTGAATAGAGAATTCAATTACGAAAAATTCCCTTTTCTATTTTTTCAAACCGGTCTAGATTCAAAAAAACACGTTTTGAGAAAAATGCGTTTAAACCAAAAAATTTTGAATATCCAAGCACACTCTTAATACGCATGCAATCCTCAGACGAGACATAACAAAGAGGACTTGTGACTAACTTAATGTCCTGGAGCCTCTTGAAATTAAACAGATGAGTAACTCGGTTCTTATTTCCGAAAGCACGGTCGAAAAGTAAACAAGAGTGTTCACTTTATCCACCTCCCTCGGAAAGACTTTTAATATTGAAATTTTAGTACTACTATCATATTCAATGGGAAATTTACTCACGCTTATTTTGACATTCTTTATCGATGGAAAGTTAGTCGAATTCGAAAGAAGTGCATTTTGAGACTCGAACGATTCGAATGTTAATTTCGAATTCGACAAACTTTCTATCGAAAAAGAATGTCAAAATAAGCATGACTAAGTTTATTGACCGTCTAAATGAGCTGCCATTTTGATTCGGTCACTCCAATTTTATAAGACCATGTTGGTTTCGAACTGTTGCACACGGATTGGTTGGATGATATTGACTTATAGTACTTGAATCGTTTTATTGTTGTTATTATAACATCGGTTCTCCACAGGTCCCCACAAAAAAAGTAAAAAAAAAAAGTTGGCAGTTCCGAGGACATTTACGGTCGGGGCATCAATTCGGTTAAAAATTCTTTTTGTTCTTAGAATGATCCAAGAGAAAGGTTTATATGCATATTTCAACCCCATATTCTTACGGGACGGATACATAAACTGAAACTTAGAAACTACTTGACCGATTTCAAAATTCTTTCACCGTTAGAATGCTATTAATTCCCAATTTTCTTCAACAGGAGCCATTCTTTATTCTTTCATCGTTAGAATGCTATGTTATCTCTCAGGAACAAAGTCTACATCTCATTCCCATATTCGCACGGGAAAGGGAACAGGAAAGTTTAAACTTTGAGACAGTCTTCAGCTTAGCCCAGCAGGTATTTCTGACAATTCTTGGTTTTTTGTTAAGTTTGTGTGAACAACACTTACGCTTTTGGTTGAAAAAAAGTTTTTAATATTTCCATTGTTCAAGCGTAAAGCGACTCATTTCATTCGAACTACGGGCTACGAAGGTAGACTCATAGACGCCCTTGTAGTGTATGTTTTCTACGGAATTTGTCATTGTTGATAAAATTGTTTACATAAGTTTTAAGTATCTGTTACCATACATTCATTACCGAGATGTTTTTAGTCTTTTCCATTTGGCATACGTATAGTCTGAAATTGTTACGGGCCTTGTGATAGAGGGTGGATCGTCGTCAGTTTCCAAATAATCCATGATTGCATGATTGGAAAAGAAACCACCATATGGGCCACCTTGTATGTCACTGCCCAGCACTTTACCACCAGGAAAAACTTTGTTTTTGGGATCTTGAACAGATCTCCAACATGGCCGGAAACGAGCTGTTGAAATGCATATATTTAACTTATCTAAAACTAAGCAAAACTAAAATAAAATGTTCACAAATATTTCTGAGATCTAAGGTATATTACCAACACCTTCAAGGGCACCACAACGGAACAACATTGAGGCGCAAATATAAGAACAAATTCAACACAACCTAACAATTCTGAAGAAGAACACCATTAGTATTCACATACTTTTCTTAGCGAGTTCATTTGTCTTGTAGTTCGCAGGAAAATCTCTGTGCGTCGGGGATCTGATTGGTTGACTCCTGTTATTGTTGCGTTTTGCAATAATTTTTTTTGTGCTCTACATGGAATGAGAAAAAACACACCCAGTGCTGGTCTAATTGCAAAAGCACCAGCAACGATGCTAGAAGTCTATTTAAAGAAAAATGCTTCTGGAATAAAACACTTTATCGAAAAAAACATTATATTTTTTGAAAAAGAGTAGAAGCTTAGGTATCTACTTACATATAATGTATGTACATCATTCAAAATACGACTCAAATTCATGTCTCTATCAAAAACTTCTTGTCGTCGTTCATTCAAGTTTCTTTTAGCAGACAGATACGCCCTTTATTGGGTGCGAAAAAAAATCATTGCATTTAAGTTAAGTATGCAGTTTCTTTAAAAAGAATCTATACGTTTTATTAAAAATTAATTGTTGGAAAAAAAAACCATCATGGCTTTACGAGCAATCACTGAAATGCAGCTGCACAGACTTGTACGTGTTTAACACCAGTTTCACAAGCTTATATTATAAACTTTCAATATGCAGATTTATTACCTTTTTCTATGTATAACACTGCACTTCTTTCCCTGGTAGAAAATTTCAAATTAAAACTCTCTACTTCTGAGTTAAACACTAACTATGTCAAAAAATTTTGATTGAAAAATTAAATAAACCGGACCGAAGATTATTACCACTTAACTTACTTGATCTCCAACCAGTTCTAATATTTTCCAAAATACGATCCCGAGTCATGTCACTTCTCCACACACCACAACTTTTCTATTATTCTTGTTCAACACTTTTAAAATCCGAATTCCTTTCAAAAGTAGGCAGCGCTCTTCAGAAAGGAAAAAAACACATCTGCATTCTTTGTACTTCCACTTTTTTGGTTTCACTTTTGTTTGGAGAAAAAAAACGTCCTGATATCCACACGGGATCAGGCGCGGACGAAAAAAAAAAACAAAAATACAAGAATTTGATTTATCTCTTCGGTTGGAAACTTTTATAAATAAATACAATTTCCAAAAGAAATGACGCAATTTGTGCGCACAACAAAACGCGTTATATTCCTTCTGCAGATTCTCTCACATAGACGACCGACGACGCTCAACGCCAACAACTGATCAGAAAATCAGGATTACAATTTGAAACTTGCAATAAACCTGTTTCATCCTGACATATTGTGCGAATGTAGTCGGGATATTCTTTTCGTTTATTTTTTCTTCTACTTCTTTATTGGAATTCAATTTGCCTCCCATCGCCATCGCCATTGCCATTAGGTATTTTGCACGCAAGTTTTGCTCGCATTGACCAAACCAAGTAGAAGTACATAGATAGATGAAATGGAGTCACTTTTCAATTTAGCAATAAAATTTAAGTCAATAAGTAAATTTTATTCTTAATGGAGGTATTCTTTTTCACCACAAACTTAAACATCATAAATCATAACATTGATGTGTTAGATTCTGGGAATGAATTAGGTTTTGAATGTCTAATGAATTGAGCTTGAACCTCATCGCGTGATGACATGACGAATTCATTCAATTAAAAAAAAATTGTCTTTATATGGCTTCGTTATGTCTGCAGAGTAATTAAAGATTCTTTTAGAAATATACCGCTGCACTCAAAGACATTTTAACAGAAAGTGCGGACGGAGATATGTTTTTTAAGTTTTGTTGGAGAAAGTATTTCTCATCTGCCTACCTAATGGTTTTTAACAGATGTTCTTATTGAGAATTTTTGTTTTTTGGGCTTTTTATGATCCTTAGGTTGGATGCGATTAATATTTGAATAAAACTAATCCATCTTGGTTTTACCCTACGTTTCGCCGGTTGTTTTCCAGCTTCTTCAGGGGATTTATTTAGCTACATATAATTTAAATACATTGTTAGTACAAAACGTTTTGAAAGAAATTTTACATATGAAGAACTTACTATTTTATATTAAAAAAAAAAATATTATTATTGTCAGTTAGATTTGAGCTTTAGAGAAATTTTTTTAAGACTAGATTAAGAAATTTAATGAATTTCAAAAAACTTAAAACGCTGTTTTAGACGGCACATCAGTAGGATCACGAAAATAACTTTTTTAAGTTGAATAAGATTTGGACATACCGCACGCTAAGCAACCTATATTATCTTTCCACAGTTGAAGTTTCGGCCAAAAGTCTTCAATAAACATGGTGGAACGAAGGACTATACTAGTGACTCAACAACGAACGCGGTCTTCAGCTGGGAGAATGTAAAAGCATAATGGGAGGAACTACCTTGAAGGGAGTTTTGAGATCAATAGCAAAAGATGATGAATAAACGATACGATTAAAAGGTTATGCTAAGCTTCAACATCAACAGTTAGCGAATGGAATCTTCGTCTGGATTCTTAGGTTTTAGAGAACCTCGGATACAACCAATCGGCCCTATCGAGGTAACCGTCCGTCGGAGCGAAATTCTTCCCGATCGGAGACATTTTGCTTCGTGGTAGTTCTCCGATCGGACAATCCGACGTTCTCCGATAAGTTTTTGTTGCGGAGATTTTAGTTTTGGGAATGCAATGCATTGCCGCATTTGTGAAAAATTTCTTACGACGACAACTACTTCGAAGCACAATTGAATCTAAGAAAAATATGCGTTGCGGAGAAAACTCCGCTCGGACGGTTACCTCGATAGGGCCCAATATTATAAATTTAAAGCTTCAAGTTTTCAAAATAGCATTCACTAAACGTCAAATCACACAAACTTTGGTATCAAGTTTTTTTCCTTTTCAAATTGTATAAAAAAATAAATAAAAATAAAATAAATAGGGTGAAGCAAAAGAGCGAGGAGTCCCGGACCTAACGCATTTCACTCAACCATACCATGTGAAGGTATAGAAGCGCCCTACAACATTTTGCCGATTCCGAACGGCTAATCGAGAAGGCGCTTTTCATGGCATAAAATTACTATAGGGCAAAGTGAAAATCCCTCTGAAAAACATCCACGGTATTTCTAGGATTCGAATATCGAACAGGCAGACACGCCTACCAATGCACGAGCGGCACCAATCAAATTTTATAATATAAAATTTTTTATGTGGAGTGTACAGATTTTTATACGATGCTGTTGCTCTTTCACAAGTTGAAAGTAAAAATTTCTCAAGTTTTTAGATCTGATTAGACTAAGGAGGATAAAGGGGGGGAAGTAACGTATTTAAATTTTTTTTTACTTTTTTTAACTATTATCTAACGAATGAACTTAGATTTTTTGATTTCCGATGATCCAGCCCCAAGTTATGAGGGGCACCGCAACTCGCCTTTTTTCGATGCCTTTTTTGCTTCTACTGCCGTATTTTTAAAAATTTCTTTGTGAAAATTTTACACAACATTCTTGAAATATTACTTTTTATTGTGTAATTCGTTTTAATAAAGAAATTTGAACTGGTTTCTCACAAAAAATTCGCAAAAACATGCCCTTTTTAACGAATATAAAATAACGTGAGGCAAACGGCCCTTTTAGTTGGCTTCCAAATTAATTAACTCCCAACCAAATAGCAAAATGAACTAATGCCTAACAAGTTTGTTCGTGAAAAATATGTTCACAATTTTAAAAGATGATTCAGTTGAAACTTTTGAATGAATGCCCAATGAACTTAAACCCAATTAATGTCAGTTGAGCTGACATTTTAACCTAACCTAATCTAGGTCCCAATAAGAAGATAATGAAATTATAGCCCAGTAAGAATATAATGGCCACATTCAAGAACCTATTGGCTGCGCTATCCCGATATCTCTTTGAACGATTGAGACATATTTTTCCAGATTGCTGTCCACAACAGCTGTGAAATATAAAAATTTAATTTTTGAAAACAGAAACACTTTCAAGATATCGTTAATAAACGATTGGAATCCTTTTTTTTCGAATTCTCATGCAATTTAAGTGACTTTAATTCTAACGAAAATGACGCTTAAGATGGCCAAAGGAACCAGCCCAGGCGAAGACAAAATATTTTACAAGATGGTAAAACTGTGCGACGACAATCTCAAAGACAGAATATGTCCTCTTTATAGCAGAATTATATCGACTGGAGTTTTTCCACATGACTGGAAAAGAGCAAAACTAAAACCGATTCCGAAAACATCGCGTATTTGTCATGACTACAATGATTATCGTCCAATTTCCCTACTTCCCATTCTTTCAAAAATATTTGAGAAGATTATTGCCAGAAGCCTCGGATGGTTAATGGAAAAGAAGTCCAATACTAGACAGCATGGTTTCAGACCTAAAAGAGGAGTATCAACACTGCTTCATCTTTTAGAGCACACACTTGCTGAAAACTTATCTAGAACTAAACACAGCGTAATCATGTCATCAGATTTGGAAAAGGCATTTGATAGAGTTACGATGATACCAATTATCAAACAGCTTCTTCAATGGGGCGTTCCTAGCCAAATACTGAAAGCTATCATGTCATTTATGGTTGGTAGAACTTTTCGCGTAAATGTCGATGGTCATAACTCCTTAACAATGAAAATGGACAATGGAATACCCCAAGGTTCCCCTCTTTCAGTTGTCTTATATAACGCATTTATTGACTCGCTCATAGTGAAACTCGCCCAGCCAGTGCAGCAACTTGACTTTGTTGGAGTATACGCTGACAATATTTACGTCGTTGCCTCCGGAGATCCTATACAAGTCAAAAATACACTAGAAAAAGCAGATTTAATTATGTTTAATTGGGCCAAAGAAACAGATGCGATTATTCCCCCATCCAAAATAGAAGCATTACATCTCTGCAGGAAAAGAAAATGCAACCCCATCCCACTTCTCTACGAGGAACAACAGTTCCTCTTAAAAAAGAGACAAAAATTCTGGGAGTAGTTTTTTGTGGTAATCTGAAATGTGACACACATGCAAAAAATCTGGTAAATCAGCTAAAACTTAGAAATAACCCTTTGAAAATGATTTGCTCAAAAAGAAAAGGCCCACATGTCGAAACTGCACTTCAAATTGCGAAAACCCTAGTTGCCGGTACTCTCCAAAATAGTATAACAATTTTTATGTGGACTTCAAACAAAAATATTAGCAACATCAACTCAGCCATTAATGATTGTTTTCGGACAGCCTCAGGAGCTTTAAGAGCCACAAAAATTGAAGCTCTAAGATTGGAAGGAGGTTATGAATCCTTCGAAAACTATGGAAAAAAGCGTGCAATCAATCTTATCAGCAAAGCACTCACAGATTCAACACATCCTCTCTTCAAGGCGGCCGAAGAGGCAATTAGCACAAGAACTAATAAAAAAAACTCTATCTCAGCCCTTGCAAAAATGACATCTCTAGTTCCCAATCTCAGTTCACTTTCATCCAATAGTACGCAGTTGCTAGATGAAACCCCACCATCTTGGAAAAGAAATTCACTTCCCATCAATATAAAACTTGCAGATTATGAAAAAGAAAACACATCTGACGATATATTTAAAATGCTTCACGAAGAAATGATCTCTGCCTCTAACGCTGATAAAATCTTCTACACCGACGGCTCATATAAGGAAGAAAATTGGTGTTCATACGCAGTAGTCCAGTTGCAGCCGAATGCACAAACATCTATCATTCACCAAGCACTTCTACCAGAATCAGCAGGCAGCTACATTGCCAAAAAATACCATAACCGATCGCTGATCTTTACAGATAGTCTAGGTATACTCAAGGGTCTAAAAAACGAAACAAATAATTGCCCGTCTCTGGAGGTCATAAGAAGATGTTTATACCCCAATAAAAACATTACGCTCGCATGGATACCTGGTCACTCTGGAATAAGGGGAAATGAAGCAGCAGATCTTGCTGCCAGGGCTGCTGTTAAATATCCACTTATTGTAGAATACCCCAGTTTTCACCAGCTCTTACGCAGAACATTCACCGTGAACCATAAAAAGGAACTTATTGAAAGTTGGCGAAATACAGAAACATTCTTACAAAAACATCAACCTACTTACACGCGCATCCCTTACAATCGGTTCATTAACAGAGAAGATGGCATAAAACTTTTCCGAATCAGAGTTGGAAAAGCTCTTTTCAACACCCAACATTATTATAATGCCGGAGATCCTAACCAATGCTCAAATTGTCGGACCACACTCTCCATTTGGCACATCCTTGTTGAATGTCCTTTATCTCGCCAGATTGACGTATCAACACCACAAGCCAACATAACCGAAAAACTTGCTGAAATCTTGAACCCTTCCGAAGTAGGGTCCATCCAACACATTAAAGATGCCACATCCGCCCACCAGAAATTCGATGAGATATGATTTTTTTTTTTTTTTTACTTTTTTGTTTTATACTTTTTTGCACTCTTTTTTTCTTTTTTCTTAAAAAAAAAAAAAATTAATTTCTAAAAGTAAACATAATTTGTAAGACAATAAAAATTTAAAGACGGCATCATAAATGGTCTGGCTACCCCGATGCCTTTTACAAAATAATTTGCAAATTAATTTTGTGAATTATTTCAATAAAATAAAATAAATAAAAATAAGTTTTCAATCAGCTGATCACTTGGATAGAAAGGTATACCAGAAACACTAGGATACCTTTAGATAGTTTTTGGGTACGTGCCTTTGCTAATAGCCTATTCCCACTGGGACAAAAAACGCGGTTCAAGCACATGGATTTTAAGTATTTAATGATATACATTTATTTGTGTTCGACTCAATTTCTTTGTTTTAGCAATAAATAAGTGGCCGAGGCGTAAAACAAAAACTTGTGGGAACGGTTAAGCTCGCTTTCTTAAACGGATAACGTTTTTGTCCCAGTGGGAATAGGCTATAAATGCCTAACACGTAAACAACAACAAAAACCTAACCGAATACGATTTTTTAACGCCTCCAATATATGTACTAAAAGTGAACAATTGTGGAAAAAATTATTTACAGGCTGGATTTTTGTATACGTATTGGTAGTAGAACAACACTTCAATTTCAATCAATTAAAATATTTACAAAATTTGTTCATTTCTAAATTATATTCTAGGTGAATGTCAACGTATAATTTTCTTACAAGTTTGTTTCTTCTTCACTTTTATAACAAAAATATATTTGAGTCTAGTGTATAGCAGGAGCGAAAGCAGCCAAACATATGACATTTTCACAACGTTTTGCATCTTCATATTGCTGTTTTTAGCACAAAATGGTGCTGAATTATAAAGTATTCTTGATTCCATTCCGTGGAACAGAGACTTTCTACAATATCTTATTTTTATTTGTAACCTCAAATTACAAGAGCAGGTTCGTGCTTGTAACTTTTATTTTATTGATAAATAAATAAATAAGCCATCGGCCACTACAACATCAGTTATTATTTATTATTTATTTATTTATATTTGTAAATGCTTAGCTTACACCGTAAGATATAATATCTTATTTGGGGTGTAGCTTTAAAATAGTTATTCAGCTACTATATATTAAAGAAGAAAAAAAAGAATTACATACAATGTTTCATTATTAAAATTCAAATCACACATTACTAAAGTAATTTCTAAGTTTTCTTTAAAAGTATTGTACTATTTGTGCTTTTATATCTCGCGGCAGTAAATTCCATTGACGTATAGAATTGCCGAAAAACTGTCGTTCAGATGTGAGGCAATTAAAGCGAGGAATCACAAGGTCCATTGACCTATTTGAATTTAAATATCTTATTTCTTGGTACAAATCAGCTGGTTGTTGATTAAGAAGTATATCCGAAAACAAGGTTAAGGCCCGAAATTCAATAAATTTTTGAAATGGCATGGTTGTGAAATACTCTCAAACCGTCGCGTCGTAGTCCATATACATAACGTATTGCACTATTGAAAGCAACGGTGAGCTTTCTTTTGCTTACATAGTCTAAGTTACAAAAAATTTCACAACCATAAGTAAGTAGAGGTAAAATCATTGTTTTTACGAGTAAGGTGCGGATTTTTAAAGGCGTGAAATACTGCGTTGGCTAAAGTGTACAGAGAAAACCATACGCCCTACCAACAATTTGGTTTACGTGATCTTTCCAGGTACGATTAACGACAACACCTAAGTTTTTCGCTGTCTCAACATATTCAATAGAGGCACCATTTAAATTTATGGACGGAAAATAAGATGTATCAACCTTGCTCGTAGAAATAATAATACACTTGGATTTCTTCGGGTTAAGCATTAAGCTATTTTTTTCTGACCTATGTACAATTGCACCTAGATCATCGTTTATACAGGACGCAGTATTTTCGATTAGTCCCAATGGGCTACTAATGTACAACTGGGCATCATCAACGTATAAACGTAGAACAATGCTTTATTATTGTGGGAAGCGCATTGACATAGAGTGAGAAGAGTAGTGGGCCAAAAATAGATCCCTGAGGTACCCCGCTGGCATTTGGTAGAAAATCAGACAGAGTTTTATTTACTTCAACTGCTTAAAAAAAAAATAAATAGGGTGGCGCAACAGAGCGAGGAGCCCCTGGGCCTAGCGCATTTCTCACAACCATCCCTTGTGAGGGAATGGAGGGGACCTACAATTTTCTGCCGATTCCGAACGGCTAATCGAGAAAGCGCTTTTCATGGCAATGAATACTAACGGAGCACTTGCCAATTCCTCGCGAAAGGCGATACCCGTAGAAAAAACATTTTTGCCTCTGGTGGGATTCGAACTCGAACCTCTGGATTAACAGGCGGACATTCTATCCATCACACCACGGGTACCACACTACACTACACTACCACTTCAACTGCTTGCATTCTTTTTTTCAGATAAGAATGAATCAAACTCACTGCACTTGGTGAAAATTTATATAAACGGGAAAGCTTTCTGCAGAGTGTAGAATGATTTACCAAATCAAAGGCTTTAGAAAAGTCCAGAATATTATTTGTATTGTTTTGAAAACTATTTGTTAAATCAAAAACTAATTTCTACAAACTTTTACTTTTATCAAGTTATAGGAGTTCGTAACAATATTTTTCCAACGTAACGAGTTTACTCTACCAGTGGTTAAGTTAACCAAAATAAAAGCTGCAACCACAAATCCGTACTTGTATTTTAAAGTTACAAGCTTGTTATTCAGTTTTTTGTTTAACTAACTACAAATTTTTTATTCACAAGCTTGTGATCAACGTTGACAAATATTAAAATAAAATGTTGTTGACCACGAGTGTTCAAAATTTTCACCACGATAAAGAATAACCTATAACTTACAACTTGTTTTTCCACAATATTATTGAACGTTGTGCTAAAATCATCAAGAATAAACAAACTTATGAGAAAAATTACTTGAAACGTTCACCTGTAGGATATTCTTACATAAAGAACAAATTTTTAAATCTATTTTCTTTTGTGAAATTCACAAATTTGTTTTATTTTACCAACAAACTTGTAAGAAAAATTACTCGTTATTTGAAACGTTCACCTGTAAACGTTCGAGTACACGATGTTCACCCTTTAAAATACAATTTTAATTTTGTGTTGATGAAAAAGAAAAGGAAACTTTCACCCGAAATTCCTTTTGTAAAATACAACTGCAAAATTTTAAACAACAACGTTTAGTGAAAAAACATTGATATAAAAAGAATGTAATAGGGTTTGTAAAAACGGTTTTTACTACAAATTTGTAAGTTCAGTTTTACAATATTGCGAAAAACATACGTAAATCACAAGTTATTCTTGTTCCCGGTGCAAAAGGAAACCATTGTAATCTACAAAAACTGGACTACCATTTTGTTTTATGACTTTATCCAAACATATATAAGGTTTATTCGTTGAAGCCCTGGGGTCGCCACAAAGCGTTTTTTGGAAAACCTAAATTCACCCTGAATGTCAAACAGAGTGTTTTTAGCCTTTGGGTTGACCTAGATTTGCGGTGAGCACCGGGTTCAAGCAGATTTCTCACAACCACGCTTTGTGAGGGAATGACTTTATCCAGTACCATCAAGAGATTCTAACAATCAATCTTCTTTGTTTTGAAATACTCAAGAAAGTTCAAATATCACTCACCTTTAAGATTAAGCTCATCATTTGGTAGGTTTCTTTGCTCCCATGATGGTGTGAGAGAAACAGGCTTGTTGCGGTCTGCAAGAAACGGAGATCTCTCACTATTGTCAGTGCCATCTGAAAAAGAAATAATTTGTAATTAGTCTTAAAAAAAAAATAATTTCTCAAGAAGCTACTTAAATGTTCTATCTATTTTTAATAGAGAAATTTTTCTGTCAGCAGTTTGTTGTCACAAAAAAATTGTTTTGCTTTTTCTTTAATTTAATAATTTTTTCTTGAAAACCACTGAATATTGTGGAGCAAGCAAGTGAGCAACTTGTTTCTTTTATACAAATCTGCATTGGTGGCGTTACCCTTTTTTATCTAAGATACATATGTATTGTTATAATAAATAAAAAATAAATAGGATCACACAACACAAGTCGGGAAGCAGCTGGGCCTAGTTCATTTCTCTCAACCATACCATGTGAGGAATCAGGGGACCTACGGTTTTAGTTTCGTTTCCAATCTGCTTAGTTGAAAGCTTCTGAATGACCTCGTTGTACCTACAAGTTCCCCAGCAAAACGCGATATTAATATTTTAAATACTAAAATGCATTTGAAAGCCTTCTACAGTTTCAAATATTGCTAACTTGATTTTGTTCAGCTTTGATTTGTTTTCTTGTTCAGTCCTAAGGTGCACTGAGTTCTTTCTCTTGCTTTATAGGGTTGGAGATTCGTGTCCCATAATTTAACAGCTAAACTATCGAATTGTTCAATTCGTTAAACTTTCGTAAAGCTAACTTCAAGAAAATCAATGAAATCCTCTCTAATACCTCATTCGACTTTAAAAATCTTTCAATGAATGATGCAACTAGTCTGTTTTATGAGAAATTGTTGCATTGCATAAATCTTTATGTTCCCCTTTCGCGTGATAAGCCCTACTCAACATCCCCTCCCTGGTACAATCGTAAACTACGTGAGTTGCGAAACAAGAGAAATAAGCTCTGGAATAAATTTCTACGCTCCCGTTCAGTTTTCGATTACTCTGATTACCTTGGAGTATTTTATAAGTTTTCCAACGTCAATGAAGCTCTTTACAATGACTTTACATCCACCACCCAAGCAAATCTAATTTCGGAGCCAAAATCGTTTTATAAGTTTATCAACTATAAAAAGAAAAATGATGGTTTCCCTCCTTCTCTTCACTACGACAGCCAATCTTCCAACGAACCAACAACAATCGCAAATTTTTTTGCAAGTTACTTTAAACTGTCTTTTGCCCAAAAAACCCCAGATCTAGACCAGACTTACTTTTCCTATCTTCGCCATTTCTCTACTGGGCCTTCTAATCTAAGCTTTAATCAGTCAACTGCTCTTAATGGTCTCCTCAAACTCAAAGACGAGTAGGTATAATCCAGGTCCAGATGGCATTCCTGCCATTTTGCTTAAAAAATGTTGTTCCAGTTTAGCCCTTCCTATCACTAACCTTTTCAAACTATCCCTTTCAAGTGGAGTTTTTCCGGACTTATGGAAAATATCTGTTATTTCACCTATCCATAAAAAAGGCCCCAAAAACCTAATTTCTAACTATAGACCTATAGCCAAACTCTCTCATATCCCTAAGATTTTCGAAAGCATTCTGTATGAAATACTTTCTTTCCAGTGCAAATCAATGATATCCTCCAAGCAGCATGGTTTCTGTAAGGGAAGGTCCACAACTACTGATCTAGTTGAGTTTGTTTCCTTCTCTCTCTCTGCGATGGAACAAGGAAACGAAGTAGACGTCATCACCACAGATTTCAGCAAAGCTTTTGACAAAATTTCTCACTCTGTAATCCTATTTAAACTTTCTTTCCTCGGATTTAGTCCTATCATACTCAAATGGATCTCTTCATATCTTGACAACCGCCTTTATAGAGTTCGTTTCCGTTCTACTCTTTCAGTTCCATTTGTGGCTACCTCCGGTGTACCCCAAGGCAGCCATCTTGGACCCCTCTTTTTTATCCTGGCCATTAATGATGTCGAAAAGATCATCCAATATTCTTCTATCTCACTTTACGCTGATGACGCTAAAATTTTCAAAGTCATCACCTCCGATCGAGATTCTCTCCAGCTTCAAAATGACCTCGATTCATTCGTCTTTTGGTGTTCTAAAAACTTCCTTGAGTTAAACATTGCCAAATACGAAGCAATAACTTTTTCTCGTAAAAGTAATAAACCTCTCCCCAGATCCTATCATCTTCAGAACATTTCTATAAACCGTGTGCAGCTTATCCGAGATTTAGGAGTTCTATGCGACAGCGAATTAAATTTTCGTTCTCATATAGACGAAGTAATATCAAGAGCTGATTCCGCCCTTGGTTTTATCAAGAGATGGTCCAAAGAGTTCCATAACCCCCTTGTAACGAAATCCCTCTATATTGCCTATGTTCGCCCTCTCCTAGAGTATGCTTCGCAAGTGTGGGCTCCATATCAAGCGGTTCATATCTCAAGGATCGAAAGTGTTCAACGTCGTTTTCTGCTGTTTTCCCTTCGGGATCTTTACGATGTTAGAAACTTTCTCACCCTGCCTCCTTACCGCGAACGTCTCGCAATCATTAATCTCCACTCCCTAGAAAACAGAAGGAATGTCTTTGACATCATTTTCATTCACCGACTTCTTACTGGTAACACTGACTGCTCCTCCCTTTTAGGCCTTATCTCTTTCAACACTAATCCCCGAAACGTAAGATCATCCCGATTTTTTTTCCTTCCTGCTCACCGTACATCCTATGGTCTCAACGAACCCTTAACCCGCATGATGAGTAAGATTAATTCTGTTCCTTTTCTTTTCGACCTCAATATTCCAAGCCCTTGTCTGAAAGTCCTCCTTTTAAACCATTTCTCATCCTTGTAGGTTAATAGTTTTAGTTAGTTTTAATTAGTTTAAGTTTAGTATGTTATTTTAAGCTTGTATTAAGCCAATAAATGGGGCTAAATAAAGCGGTAGCCCCACCAAAATTAATTGTCATAAAAAAAATTTTCGATTTTTTCAAATTTCTAAACTAGAATACCCCCTTTAAGTATTTCATTTAAATAAAATTTTTGATTTTCATTTAATTTGATAAAAATGCCAAAGTTAAAATGCGTCTGGCAAGCAATACGCTGAAACCAAATAGTCTGACACACACTTTTTCGTAGTCAGGGGAACTTTTGTGATGTTTTGGCGTATCATTTTCTTGGTGACATGTGATAAGAAAAAGTTATCAGTACTTTAAGTTGAAAAATGAATTTGAAAAAATGTTAAAGTGCGTCTGGAAACAGTAGGCTGAAACCACATCGTCTGGGACACACTTTTTTGTATTCAGGAGAGTTTTTCTAATTGTTGACGTATTATTTATGTGGTTATCACTTCGACCGCAAAATCTGAAAAATTATTGCTTTCGAACGCCCACCCCCGCCTTGGCGGAAAGAAAAAACATGCCAGACGGTTGAATTTGAATTTGATATAATGGTGCGTATATGTATGTAAACATACATGTGCATGATTTTTGGTTATCACTCCGATCCAAAAATTTGACTCTAGCTCTTGGTCTATTAGTTGTGATAAGGGCACTTTAAAACACATTTAATGGTGGTACACGCGGATAAATCGTGAATCATGTTTATTTTGAAATTCTATTTCGATAGAAAGCGAGTCGAATTCGAAAGAAATGCACTTCTTTCGAACTCGACTAACTTTCTATCCAAATACTATTTCAAAATAAGAATGATTTTTTTTACTCAAAATTCAGAAAGAATTTGAAGACTTGCTTACAAAACAACCTCGACAAGATAGACAAATGAGGGAGGGGGTCCACGAGCGGACCACTAGTGTGCTCGTAACGCCAGAAAAGGAAAGAAAAGGAAGAAAACCCAGAAGCTAGTACTCTACTCTAGCTGATAGTACAGTCTTTTTTTCTTTCCTATCACAGCGTTACGATCATCTGATCTAAAATTGATCATAGCTTTTCCAATTACGCAATCTAGGGGAAGGAAGTCTAGTAAAACGTTACGCTCCGTAAAACAGACAAGAGGAGTGTTATAACAATGCTTTAGATAACTTTTTCGTTATTTTAATAAAATTAAAATTTTCAAGTTGTCAATCCTTTTCGTTCAGGTTTTACAGGGAATCCCTCGATTTTATTGAAAGTTTTTTTTATTTATTTTTATTTCTGCTTTCCCAAGTTGGTAGTCTATTTTTTAATTTTTTGTAGGGGTTAGAGAAAAATTCTACGGTGTGTTACATGGGGGAGACGGGAGAGTCTAAAGTATGCGTTACGTTACACTTAAACGCCCTCTTAAGGCAGTTTTTACTGTGCTATCTACTGTCTTAAAAAAAACACGGTTTTAATGTGCTTAAACTTTTTAATTTCTTAGACACCATGTAGTTGGACAACTACTTTAAAAGAGTGTTCCATATCTGACGTAGCTCTGAAAAGTTAGTTTTCAAGGTTGAAAACTCGCAGCCAAGCACATAGAATACCAAGATGGCGTCACGAGCTACAAAATATTTAGAGCTTCCAATGAAACGCACAAACTAAAACCCACATCAAAACAATCAGTCTGTGGCCTTGTGCACAATTAAGACCCTTTGTTTCTGACTAACATGGTAGTTTTAGTATAATTAAATAATAATAAAATCTGGGAAATAACCTTGGCTTAAATTGATTAACAAGTGACAAAAGCAAGAGTGACCTTGACCCAAGCAAACATGAGTCGATTTCGCAGTGATAAGACAAATTCTGATATGTTAATTTACACGCAAACAGAAGTTAGGTGTCTCCTCATATTGAAATAACATTTATTCTTTATAATTCACTTTTTGTTTTGAAAAGTTTTTTGTTTCTTTTTTACTCTATTCATACTTGTTTACATAAAAGTATGATTTCAAAGCAAAACTCAGTTCAAGCCTCAATTTATTCGGCTTTAGAAAAGCAGCTAGTGGATGAAACCAAAACAATTAATTGCCGCTTTATGATGCAAACATTTACTTTTGGTTATCTCTCATATAATAATTTGTTTATAGAATCAACAAATCTTAGAAAATATAATTGCTACCGTTGAGATAGAAAAAAGTGGCAGTGGTTTTGTTTTGAACAAAAAAAAAAAAATTTATGCGTTGTCTGCGCATTTAAAAATAGCATACAAATTTGTAAAAAACATGACTTTTATTCGAAGAGCCTACTACAAATGTTTTGTTTGTTTATGAAAAACCAAACCACATTTCAAATAGGTATGTATATTCGGTTAAAAAAAAATTGTTACTCGGGCGTTTACTCTCATGCGTAAATTGGCTCTCTTTGAGGAAGTAATTGTTTTTGTGTTCTCAACTTCAAGTAACTTTCACTTGTGTATGGGTTTTTGATGCAAAAATAACTAAGCAGCCCGATTTCAACATCAAAACCTTAAATAATTTCAATGTCCATTTGTAAAGGCCCCAGCCCATAGAACGCGTTGCGCGTGGTAGGAGTGGCGCGGCAACTGATGCGGTGGGTTTTGCCGCACGCAACTGATAGGGGTGACCCATAGAATCCGTTGCGGTGTCTCAACCTCAACTCAACAAGGCCAACAGAAGAGAAAATTTCAAATTGGTTCTTACTGCGCATGTCATCAGAGAGAAAATTTCAAATTGGTTCTGTCACCGCGTGAGAGCCGCGGCAAAATAGAAGTTTGGCTACTCGGCGCGTGCGGCGCGTTGCTCGCTGTGCTTATGGGTCACCTCTCATAAGAACGTGTGTATTTAATCGAGCTGTCAGTTGAAAGCGGTGCCGCACGCACGCACCGCGTTCTATGGGCCGGGGCCTTAAAATACTAAAACGCAAAAAAAAGATCGCTTGTTTTTGAGTAGCTTAAAAATACTGTCAGTCTGTCCTATTTGTCGAGAGAGAGCTGTACAGGCTCGCACTATTAGGGTTACTAATATTAAATATATAAAATAATATCCATCAGTCCCACAATTTTGTCTCATATTGTTATAACTTTTTATGGCACTATTAATCTCTGGGTGTACTTCTGAATACCCCCATGAGCTCATCACTAAATGGGAGTTGTGATCCTTTAGAGATACCCTCGTGGTGCTCTAAAAGAAGAAGATTACTCTCGGGGTCTCAGAGGCTTGCCAATTCATATTAGAATCCCGGTAAGAGTGAGTATTAGTTCAATGCCATTCCATCCCGGGTATCACGAGTTCCCGTAAAATGTTTTTTTTTTTTAATCAAAAAATTTATAAAACCGCCGAAATATTTTTAAAAAAAGAAAAAAAAATTGAAAAAACGCTAAGTGTCATTTTCAGCAAAAAATACAACTATGTATTTATCAAAAATGTCCCAATTTTTAACTTAAGTTTAGTATTAGCAGCCCAAAGCTTATAGATTTAAATTGTCTCCACTCCAACAAGTTACCGTAATTACAAATAATAAAAAGTTAACAACGAAAACGGAAACGACAACCACCACGACGGAAATGATTGTGCGTACGCAGCGCTTTTCATGGCAATTAATTTACTAACGGATGACTTGCCAATTCCTCGCGAAAGGCGATACCCGTGGAAAAACATTTTTGCCTCTGCTGGGATTCGAACCTCGAACCTCTGGGTTAGCAGGTGAACCATCACGCCCCGGGTAAAGTCATATGTCGGTTGTTATTAAGCGAGAAAGAGTGAGAAAGAGAGAGAGAGAGGTATAGAAATCACAACAGTCTAGTCCCGAGGATACTAAAAGATTAACAAAGCATCCGCTTTTAATTTAATTTTTGAGTCCGATGGATGAATTGGCAGAGATATTGATGAAAAATAAGGATATTGATTAATTTTTGCAACAAAAGTCGATATACGCACAGTTGCCCTTTATACAAGGAATTACGAATTCTTCCTATGAGACATTTATATATTTTTAAAGTATTAAAAGAATTTTTCAAGCAAAGTGGTAATATTCCTAGTAGAACCTCGCAACTATACAACTTAAGAATAAATAATATGCACCTTGTCAATGTACCCTCAGTTCACAAAGCTCATTTCTCTAACTTTTACACCGCCGCAGCGCCGAAAATATTTAACAAACTGCCTCTGCCTATCAGAACAACTCCAAATATAAGCTCATTTAAAAAAAAAAAAGTAAAAGACTGGTTATTCACTGCTGACTTAATCTCTATCGAAAACTATTGCTAATATATGCATCTTAATGCTGTAAACTAGAACAAATCTATCATTTTGCTGTATTTTTTTCTCTTCTCAATTTTCTATAAACATTTATCATTTTCTTCTCAGTAGATTTATCATTGTAAGACCCTTTAAATTTTTTAACTTATTTGTTGTTTCTTAATTAAATATGTCCTGATTGTACTTCATATTTATTTATCTGGCTTAGTTCAAGCAACATACATACTAATAAATGAAAACTTAAATATTTAAAAAAAAAATTACTTTCTTAGGTACTAAGTACTATTTACAATAAAAATAATTAAATTAAAGTTAATATAATTAAGAAGGTAAGGGAAATTTAATTAGGAAGTTGAAAATGATTAGAGAATAATTTTTTTGTAAGAGATGGTAAGCTTTCGTTGAAATCAAGAATATCTTGTGCACCATTGGCTAAGCGCAACATTCGAGTAATGGGGTTAAAATGGCCATAGTTAGTGCGGTGAGTGGGAAGGTTGTAAAAAGGGATGGACCGTAGACTACGAGGATTGGTATTAAGGTAAAAATTTTCAAGGAGAGCGGGAGATTCAATTGCACCAGTCATTATTTGGTGTACATAAAGTATGTCCGCAATTGCACGACGTTTGGCGAGGCTTTGTAACTGAATTAGTTGTAAACGATCTTCGTATGGAGGTAGGATGAGAGGGTTTGACCACGGTAGATGGCGTAAGGCAAAGCGAAGGAATCTACGTTGGACGGCTTCAATTCTATGTGACTGAGTGATTTGATAGGGCCATAGGGGGACCGAACCTGAGATGCGTACTCGAGGATGGGTCTAACAAAAGTTATGTATAGTGATTTGGTTACATAAGGATTGGAAAATTCTTTAGACCACCGTTTTATGAAACCAAGGGAAGAGTTCGCCTTAGCGATAATTTGGTCTATATGGAAACGAAAGTTGAGCTCCTTATCACAATAAACTCCAAGGTCTCGAATAGAGGAAACAACTGGAACGGGTACACCACAAAAGTCATAAGTTCGAGGGAGAGTAGGTATTCGTTTTTGTGAAAAAGTAATGAATTGACATTTACTCACATTAAGATCAAGCAGATTCTTATGACACCAATTAAGAAAAGAATCTAAGTCATGTTGAAGTAAAGAATTATCACGAGGTGTCGATATTGACTTCATAATTTTTATATCATCTGCATAGATTGAAAGATTTGAGTGCGAAATAATCATATGGACATCGTTTATAGCAACGACCGGAGGAGGCAGAAATGGGAGTGGATAAGAAACTTCTAAACACCACATCAGTTATTATCAATATAAGATTAATTCAAGAAAGCATCATTCAACACTAACTTTATGTTAAAGAATGATAGCCTTTATTTATTCACTTAAACATCTTTATTGCTGTACTAGTTCTAAGATTTAAATGAATGAATAAAGCACGTTCATCAAATAAACAAATTCATTTTTTTTCTTAAACATTTAAACCTTTGATATTTTTTGAATAAATTATTGTCAATCTTTTTAGTAACTTGGTAGACTATCTGTATAAATTTTTAAATTTAGCTTAAAAAAAAATAACTAAAATGCAAATTATTGAAATCTGTTGTATTTCAATCTTTTATTGACTACTATCTGAAGTACCTACTTACAGAACTAACAAATAAAATTGCTGTCAACTCAGAGTGATTATCAAGACAAAGCGACATAAAAGTATGTAATTGTGATTCATACAAACAGAAAAGTCTTCTGTATCTTATGGAAATTCTCTTGTCGGTAGTTGTTTGCAGACAAAAACAAAAACAAATCCATGTTATCTATTTTAATGTTTGTTAGAAAATCATTCTCCTATCAGTAGAACTCTAACCCCGCCGATAGTTATGAAACTGGCACGCTGTATAGATTCGAGTTGAATGGTTGGCTCTCCCTTCCTTCAACGGAAATGTAAATGCTGCTTGTATAATGCGTATTCCTGATGAGACTGACTAACGAGTTAATTTATTTGGCTCACGTCTAGTAATTTATTTTCTGTTTTGCGGACACCGAATGAATAATTGTTTTGACGTTGCATATTTCTCAAATCGTTTTTATTCGCTTGTAACTATTGATTTTAATTCACATAAAACGAATGTACTGATGAGTACTTACTTTTGATTATTTGTGGTAAGGGCTGGTTCCCAGACAACAACTGTTGTTGCTCCCTGTGCGACATCTTAATAGTAGATTGCTGAAATCAAAACACAAACACAAAAAAGTTATTCACACGTTGATGATCACGTTGGGAAAATATAATCAAAGACCTCGTGTCTATTTCACTTGTTTTTCCTCTCAATCTGCAACACACCAAATAACACCGGTTGACAAAAAAAAATTGTTAAAACTGACAAATGCGACAATCGAGGAAGGGATTTTAGAAAAATTAACAAAAGATAACTTTATCGTCGCGAAATTAATGATAACAAGGGTGCTAAATACTTCACGTTGTTGTCGCGAACAAATTCCAGTACTTAGTTGGCAGACACTAAAGCATCTAATCAGAAAGTTAGCTCGAGTTACACGACAACATCTATGTACTTCTCTTGTCCCTCTGCTATTTCGCGAATTTCGATTTCTTTTTTTTTACGAATAATTAACAACTGTATTCAGTTGATGACGCAAAGTGGGAAACAAAACGCAATCTACATACAAAATTCACCAGCTAACTTGTGTTGTCATTTCGCTTTTTGAAAAGATAATGTCCAACAATGCACGAGAATATATTAAAATTCTTACTTTCCTTATGCTTATGCGGGCACTAACAAAATGCTGATAAAAATGTTATCATGTACCGATTGTAGTGAAATATAAAATATATGGGAGAAGACACAGTGTGTGGCTTCAATTAACAGCCTGTGACTATGTTATCTTGTGTTTATGCTACTTCGGGTTCGGGTAGTAAATCGCCGGCATGTCGATGAGTAATTGATACCTAACCTTGTCTGGCTTTTCATTAATTATGCATTTAACCCAAAGAGCAATAAATATTCACTTTGGCGCAGCGCAAAGAACACCGAAACGAGAAGCAAAGAATTATCTTGAAAGAGGAGAAGATGAAATCTACATAAAGAAGCCATTGACATTAGAGAAATTAAAACCGTTCAAATGTGTTATTGTAATGTCGTTTAATGCCACTCGAATGAGACTAGAGTTCTAATACCAATTAAGAGGCTGTGAATCTTGTGAGGCAACTGAAGTGTTTATGTTATGATGTTTTGAGTGGAGGATATGTTTATTTGTAATTGTATTGCATGTTATCGTCATGTTGAAATGGGACGCGGAATTTTCCACTACATTGATACGAGTACGTTTTGTGCTTCATCTTCTGGAAGTAATAAAACTTAGATGGTAAAAAGTTTTTTCCCAAATAGATCATAAGCCCCTCCTTCGTTTATGCTAAGGTTGTTGTTGCTTTTTTCACATTTTCTGCTTTTATTGGAACCTCTAGAACCAGACTTTGTTTCGTGCTTTTGAGGGTTTTGAGAAACCGGGTAAGGCATTAGTAGGGCGGTTACCAGAAACCAGCCACAAACTTTGCTTCGCGCTTTTGTGGGTATTGGAAAACCGCATTAAGTTAAAAACCTCTCGAGCAACGGCAATGTTCTTTTGCTATTGATAGACGGAATCACCTTGTGAAAGATGAATGAACCACAAACATATTACTTGCATGTAATCTGTTCACAATCAATTAAATCTAATCAACTTCTTTTTACCGAATTCTTGAATAGAATATCTCATTCTTCTATTTCAAACTACTCTGCCTTGTTTTTGCTTAGGCAGAAGATTCCAATAAACTGTATAAAGTTCGACAACTCTATAAAGTTTGAAACGTGTCATTCGAGGCTTTAAAACCACTTGTTGTAGGGGCCTTACAAACGATAGATAGTCTTTCCGTCAATAGATTTATGTAAAACTGAAAACGACTATCGTGTGGCCACAATCATGTTTTGGGAATTGCACACTTATTTCATTCACGCAACTTGACAATCGTCAAAGCTATTTATGTATTTACTTTAACAATGAATTACTTAAGAGCTCTGTATATTGTTAACGCAAAATAGTGTCAAAATGTTGACTTCGAGACCTGATTATTAGAAAGTAGAAACCTTCCACTAAAACAACCTGAATTAAAAAGGTACCGTGTGGCTTGAATTAAAAAGGTAACTGAAGAACAAAGTATTAGCTTTAAAAAACACTATAGCATGTGGTGGTAGGTCATTTAGTTGATTTTAAATAATTTTTCTTGTTATTTTTAGTCATTTATTTGACGGGAGCAACTCCCGGCTAAACGGAGGGTCTACTTCCCTCCCATTTGACTTTTTTTCTTTTTAAAACCTATCCGTGCTTGGATTATGTGGCATCTTATGCAAAACACCCTGTGTAGAAATATATTATCAAGAATAATATTTTTAAATCTTCAAGGTAATGGCAAAAAAACCAAATACATATTCATGATCAGCATAATACCGTATCACTAAATCCAAAGTGTGTTATCTTTAGAAGCATAAATAATAAGCTTCAATTAAACATTTTTTCAACCTGATTTATTGCAGATAGGCAGTAAAAAAATGTATTTCGAGTTCAAGATAAACAATACTATAATGTGAGTTGTTTCTTTATCTTCCTGCTAGAGCTAGGAAGTTACTGGTTTCGGTTCGGTTTGTAAGATTCCAACATTTATCAGATCTCGCCCTTGTGAGGTCCTAGAAAACTATCCTTTCTTTTTCTTAGCTGGACGTCAAATCAATAAAGTAAAAGAAATTTTTGAAGTACGATATATAAGAATGGTTTTAGTATTTTATAAATTTAGATCTGATTAAATATTGGAGATGCTTAATATTTTAGGTTAGCTCAATTAAGATCTGGGTTTGTCCTGTGTTCTTGAATGTCAATCTGTGCTTTCAAATCGCCCTAATAATCAGTATTAAATTCATGTTGAAGAAATTTCAGGGCAGGGGCTTTCCATCGGTACATTAAAATGTCTATAAAAGTTACCATTTTGAAAGATTTCAATACAAAAAGGTTGGTTTGCCTATGGACAATCCTATAAGACTTGAGACATTCTAGTTTGTAATTTGCTTCATATAAAGGGCTTCCATATCGGAGCTTCTCATCGAACAACATACAGGGGAACAAGTACGCTGCCATAGCTCATAAAATGCCAATACTTCTCTTCGAATCACTTACCCAAAAAGTTTGTACCAACGCCATCAAAACCCTCAAAAATCAATTCAAGCAAGTAAAATGGAAAACATACAGCCATCATTACACAGCCATCAACTTTGACTATCCGAAAAATATCCCGAAAATCGTGTCCAATTTTAAGACTTGGTAAAGACCACAAATCCGAAACCAATGCCCACTCCGTTAAGAGAATCATCCAAACTGTCACAAATGCGACTTCACGATCGACACTTAACAAATTTTTAACATGAGACAATGCGATCTTGGTTGACCGAGTCCCATCATTTGTTCAGCTTGCTGTATTACTTACTTAGGTGGGCATTACAGTTCGGGGTGAACCTGGGCCTCAACCAACATCCTTCTATAACGATTTCGATCTCGGGCGAGCTCTCTCCAGTTTCGCACTCCAAGTCGGTTGAGGTCTTCATCCACTTGATTGCGCCACCTAAGACGAGGTCTTCCCCTTCCGCGATTTCCCTGCAATGTGCTTTCGAACATCCGACGAGCCGGAGCGTTTGGGTCCATCCGCTCTACATGGCCCAACCATCGTAGCCTCGCGATGCGTACTCTTCTGGCTATGCCCATGTCGCGGTACAGCTCATACAGCTCGTTGTTGTATCTTCTTCTCCACACATTGTCTTCGCATACCGGACCAAAGATCATTCGGAGAATTTTTCTTTCGAAACGACCAAGAGTTTCCTCATCCGCTTTCGATAAGGTCCATGCTTCCGCGCCGTACAGCAGGACCGGGATGATTAAGGTCTTATACAAGGTCACCTTGGTTTTTCTAGAGAGGGTTTTGTTTCTCAATTGCCTTCTTAACCCAAAGAAGCAACGGTTGGCAAGAGTTATTCTCCGTTTGATCTCCGCACTGATGTTGTTGTCCGTGTCTACAGCGGATCCTAGGTAGACGAAGTCCTGTACTACCTCGAAGTTATGTCTGTCTATTGTGACGTTTTGTCCAATTCGTCGATGTTCTGTGTCCTTGTTTGATGACAGCATATACTTCGTTTTGCCCTCATTAACCATCAAACCCATTTTTGCCGCTTCTGTTTCAATACTCGCAAAAGCACCTATGACATCACGCTTTTTTTTTCCCATTACGTCAATATCGTCTGCGTAGGCGAGTAATTGTACAGACTTTTGAAAGATTGTTCCTCTGGTGTTGACGTTTGAGTTTCTTACAATCTGTTCAAGTATGATGTTGAAGAAATTGCATGACAGTTTGTCGCCTTGCCTAAAGCCTTTTTCGACATCAAAGGTCTCGGTGAGTTCTTTTCCGACCATGACGGAGCAGCGTGAATTCTCCAAAGTCATCCTGCATAGTCGTACGAGCTTTGCAGGGATGCCGAAACTAGACATGGCTCTGTACAGCTCGTCTCTGTAAATACTGTCATACGCGGCCTTGAAATCGATAAAGAGGTGGTGAATATCGATATTATGTTCTCGGGTTTTTTCCAAGATCTGCCGTAATGTGAAAATTTGGTCTATTGTGGACTTCTCTGGTCTAAAACCACATTGATAAGAACCTATCAAGTTGTTGACGTGGGGTTTCAGACGTTCACATATTACAGCAGACAAGATCTTATAAGCGACGTCAAGGAGGCTTATCCCTCTGTAATTGGCGCAATTGTGAGGGTCTCCCTTCTTTAGGATCGGGCATACGATACTGAGGTTCCATTCATCGGGCATGCTTTCTTTCGACCATATCATGCAGATCAGCTGGTGCATGCTCCTTTCCAACTGATCTCTAGCTGCCTTGAAAAGTTCGGCATCAAGGCCATCTGCTCCTGCAGTCTTATTTGATTTAAGTTTGCATATGGCAAGCTTAACCTCGTCTAGGTCGGGAGGACGGCATTCTTGATCATCGTCCAAGCTGAATGGGGCAATCTGCCTGACAGCGGAATTTGTGTCTTCATCGCCGTTAAGCAGTCTGCAGAAATGATCTTTCCAGATCCTCAGTAGCGACTGTGACTCTATAACTATGTTTCCCTGCTGGTCTTTACAGTTCGGGGTTTGCCACCCTGGCAGGATCTTTTTACCTTTTGGTAAAACTTCCGAATCTCGTTCCTGTCATGGCACCTCTCTATTTCCTCAAACGAGCGCTTCTCATGCTGCTTCTTTTTCTTTTTGAGAAGTCGGTGTTCTTCCCTCCTTCTCTCCTTGTAAATCTCGTTATACTGATCGTAAGCAGCCCTTGTTCGTGTTAGCATAAGCATTTGTCGTGCTCTTTGTTTGGCTGCATTTGCCTGCCTGCATTCTTCATCGAACCATGGGTTTCGTTTTGGTGGCCGAGTGAAACCCAGAACCTCAGAGGCAGCGGTTCTGATGGCTTCTTGGCATTGCTGCCACTGGTCTTCAATGTTTAATGCTGGCGGCATGGGATTCAAGGATAATTGAAGGGACACTCGATTGGAAAAGGCATTGGCAATCTCTTGCGATTGTAGCTTTCCGACGTCATATCTCTTCACAGCGTTAGGTCGCGCTGGTCGAGAACAAGATATCCTCATTCGCACCTTGGCTACAACAAGGTAGTGGTCCGAGTCAAAGTTGGCCCCTCGGAAAGTTCGGACATCTAGCACACTGGAAGAGTGCCTTGCGTCGATCGCAACATGGTCAATTTGGTTGACGGTTAATTGATCTGGGGATCGCCATGTGCCTTTATGAATTTTGAGATGCGGGAAGCGCGTACTACTTACAACAAGATTCAGCCCCGCAGCAAAATCGATTAGCCTCAGTCCGTTTTCGGAGGTTTTGTCATGGAGGCTATGCTTACCGATTGTGTTTCCAAAGATGTCCTCCTTCCCTAGCTTTGCGTTAAAATCGCCAAGAACGATTTTCACGTCGTGTCTAGGGCACTGCTCATACGTTTCTTCGAGGAGCTCGTAGAAACAGTCTTTGGAATCGTCGTCTTTCTCTTCTGTGGGGGCGTGGGCGCATATGAGGCTAATGTTAGCGAATTTAGCCCTGATGCGGATGGTCATTATACGCTCATTGACTGGATTTTGGCTAATCACCTTATCCCTGAGTCTTCCTCTAACGACAAATCCGCACCCAAATAAGCGTTGTTTCTTTTGTCTGTAGCAGTCGCCATAGTAGATGTCACAGTTTTTCATCTTCTTTATGCCCGGTCCACTCCATCGCACTTCTTGGATGGCGGTTATGTCTGCTTTGCAGCAGTCCAGGGCGTCCGCTAATTCTCCAGCTGCACCTAGTCCGTTAAGAGACCTTACGTTCCACGTGCAGATCCGGAGGTCATTGTCCTTTTTTCGTTTGCTTGGGTCGTCAACTTTGAAATCATTATCGTTATCCGAGGCTGTTAGTTGTTTCGGAACAAACTTTTTTTAACGTGGTTGGGTAGTTAACCCTACGCACAACCCCCAACCTGGAGGACCAGGTCCTTTTGGATCCCTTCGGACACAAAGGGCTGGAATATCCAGTGTCAGTACCCTGCTGCAGGGGTGTGAGTGCTGCCGTTGGCTCACCAGGAGCTCATCCGCCACCATCTCTACTTCAATACCCTGTCCTAGTATTGAAAGACCCCGAAAGACCTTTAAACCAAATATGTTGGAGTAGCTCCTTCAGGGGTTTCTGCTTTTATGGCTGCTGAAGTCCACCGTTGATTCTGTCCTTCGAATTCATCCGCTGGAACATTTACACGAAAGCTCTCGTAGACCACTGAGATTCGCGCAGTCAGTCATAGTTCGCAGAGCAATTATAGTGTTGACCGATCACAATTCTTTTGTTCCGGATTCCCTAGTCAACACTCGCACTTACTAGTTTAGCAGGTCAGCTCTGGACGGAGCATCCCAGGTCCCAGTGGATACCGCTTGGAGGTATAGTAAGCACAATTGACGTGTACTATAAGTTACAGCATCTGGGCGCCGCCAAGTTGGCACCAGTCAGAGCCTACCCGAATAGTACAACGCCCATCCACAGCTTGCTGTATAATAACTCTTATTTTCCACATTTAATTTTAAATGTGGAAATTAAGATATATAACAAAAACACTTTGTGAAGACTTTTACAGCAAACAGGACTCAACGAACAAACTTATGAGTAACAAGCTTGACTAAGGACCTGACCCATAGAATCCGTTGAGTCCGTTCGTTGCCGGATTCAACTGACAGCTCGATTAAATACACACGATCTTATGAGAGGTGACCCATTAGCATCGGATGCAACGGACGCAACGGAAAAAGTAGCCCAACTTTTAACTTTTGCGTCCGGCAGAACTGATGACATGCGCAGTCAAAACCAATTTGAAGTTTTCTCTTCACACCGCAATGGATTTTAAGGGTCACCCCAATCCGTTGTGTCCGGTAAAACTCACTGCTGTCAGCGGATTCTATGGGTCGGGGCCTTAACTTTTGCGTCCGGCAGAACTGATGACATGCGCAGTCAAAACCAATTTGAAGTTTTCTCTTCACACCGCAACGGATTCTATGGGTCACCCCAATCCGTTGTGTCCGGTAAAACTCACTGCTGTCAGTTGAATCCGACAGCGAACGGACGCAACTTTATGGGCCTTAAGGCCCCGGCCTATAGAATCCGTTGCGCCCGTTTGCCGAAATTGGTCGATTTATTTAAAACTCATGCGAATAAAGCGATTGTTTTCTTGTTCTCCTTCTTTGCTGAAAAAAAATTGTCGGTATTGATTTTTGGTCGATTGGTTGAATAATGTAATCATTTTTGTCGATTTGTTGCTTCAAGCAAAAAAGTTTGAGTTCATAGAGCACCGGAATCCACTTGAGCTCTTACCACTAAATTTCGCATGGTAACTACATACAGCAAGCCTATCCAACAAATTGAGGACTGGCGAACATTGAAAATGTTTCAGATGGTATTTCAAATACCTCTTCGATTTTCTACCAAACGCAAGTCATTGTTAAATTTGCAGTTCTTTCTAATAGTCAGCTCTACCTATACAAAATTTCAGCCTTAACAATTCAATATGGTAGACCTGCTGCTTTCTTGTCGGGAATATCCGCCAACCTTACTCAAATTTGTCAACAAATGAGTCTTTAAGAAAGACAGAGGAAAAAGTTTGGATCAGCCTCAGCAGCGCATATATGTAACTCTTTGGGACGGCGAAAACTCTTATCTTCTTGTCTAGACCTCGACTACCGGGATTTGACTGAGTCTTGTTCACTTGAAATCGAATTGGAAATCAAAGAAATAGTTGCCTGTTATCTTTAGTTTAATGGTTTACAATTATGTACTTACTCACTTCACACCAAATCAAGATACCTACTGCAACTTGTGCGCTTCATTTATCTTACATTACATGCATTGCGATTAGACTTTGTGTTCCCACGGACAATCGTTTTGGGGTGTTAGAAAAACAGATTAATCGCTAGCTAATGGTTAAGTGGTTCCCATTCCCATTATTTCATGACAGACTGTTCGGTGACAATAATATTTGATTTGAAGCCCATCATCATAGCCATTAAACTAATAAGGCAATTTAGGTGCGACCGGCACTTGGCGTTGGTGTAAACAAGAATCTATTTATGAACTACGGAATAAATTAATCGGACTACGCTCCAACGTCCAAATAAGACTTCTACGTCATACGCTGTTACACATACGAGCGCGACATCACTCAAGAATCAAGATCGCACCCAAACCAAAAAAAAGAAGCAAAATACGAGGCCCCATGGAACTGAACTGAAAAAACCTCTTTAATTGAATTAACTCAAATGACATGACGAACGGAATTACGACTTGGAGTGCCTACGAGGACAGCTTCAAAGTACAGTTCAGGTTATTCGTTATTGCACCCCTTAAAAAAGTGACCATCTATGTCAATGGGTGTCGCCAATCAATGAGCACATTTTTCTTTTTCAATGTGAAAATGGGCGGCCTGTTTTCCACATGAGGTTAGAATTCAGACCAAGTAAAAAAGAAAATATATATACACTTATGTATATATTCAATTGTAGATACATTTGATGTAGTTACCATGTACCTAATTGAAAACGGATTTTTAAAAATAGAAAATTGATAGAATCACTATATAACATTTAACTTTTAACACATTGATGGTATTCTTCGGCGGAATTCCCATACCTATTCTCTAGATACAACTTTGTTCATCACACCCGGTTATGAAGCAATTGGAGATTGGAGGAATTGGTGATTTGAAGGCCTTTGTTTGGAAATTTAATAAGGGATTTCAACTCACCTTTGATAAATTTTAAATAAGGTACAAAATATTAGTTTAGTTCACTTTAGTTAGTATCACTTCATTTAGTAAAGGTATTTTTTATTTATAAAAGTATAAACATGTGGCGAAGGAAAATAGTGGCGAAGGCCGATCAAGAAAGAGAAATAACTTTTCTCTTTTATGCTATGTCTGCACCTGAGAGTTAAACTTGAAAACTCAAAATAAAAAACAACTGTGAGTGATTTGGAGACTTTATCTGTCAGATCTGACATAAAAACTCTCCAATTCACTCCCGATTTGGTTTTTGGAAAACGACATTATTAGCCCTGTTCACACTGTACAGTTAGTTGGACAGACTTATGTCGATTTCCTTTGCAAAAACAAAAGCACTCTAAAAAAGTGCTTTTTTTCGTGCTCACTGGAAACGAAAAGACAAAATTCTTTTTTTATTATTGTATGTGTGCTATTTTTGACAGCCAACTCTTCCCGTTTGTTTTGCTCTGCAATTTATATAGAAAGAATGTTTTCGAAACTTTATTAATAGCCGCATTTTATCGAAAATTTTCTATATTCAGTTATGTTCATTTAGAATAAAACGATTTTTTGGTTTATATTCATTTAGCACGTCACTTTCAGTTTTAACTTTCAAAGTTGGTACCCTTTGCACTTGTTCTAAGGATAAGAAACATTAAAAATTTGCATTCAGAAGGATATAAATGCATACCTTTTATTTTCCATTTCTATTTTTCTCTATTTAATCGATTCTGAATTTATTTGCCGCATTCCAACTTTTTTACTTTCGAGGTAAACAAACAAATGTCACTTTAATTTTTTTCGCAATGGCTGTGTTCAATTAGATTCATTTTGTGACTCATGTTTTTGGTTGCCTTGGTTCTGATGTTCTTATGTGTTCTGTCTGATGTTCTTTTTATCTGACCGATTGCGAAACTTTCCTTGTGTGTGCGTGTGTGTGTGTTGCAGAACGCTACCAAAGGGAACGCGACCTGTTGCAGAACGCTACGAAAGAGAACGCGACCAGTGAACAATCCTAAATGTAAACGCAGTTTTATTTCTTCCTTTGCCTCATCTGACGTTTGATAACTTCTTTATCGTCTATTCGCCTCGTGTGCGCATTGCGCATTTTCATTTCATATGCCATTTGTCAGCCGATGAGAAAGGAGGAGATAAGACTGCGGTAAGTAACATAAAATATATATGTAAAATAATTATAATGTAAATTCCGTTTTCTTTAGAAATAAACTACCTCTTTCTGCCAGTTAAATTCGCATCCACCTTTTCTGAGACACATCGGCGACAAATCTTTATTTCGCATTGCTATTGCGAGTATTCTTGCAGAAACAGCCGCCACTTCCATTTGGAATTTTCTTATTGTACATGCCGCCGCCCGCAACCAGTTAGCATTGCGAATATTTTTGCAATATACTGCAGAAAAAGCCGCCATTTCCATTTGGAATTTTTTATCGCACATGCTGCCGCCCGCAGCCAGTTAGTATTGCGAATATATTTGCAATATTCTTGCAGAAACAGCCGCCATTTCCATTTGGAATCTTTTTATCGTACATGCTGCCGCCCGCAGCCAGTTAGTATTGCAAATATTTGCAATATACTGCAGAAACAGCCGCCATTTCCATTTTGGAATTTTTTATCGTACATGCTGCCGCCCGCAGCCAGTTAGTACTGCGAATATTTTTGCAATACTGCAGAAACAGCCGCCATTTCCATTTTGGAATTTTTTACTGTACATGCTGCCGCCCGCAGCCAGCTAGTTTTGTGAATGCAACGCACGCCGCCGCCAGCACCAAGAAGAAGTCCCCGGTTCCTAGAAGTAGACGCCGCCGCCAAAATCCACATGGACGAGGAAGAGTCCTCATCCGAAAAGCAATCTAGTGCATCCGCGCAAACGTCAGCTGTGATCCCCAAGACGATTGCTTCCATAAGCTCCGCCTGTAGCACCGCAGCAAAACGTCCTCTGTCCATGAGTACTGCCACTGCCGATGCAGCACAAACAGAGGATATTTTGCTAGCAATGCGGAATCAAATCGCCGCTCTGGAAAGCCAGCTGAAATCCACGCAAGCATGTTTGGAGAAAAGCAATTTGCAATACGACTCGCTCAAAATGGTGGTGCAAAGCCAGGTATCACCAGCCGTCTCACTCGCACCAACAGCAACAGTGCATGAGACAACGCCATCAATACAGCCTTTGTATACATCGTCAGTTAGTGGTATTTCTACAATGAAAAGATTACCGTTCGACATTCAGCCAATGTCATGTATGTCTCAACCACAACCATGTCCATACGGTAGCATATATACGCAAGCAGCAACGAGTATGCCATATGTACATGCCACCATGCCGCCAGCAAGTCACGTCTATCCAAATGTCGCCATAGAGGACATGAGCTTCGCTCGCACGACAGATGTCGCGTACACACAGCCGCCGCCTTCGACGTACGCACATCCGCCGTCTTCGACGTACGCACATCCGCCGTTTTCAATGAATAGTGCCATGCCACAGACTTTTGCCATGAACTCTGCCTACTCCCCACGTGCCATGGTTCTCAGAAAGGTTCAAGATCTTCCAGCGTTCGGTGGACAGCCCGAAGACTGGCCAATGTTTTTCACAGCATTTGTACAGTCAACAGCCGCCTATAACTATACAAATCTGGAAAACAATCAGCGCTTGCAAAAAGCCCTTACAGGTGAAGCAAGAGAGACTGTTAAATCTCTCTTAATTCATCCTGATAATGTGAACGCCATCATGGAACAGCTTCGTTTTCGGTTCGGGCGTCCAGAACAACTAATACGCAGCCAATTGAATCTGGTAAGGGAGATAACACCAATTAGTGAACATGCAATGAGTCGTTTAATTCCATTTGCGACTAAAGTTAAGAACTTAGCAGTGTTCCTCCAAACAGCGAACGCTCAACAGCATATGTCGAACCCAACATTACTGGATGAACTTGTCTCCAAGCTTCCAATGTCCAAGAAACTAGACTGGGCCAGGTGCGCAGCGCAAGTGCAGCCATACCCAACGATAGTAAACTTCAGCGACTGGCTTAGTGAAGTGGCCAATTTAGTTTGCAGTGTCACCGTGCAAGATAGTGACAACAGGGAACCGAAGAGACGCATGCCAATTCTGCACGCTACTGAAAAGCAACGTCCATATATGCAGAAGTGTTCTACCTGTCAAGGTCAACACAAGACCAGTGAGTGTAAGCAATTTCTTAAGTTAACAATACCTGAAAGGTGGTCGAAGGTTAAACATCTGCGCTTGTGTTTCACATGTCTGAAACCTGGGCATGCAACTCGTGACTGTCGCAGCAAGGGCCTTTGTGCCATAAATGGGTGCCAGAGGCGACATCATGAGCTACTACACGAACTATCAGATAGGTGTTCTGGTTCTCAACAACAACAACAGTCGGAGAGGTCAACAGCAGAAGAACCAGTAGCAAGTTTTTCTGGTAGCATTGCTATGCAGGACGTCGCAAGGTGCAGCAATTTATTATTTCGTGTGTTGCCAGTCACACTCTATGGTCCAAGTAAAGCCATCGATACGTACGCCTTATTGGACGAAGGATCGTCAATAACAATGATGGATGCTGACATAATGAAGGACCTGGGTCTGCGTGGCCAAAATCGCCAACTAAATATGCAATGGGTTGGAGGAAGACAGGCTCAAGAGCACACAGTTGTAGTCGATGTTCGCGTCAGTGGAGTTGGAAATAAAAAGAAGCATATGCTGCGAGACGTTTACGGTGTGTCAAATCTTAATCTGCCTACTCAAAGCTTGTCTGAAAGTGAACTTCGTAGTCTCAACAGCCGCCTTGGAAGATCGAAACTGCAGCCATACTCGAATGCTGTACCCAAACTGTTAATTGGTCTGGATCACTGTCACCTAGGACTGCCAAATGAATTCCAGATGGCCAGCAGAAAGGGTCCGTACGCAGCGAATACAGAGCTGGGCTGGGTAGTGTTCGGTCCAACTACAGAAATCGCTCGTTCAACACCGCCGACATGCCTTTTCACCTGTGCAACAAATGATGAGTCACTGCACAAGCTGGTCGTGGAGTATTTTGAAACTGAGAGTTTTGGAGTAAGGCCATCACCTCCAATTGAGAGCAAAGCTGATGTTCGAGCTAGAGACATTCTTCGGTTGACCACGAAGAGGGTAAAAGATAGATTCCAAACTGGATTATTGTGGAAGTCCGATGCTGTGGAGCTACCCAACAGCTACAACATGGCGCTGAGACGACTTGTTGGAATAGAACGAAAGATGAAAAGAGATGACAGCTTCGCCATTGCCTACAGTGCCATCATCAAATCTCACGTCGCCAAGAACTACGCTCGTAAGTTAACATCAGCTGAAGCCGCCGTCGTTGGACCGAAAACGTGGTACCTGCCACATTTTGCAGTTGTAAGCCCTTACAAGAAATTACGTCTTGTATTTGACGCCGCAGCCGAGGTGAACGGGACTTCACTTAACTCACACCTCATGAAAGGACCTCAACAATATCAGCCGCTGCCATCAGTATTATTTCACTTTCGTGAAGGAGCCGTTGCCGTGTGTGGAGACATCAAAGAGATGTTCCACCAAATACTAATTCAGCAGGAGGACAGGTGTGCTCAACGATTTCTGTGGCGTGATGGTGACGACTCAAAACCGCCAGATGTTTATGAAATGTCGGTCATGACGTTTGGAGCTGCATGTTCGCCCTGTGCCGCCCAATACGTGAAGACAACCAATGCTATGGAACATCAACATTGCCATGCACGTGCCATTGAAGCCATCTTATGCCATCACTATGTGGACGACTTTGTAGACAGCTTCGAATCTATAGAGCAAGCCCTCGAAATATCATTGCAAGTAAGAACGATCCACAAAGCTGCAGGTTTCGAACTCAGAAACTTTACCTCGAGTTCGCCAGAAGTTCTAAATGCTCTACAGGGAAACGATGCTGCTGTGTTCGTGAGCACTAAAAATTGCTTGGAGACCGAGAAAATTCTTGGCATGTTCTGGCAGCCGGTCAGCGACAACTTCCAGTACCATCTGCAGTTCCATCACGTTGATAAAGCAGTCATTAACGGAGAGCGAAACCCAACGAAAAGAGAACTACTGAGCGTTATAATGTCAGTTTTCGATCCGCTGGGATTTCTCAACCATTTCACTGTCGCCGCTAAGTTACTGATGCGAGAGGTTTGGCGACGTAACGTGCCATGGGACGAGCCGTTGCCTGCGGAGGTCCTACTGGGATGGAATAGATGGCGGTCAAAGCTTTCGGAAGTGGTCAGCTTCAACATTCCACGGTTTTACTTCCGAAACGGTTCACCACAAGAGCTGCAGCTTCATATTTTTGTCGACGCCAGCGAAGATGCCTTTGCTGCAGTGGCATACTGGAGAGCATTAAATGAGAATCATGAAGTCGAAACATCATTTATTTGCTCAAAATCAAAAAGCGCCCCCTTGAAGCCATTGACTATCCCGCGTCTTGAGCTTCAGGCAGCCGTCTTAGGAGTACGTTTGATGTCAACTATCGTGGAGCAGCATTCCGTAAGTATCACTCGAAGTATTCTTTGGAGTGACTCGACAACTGTCATAAGATGGATTGGGAGCGAGCATCGTCGCTACAAACCATTTGTGGCTCACAGAATCGCGGAGATTTTGGCCACAACCAGTTCATCAGATTGGAGGTGGGTACCAACCCACGAGAACCCTGCTGATGATGCTACACGGTCAAGTAGCCAACCTGATTTCAGCGCTTTATCACGCTGGCTAAAGGGCCCCGAATTCCTGCTGAAGAAAGAAGATATGTGGCCTCCAAATATCATTACCACTGCCAATGATCCTGAGAACGATGATGAAGAGCTTCGTCCAAAATATTCTCTAATCATCGTGAGTATAGACCTTATAGACTTTAATCGTTTTTCCTCTCTCAACAGACTAGTAAGAACCATGGCCTGGGTTCTTCGATTTCTAGATCGATGTCGTAATAGTTCCCTTAACGAAGGAAACAGTCTCGCAGCTTACGAGCTCGAAGCCGCTAAACAACAATTATATCGTCAAGCCCAATCAGAAGCGTTCTCTGCAGAGCTGAGACAACTTAGGTGCAACAAAGCCGTGCCAAAGGGAAGTGTACTTTACCAACTCTCTCCCTATATCGATAACGATGGCATCCTCAGAGTTTATGGACGAGTCGATGCAGCCAGCTGGCTCGCATATGCCGCCAAGCGACCAATCATATTGCCGTCTACACATAGGCTTACGACGCTGGTAGTTGCTGACCAACACCGCAAGATGAAGCACCTGAACCATGAAGCAACGATTTGCGAAATACGTCGAATATATTGGATTCCCCGTCTGCGACAAGTTATGCGCAAGGTCGTCGCTAATTGTCCAGAGTGCAGGATTTCGAAAGCTACGCCAGTCACCCCAATGATGGGTCCTTTGCCAGAGGACCGACTAACACCATTCGTGAGGCCATTCTCCTACACTGGGCTGGACTTTTTTGGGCCGCTAACAGTGTCGATCGGACGCCGCACCGAAAAGCGTTGGGTAGCGCTATTCACCTGTCTGGTAGTGCGCGCAATTCACCTCGAAATCGCCCACGATCTATCAACCGACGCATGCATCTTGGCGATTCGCAATTTTATCAACCGCCGTGGAGTTCCTGTCAAGATGCGTTCCGACAACGGGACGAATTTCATCGGTGCTAACAAGGAAGCAAAACGATTTTCTGAAGTGTTTGATTGCGACCGTGTACAAGACGAACTAGCTGCCAGAGGAGTTCAATGGGTGTTCAACTGTCCATCTAATCCATCTGAAGGAGGAGTCTGGGAACGAATGGTGCAGTGCGTGAAGCGTGTACTACTTCACACCCTTAAAGAAGTGTCCCCACGAGAATATACACTGCAGTGTCTAGTGATAGAAGCAGAAAACGTCGTAAATTCTCGCCCGCTTACACATTTGCCAATCGAACCCGATCAAGAAGAGCCTCTTACGCCGAACCACTTCCTGTTAGGAGCAGCGAATACAGCACAGACACCGAGTGGAGACGAGCCGCTGGAGAAACTTTGTCGTCTAAGAAAGCAGTGGCGGATAGCCCGACAATTAAGAGATCGTTTCTGGAAACGATGGGTGGCCGAGTACTTGCCAACTTTAACACGCCGAGTTAAATGGTGTCAAAGGTCGAGACCAATTGAGAAAGGAGACGTGGTGTTTATCTGCGACACGAACGTACCACGGAGACAGTGGTGTCGAGGCCGAATCGAAAATGTGTATACTGGAGCAGATGGAGAAGTGCGAAGTGCCGACGTCCGTACATCTAAAGGACTGATGAGACGCCCTGCATCTAAGCTAGCCGTTCTGGACCTTCATAGTGAATCGCGGTCGATCCACGGGGGTGGGGATGTTGCAGAACGCTACCAAAGGGAACGCGACCTGTTGCAGAACGCTACGAAAGAGAACGCGACCAGTGAACAATCCTAAATGTAAACGCAGTTTTATTTCTTCCTTTGCCTCATCTGACGTTTGATAACTTCTTTATCGTCTATTCGCCTCGTGTGCGCATTGCGCATTTTCATTTCATATGCCATTTGTCAGCCGATGAGAAAGGAGGAGATAAGACTGCGGTAAGTAACATAAAATATATATGTAAAATAATTATAATGTAAATTCCGTTTTCTTTAGAAATAAACTACCTCTTTCTGCCAGTTAAATTCGCATCCACCTTTTCTGAGACACATCGGCGACAGTGTGTGTGTTAGTAACTGCATGTCTATTTATGTCCCCACCAAGTCACCACCTGACTCTTCTATTAGCTATTAGGTGTGTTTCTTTACTGAAAATTCGCACGAAATGCACCGAAATTCGGCGAAAGTCAGTCTAATCCCGTTCCAATTTTTCGTAACAGTGCACAAAAAAGACAGTGCTCTCGAGAGAATAAAAAAATTTCCCCGTACTGCGAATTTCCGCCACCAAAATTTCTGTGGACAGAAATCGTGCACAGCCAAAACAAATACCACAACTGTCAAACAGACGTTTTTCCAAGCGTTGCGTTGCTGCGAATGTTTTGTTCAAGGCGTTTCTTTACTTTTAAGACAATTACGCTCTTACAGAGAGTTTCTGAAAGAATTTTGCAACCACTCCTTAAAAAAAAAATTTCTGTGCACAAAAAGTAAAGAAACAGACTTATTCAATCTGTTGTCGAAAATCAGAAATATGAACGAACACAACCCAAAGACTGCCAACCTCTGGGTGCCAAAAGAGAAATTTACCAACCATCCCTGTTGTGCAGTTAGCTAAGACTACTATTATGCTGGGTTTCCACATGTCACTAAAATGACATAGTTTGACAGATAAAATCTTGTCAGTAATTGATACAAGTGCCAGTTCATTTCCACTTGTTTCATTTACTGTCAAAAAATTGGTTGTCATTTCATTGATAAAGAAATTTTGACAAAATGTTTTGTCAACTCAATGAGCGCTATTTCCACTTGTGTTGTCATTTCTGAACTGCTAGTGGACTGTCACTGAAAATTATTTGCCTCCTTGCTTCATCGAATTTTTATTTTGTGTTGCAAGGTTCCAAGGTTTTCATCTTTTTTAATTAATAAATTAAATAATTTGTGAAATGAAGATAAAATGAAAATTTATGTTATGCCTGCTGTGGTTATAAGGCAAAGAAAACCTTTCAGGAAGAGGGACGGGGTGTTTATATACTTTGAGGATAATGTCGGGGTGAACAGTCAACAATAAAGGCTAAATAAAAGGTTCACCTATCACTGGTCCTGTTGCAAAAGAGTGTGCTGATTTATGGCCCCGTGTCGCATCAAACGCAAGCTCAGTGAGAGAGTTCCATCTCAAGATGGCTTCAGCCTTTGGAACTCCAACAGCCAGAGAAATGCTTTCCCATGAATTATTATTCATGTCCCGGTTCTTAATAGGACTTGCTGTTGGAGTTCCAAAGGTTTTCAAACACAACACCTCCACGTTGCTTACAATTTTTATGGAAGATTCAACACTCCACTCCGTCGTTGATTTTCTCTACCTTCAATTTTTTTCCCTTTGAATTTTTCCCATACCATAGTATTATTTATTTATGTTTTCTCGTGTTATTACTCGTCACTTCATTGACAAAAGATTCAACACGATGCCAAAAAAAATATCGATGTCAGTGAGTGATGGAGTGACATTTCGTTTGTCAATCAGCCAATTTCCACTTGTCATTCAAATTTACTGCCAAAAAATGACCGACGCTGTTCGTCAGTTCAATGACTGTCAATTTTTGCAATTTCCACTTGTCATTTTTCTCGATGACAGAAAAATAGGTCATTCATCACTTAAAAAATGGCAAGTGGAAACCTAGCATTATACGGTGAAATTTGTTTCACGAAACAACTTCGAATTCTTCTTTGTTCTGTCATTCCGTGTCGCAAGTGTAATTACACGATGAAATCCAGTTTCATGAAACTAGTTTCACATTTCTCTTTATTTTTCATTCGGTGTTTTTATTTTTGGGGAAAAATAGTTATCTAGTAGTGCCTGGTTGCTTCAAAACCTCTTTTATTGGCAATTGAAAAACAAAAAAGTCATTATTATTAGTATTATTTCTTATTTTTGAACCAAATGAAACTGAATAAGCAAAAACACGAACAAAGACAAAGGGGGCGTTCGAGAATCGTATCCGGATAGCTTGTTGTTGTTGTTTATGTGTTAAACTTTTAACAGAGTCACACACCCATTTCAACTAAAAAGCTATCTAAAGGTATCAGAGTATTTTTGGTATACCTTTCTATTCAAGTGATCAGCTGATAGAAAATTTATTTTTATTTCTTTTCACGTTGATTTTTTGTTTTGGTGTGCATTTATTTCAGCATAAGAGTCTTTTAAAACGCATGGGAAATTGAAAAAAATAAGTTATAATCGTCTAGCAATGACATTTTAAATATTTTTCTATTTTCAAAAGTCGAATTTTAATATTTCACAACTGTTGTCTGCAGCAATCTGGAAAAAGATATCTGGATCTTTCAAAAAGGTATCCAAGATACGGCTATCCGAGATAGGCTATCCGATAGGTTCTCGAACCCACCCAAAGAGAAACGTCAAAGCTGTTTCACGAAACCATAACCCATGCGACACACGGTAGCACATTGTCCATCTCTGTTTTTCGAACTTTCGTTCTCTTTTGCTCTTATGGTGTTCGAACAGTTTCGTGCAACAAATTGCACCGTATAATAGCAGTCTAACTGCGATATTTATGTTCATTTAGGCTATTGACATAAGGAGTTGTTGTTTTTCCATGAGCGATGTTTTACTGAAATGAACATAACTTCACATAGAATTTCGATAAAACGCGCCTAATGAATGCACTAGGAAGAAACCTCCTCATCACCCCCGTCAACTTGGCAGCGCTATCACGAAATTCGATTTTTTTTATGCAAATAATTTGGAAAACATTTGGAAAAATTTGGAAAATGGTTTTCACAATTTGGAAAAGTCCCAAAAAAAAGTTATTAACAATTTAAAATTTGGCGTATACTTGGCAGCGCTAGCAATGAAATTCAGAAATTTTGGTGTCAATCGATCGGGGACAATTTGGAAAAATTTAGAAAACACTTTTCCGAATTTGGAAAACGGTAGTTTTGCTAAAAAATGCAAAAAAAATAATACTGGTGAGCCGCTGTACCTTTTTTTATAGGAAAATTGAGTTTTTACAACTAAAACGCTAACAACTTTTCCTCTATACTTTTCTAAATTACAAAACTAGTTTTTTTAGTTTGCAAAAAGCTTGATTGAATTTAGGAAACCAAAACAGTTCATGAAATCTGTGATTTTGGTACTATTTTAAATCAAAAATATTTTGTAATGCGTTTTCTAATGGAAAATTGAATCTTTACAACTAAAATGCTAATAACTTTTTTTCTATACTTTCTCAAATTACAAAATTAGTTTTTTTAGTTCGAAAAGAGCTTGATTGAATTAAGAAAATCAAAACAGTTCATGAATTCTGTGACTTTGGTACTATTTTAGTAAAAAATATTTTGTAATGCGTTTTTTAATGGAAAATTGAATCTATACAACTAAAATGCTAATAACTTTTTCTCTATACTTTCCCAAACTACAAAACTAATTTTTTTAGTTCGAAAAGAGCTCTATTGAATTTAGGAAACCAAAACAGTTCATGAAATCTGTGATTTTGGTACTATTTTAGTAAAAAATATTTTGTAATGCGTTTATAATGGAAAACTGAATCTTTACCACTAAAATGCTAATAACTTTTTTTCTATACTTTCCCAAATTACGAAATTAGTTTTTTTAGTTCAGAAAGAGCTCGATTGAATTTGGAAATCAAAACAGTTCATGAAATCTGTGATTTTGGTACTATTTTAGTAAAAAATATTTTGTAATGCATTTTTTAATGGAAAATTGAATCTTTACCACTAAAATGCTAATAACTTTTTTTCTATACTTTCCCAAATTACAAAATTAGTTTTTTTAGTTCAGAAAGAGCTCGATTGAATTTGGAAAACCAAAACATTTCATGAAATCCGTGATTTTGGTACTATTTTAGTAAAAAATATTTTGTAATGCGTTTTTTAATGGAAAATTGAATCTTTAACACTAAAATGCTAATAACTTTTTTTCTATACTTTCCCAAATTACAAAATTAGTTTTTTTAGTTCGAAATTTTGTAATTTGGGAAAGTATAGAAAAAAAGTTATTAGCAATTTAGTGGTAAAGATTCAATTTTCCATTAGAAAACGCATTACAAAATATTTTTGATTTAAAATAGTACCAAAATCACAGATTTCATGAACTGTTTTGGTTTCCTAAATTCAATCAAGCTTTTTGCAAACTAAAAAAACTAGTTTTGTAATTTAGAAAAGTATAGAGGAAAAGTTGTTAGCGTTTTATGGTGGATTTACATGCATCTGCAAGTGCGGATGAAAATCGGAAAAAGACACAAGATGTAAAATTCATACTTGTCTGATAGAGAGGAACGAACTTCCTTAGTTATGGTTGCAGATGAAAAATTATGGGTGCAGATGAACATGTTCATCTGCAACCATAATTTTTCATCTGCAACCATAATTCTATTCGTCTCTCTTTTTAACTTTCGTACTTTATAATCTTCATCCGTCCCGCTTTACTTTTCTGCACTTCCGCAGTTGCAAATGCATGTAAACCCAGCATTAGTTGTAAAAACTCAATTTTCCTATAAAAAAAGGTACAGCGGCTCACCAGTATTATGTTTTTTGCATTTTTTAGCAAAACTACCGTTTTCCAAAATCGGAAAAGTGTTTTCCAAATTTTTCCAAATTGTCCCCGATCGATTGACACCAAAATTTCTGAATTCCATTGCTAGCGCTGCCAAGTATACGCCAAATTTTAAATTGTTAATAACTTTTTTTTGGGACTTTTCCAAATTGTGAAAACCATTTTCCAAATTTTTCCAAATGTTTTCCAAATTATTTGCATAAAAAAAATCGAATTTCGTGTTATAGCGCTGCCAAGTTGACGGGGGTCTCCTCATCCGAATAATTATACACAACACTTTCAACAAAATTATTCACAGAATGCCTTTCGTTTTGTCCAAGCAATTTTAGAACATCAAACACTTCTTTGTCAGAATCGGAACTAGACGACGACTGATTATATATATTTTGATAAATTGCAGCTAAAATTGAGCGATCCATTTTCACAAAATAGTTTATTGCTTATTTTTATTATCTCTCTTTCACAGTCCTTTAACCAAAAATGCAAAATAATCAAACTGCAAACTGGTAAACGTCAAATGTTTTGTGTTGGTGTGCGTGAAAGTGCGTGTAAATCTTGCCTCTGAATCGAGATTCGTAAAAGTGCTTTTTCGGGGCAAAAAAAAGTGATCTAGTGCCTCAATGTAACATATTTCGAGCAAAAAAGCACTTTTAAAAGTGCTTTTGTGTACCACTGGAAATCGACATTAGGCTTGACAAACCAATGCTTGACAGTGTGAACCCTTCATACGACCGCTTGTCCAACTTGTTGGATGGTTTTAAAAAAATTTTGAAAATCTAGTAGTTGGATGGAGTGGAAGGGTATGTGACATAAAGTTGGACGACAAGCTTGATAAGTGTGAACGCAAACTACATCAGACCATCCAACTTCCATCAAACCAGAGATAAGAAATTAATTAGATGGCAAACTTCACACACACATTGAAAACTGAAAAGAAAATCACCTCTACTACAGCTTCCACTCCAACTTTACTTCTGCTCACACTTGTATGTCTGTCTCTTTTTAACTTAAGACAAAAAGATAAACTGAAAACTTTTCTGCATATGCGGACACTACTTGGTTAACTCAAACCATACTGGAACGAAACCCAGGTTAACTTCAGGTGCGGACATAGCATTACACAAAATCTCACTACTACCACTTTGAGTTCAGCACATCTCACTACACCCACTTTGAGTACAGCTTCCACGTATTCACAGACAGAGGATGTGATTACAAAAACAACAATAGGCGTGTTTTTTTCACAAGGATGTTATGTACATAACATGATATCCAAAAAAAACGCTTCGTCTTTTTTTATTTGTGGGTTGGTGCTCTCGATCAGTTGTCAAACCAATAAAAGGCAACAAATGATTTTTTTTTGCCAAATTCGCACAAAAACGCAAAAACTGTTTGTTAAAAACCTAAAGCAATTGTATAGAGTGGAAAATAAAAATGTTCCGTAGTGAAATTAATGCAGGTAAACAATTTTTTTTGTCTGTTTTTTGTTAGTTTAGAAACGTCAAAAATAGGTCCGTTCACAAAGGTAACAAAGAATTTCTGTTGACTCTGTTTACATGCTGGGGTTGAGTTTATATGAGATTGTGATTTAGATGTGAGTTGGAAAAAATATTTTGTTACTTGTTTCAAACGAAATAAACTATTAATAATAAGAAAGTACAACCATTTTTATGGCATACTTAACAATTAGCTTTGGAAAAAATGTTAACATTCACACAAAAATGTGAAAAGATATATGCAAAATGTGCTTTCAGTCACTAAACAGACCCTTTTTAATTGCTATTACGTTGTTTTATGTATCTTAATATACATTTACAACTCTAACTCTTGAAATCAATGAAATTCTAAAAATCACAAATTTTAAGCAACAAAATTGCGGAGTGTAAGAGTGGGCATATGATTTTATTCAGTTACACATTTGTGAACAGACCCTTTGCCACCCATTTTGCTTTTGTTCGAGATACATGAAAGTCTCTAGACGCACCAACATTAAAAACTGAAAAGTCGAAAAACTCATTCGATACTCGACTAAACGTCAAAAATCTATCCCCGACCAAATCTTAACCATCCTTTTATCCATAACATTGGTTGTCGGGGATGTTGTTTTTGCTTTGCATGTAAAATGATGTTATGTATATAACAGTCTTGTGAAAAAAACACGCCTAATGTAAACAAATGGTTGTTGCGGGGCAAGAGAAGTAAAGGTTTGCCATCTAATTAATTTCTTATCTCTGCATCAAACGAAGTCTGTCCAACTAATTGTACAATGTGAACAGGGCTGTATTCACTTATGGTTTATTTACTTGCATCTGCAAGTGCAGATGAAAATCGGAAAAATACACAAGATGTAAAATTCATACTTGTCTGATAGAGAGGGAACGCACCATCTGCACTTCCTTAAATATGGTTGCAGATGAAAAATTATGGGTGTAGATGAACATGTTCATCTGCAACCATAATTTTTCATCTGCAACCATAATTCTATTCGTCTCTCTTTTTAACTTGTGTACTTTATAATCTTCATCCGTCCCGCTTTACTTTTCTGCACTTCCGCAGTTGCAGATGCATGTAAGCCCAGCATTAACAATAAAACGATTTTTGGTTATATTCACTTAAGCAAGTTCACTTTCAATTTTACTTTCAATGTTGGTACCCTTGGCACTTGTTCTAAAGATAAGAAACATTAAAAATTTGCATTCAGAAGAATATAAATGCATACCTTTTATTTTCCATTTCTATTTTCATAAATTTAATTCTCGATTCTCAATTTATTTGCCGCGTTTCAACTTTTTACTTTCGAGGTAAACAAACAAATGTCACCTTAATTTTTTTCGCAATGGCAGTGTTCAATAAGATTAATTTTTATTTTAGGATCGAATAATCGAGTCGAATTAGGATTCAGATTTCGATGCAGGTATTTATTTCACGGTTGCTAGTTTGTGAATTAAAAACTCATTAAGTCAGAAGTTAGTAAGTGACTTATGAATTGAATAAGTCAAAAGCTTAGAGGAATAAAGAAGAAGAGGGAAAACAATTGCTTCTCCTGCCACCACCACCACAGTGTATAACCAGAACCAGACAGTCGTATTTATAATCCCATTCCAAAGTATGTCTAACTTTGGACAGCTCTTAGAACAGTGTCCAACTCCAAATCGTATTTATGAACACTTTCATCGCTGTCTAAAGCACGGGTCACACACGGCTGCTGCCAGCCGCTTCTTAAGCACGGGTCACACACGGCTTCTGCCAGCCGCTTCTTACCAGCGGCTGGCAGTAGCAGCAGCAAGCAGCGGCTGGCAATGCGGTCACACTTAGCTGCTAGCCACACGTCAAATCACAGGCTGACAGCTAACCGATTGACAGCAGCTGCCATACTTTTATTTTAATTTGCTGTTTAGAAAACTTTTTTTTTCTTTTCTAGTGAATTGCAAAAACCACCGCCAAAGCTTCAACAACCTTTGAAACCGACAGAGGTGCAAGAATCGGATTATGCGAGGAAGTGAAATCGATGTTCAAAGTCGCATGAGAGGATCCCGAAGAGCCAGACAAAGGGTTCAAGTATTTGTATCTAAGTTTCGAGGACTACAGCAAAGTCGCTAGTCTAATTTCTACGAATTGCTCGAACCTCTGGGTTAACAGGCAGACATACTAATCATCACGCCACGGGTACCACTAGTTGTTGTTTTCCCTTGGACAAACCTATGCCAGTCACTGTTAAACGCTATCAGCTATGCCTTGGGATTCTAGACCCAGATCTATTACGAGACGAAACAAATATAGTTCGCTACTACTGCTGACCTCAAACTCCAATATAAACCCCCCCGATGTATATTGATTATTGATATCCACAAGAAATATTTAAAAACCTGTCTTATCTTTCAGCCCGTTCCTGCTTTAAAAAAGCTATCGATATTACTGCTAAGGATGGAAGCCCCCTCATTTTGTTAAGTCACAAAAGACAGCAACGCACACAGGCAATGTAACAAGGAACGTAACGACACAAGTTTGGACGGTAGTGGAAGTTCTTATTTGGATTACAAAAATTGACGATGTTCTATTTGAAGTATTATTAAAAGAATTGTATATTCTCATCCCAATTCTAAATTTTGTCAGATACTTGTACTTTTAACATTTCGTGGGAGTGAAAGTAAAACTTACAGTTCAAGTTATGTAAATGTTTATTTGTATTAAGCTAAACTAAATCACTGCTGCATATTATAATAACTTAATAAAATATGCTAATGAAATAATTGAAATCTTATCGCTGTCTTCCACAAACAAATTTCTGCTTCGTTGTTCCCTTCAATTGTTTTTTGGATTTGGTTATTTTTCGGTTGATGATGTTTTTTAGTTTGCTCTTAACTTCGTCATAGTTTTCAATCTTCTCAGACTTCTTGTTTATCCGGAAAAAGGTTTTGCCCTCTGAACAAATTTAAATAAATAAATATGAAACAAGAAAATGTAAAAGAAACAAATACCCACCCTTCAATCTGGCGTCGCGTCGTTTCTTGGAATGAAAAACGATTCAACAGCCAATTTTCCCTGGGCGTTCTCCTTCGATTCTTTGGTTTTATGTTGCGTCTCTTTTTCATCTTGTTGCTTAGGTTTTCTTGGCTGTTCGTTTTCTGACTCTGAGGACGAATCATATCGCCACCTGAGAGTTTAAGTGCCTCATATCCATTGAAATTATTCCTCAGAAAACGAATTTTAAGGTTTGAAAAATAATTGCGTTACTTTCTACTTAACTAATATGACTTTTGAATGTTTATACATACTAATTGAACATTTCTCTTTTGTAATTTGTGAACCTTGGGTCAAAAACTGTTACTGTAAAAAAAAGAAAAAAAAAAGTTCAAAAAAAGTCAGAAATGGATATAGGACCCTGTTCCATACGATGGGTGAATGAATCAAAACCAAACTCCATTTTTCCATGGGATATAGGACATTTGTGCACTAAACATTGGAATGTCAAAGAAAACAAAAATACTAAAAAAATTCAAAATTACTAGGATTATTAATTTTTAAAATTTTATTTTTAGTGATAGAAATATAAAATAAACATTAGTATAAATACTTTGGGTATGTCCTTCTTTATATCACATAAGCTTATTTTTAAGTCAATGAGAAACCTTTCAAAATGACACATTTTTTTAACACTAAATTAGGAAAAATACTTAAAACTACTTTTGGTCCATTAAATTTTTTAGAAAAATACACTTAATTTTATTTGGAATGGGTTACTAAAATACTTCAACATTCGTAGAAGCTTGCTTTATTAAGGGATTATTTATTATATTTTTTTTTCATTTTTTTTTACCAATTTTGTTTTTGTCCAGTTTAGTAAAAAAAAAAAAAAAAATGCTTTAATATAAAAATTAAAAAGTCAGAAAAAACTACACTTAACTCCGTTATGTAGTATGACAACGCGAAGCTAAATAGTTCTACTTACATAAAATAAATTTGTTTCCTGTTGTTTACCTCGTTTTCTATTTTTTTTGCAATATTTTAAAAACATATTGTTTTTAATGGCTGCTTTTTTGAAAAAAATCAGAGATAGACGATTACAAATTCGTCTTTGAAGAAGATTCCCACCAAAACTGAAATATCAAAGCATAGTCAACAAATAGATTTGAAACAAAGACTGTTTTTATCAAACATTTTATTAAATAAAAAAAAATAATTATAATTCAAGTTATAAAACAAAAATAAAATATATTAATTAAAAAAAAAGCATTAAAATGAAATTAAGAACTTTTCATTATGTCATCATCATATTTTTTTTCCTCCTTTGGCCTTTACTCCACGAGAGCACGAAACCAACTGAAATGATCGCTGTTTAACTGTTTAACTATTTTTCTTAAACAGGTATATATACAATTGGTTCTTAATTCTAAGATTACATAACATTTAGATATATTTTGTTTAGTTGGCACAGAAGGGGCCTAACTTTAAATATTGATTTGTTTGCTAAAATAATTATAATTATTGCCTATGATAAGAAAAATATATAAATTTATAAGGTGATTTAAAAAATCTCGGGTTGTTCAGATCCGGTTGTCTTTATGTTGAAGAAGGTTTGTGTGGCCTCTAGCCACGGTGGTAAGCTGAGGCTGCTACCTCGTAAAAGGGTATTGCCTCTTCGTCATTGATTGAAATGATTTCTTCGCCCAGTAGTGCCATTATATCTAAGTATCGCGGCTCGGGATGTCTTTCTTCGGTTGTCAAGCTTCTCACCAGTGGATTGGGATGGTTGCTCAGGTTGTTAGTTATTTTCTATGCACTGTTTAAAAGGAATCTGTTGAGGGGAAGGATTCCTGATGCTTCGTAGAGCTTTTTGATACTGAAGTACCTCTGTCGTTGACGGTCAAAGTTGAGTCATGTGCAAATCCTCAGAATTTTCCTCTCAAATGCTCCGAGTTTTTTCATGCTGGTTTTGGATATACTAAACCAAGCAGGGAAGCAGTAAGTGATGATTGGTCTGAGGAGCTGTTTGTAGAACAGCAACTTTGTCTTCTGGCTACTGAAATGATCGCGAAAATTATGCTTCTATTTATACTTTTCAAGCTGACTGCACATTTGTCCATGGATATGGAGCAAATAAGCACTTAAATGATAACTTAATTGTAATATATTATGTGAGCTTAAATGCTCTATATCCTAGCTCCTGTGGATATGGGGCAATTAAGCACTGACAATATATTTTAATTGAATTTGCTCTATATCCATTGTCCATTGCTATAGGGCATTTAAGCACTAAGTGTTTGTTATTTCAACTTCTCTACAAAAATTGCCTCACGTAGTACAAATTTTGGATATAAGGCAAATAAGCACTAAGAGAACCCAAAAATGTGTGGTCTGTAGAGCAAAAGTGGGTTTCGTAACTCTGTTAATAATAGAGATAGAGCAATGGGAATAGGACCAAACGATAGAGAATATTCGAATTAGTATAACTGCATCATTAACTCAGTTTCCCGAAAAAGTGGTCTATGGGGCACTTATACTCTCAGGTGGCGATATGTAAAAGGGTTCAACGCTCCGGTTTGGTCATTTTTGGTTATCAGAATTTTTTCTTTTGACTGAAGCTTTTTGTTCTCTTCGTTTTCATCTGAGCCTCTGCCAAACATACTTAACAGGCTGAAACCATCGCCTCTGGTTTTTAACGAATTTGAAAGATTCTCACTGACCATGTAGAAAACCTCTTTTGAGACTTTCTTTTTTTCAATTTCGGGAGTAACATTCTCATCGTCCTCTTCCATTGACTGAGCTGGTTGGCGATTTACCAGAAAGTGTTCCTGGTTTTCTTTAGATGGATCGTAGCGCATCATATTTAGCTTGTTCTTTCCAAGACCCTTGGGCTGGGATGAATTGAATACTTTAGTGCCGACAACTTGCTCGAGAATGCCATATTGCCAGTCTCGCTCGTCGTTTTCATTAGTTTCGGGCTCTTCATCGTCAATCTTGTCAACGAACTTGCTGTCAATTTTGAAACGTGGATCTAGGTTCATTTTCGATTGAAGTTTTATCAGGGCAGCACCATGTGATCCTTCGTATTCAGCTTTGACAGCAAAATCGTTTACAAATGAACTTTCTTCTTGGTCTGAATCATCTTGAAAGAGTTGTTTTGCTTTGGCCTGTGTGTTGTCATCATCTTCTTCACCGTCCTCTTTATCAAAAAAGATTTGCTTCCTTTTTGATGTATCCTTGGAAATAGTTGAAAATTAATATGGAATAGTAAATGAAAGTGAGGATTTCTTACCACAGACGACAGGGACTTGTGAATTAGTGATTTCTGCAGTTGATACTGGTTCTTTTTCTTGTTAATGGATTCCTTACGCTTCTTATCGGAATCAAATGACTTCTCACTGAGTAAGGGCACATCTTTTTTCTTCCCAATGATATGAACGGGTGTGTTGTTAGTTGCCTCAATGACGATCTGAAATCGGAAATAAAGGCGTTTCGTAAAGAAGCCGTGTTATCAGTGAAAGAATCGTCTTCATAAACAAAAAGACACATGGCGTTTCTCAACATACCTTTCCATTCCTCATTGAGTTTGCAGCTTTCTTTTTTGTGATAAGCACAGGTTCGTCATCTTCGTATGCATTTTCAGTTGCTGCAGCCTCTGGTGTGTCTTCCTCTTCGGTGTTGAAAAACTTCATGGATTTGTTTAGTGGTTGAAAGTTTTCGTCTTTGTTTTCATAACCGATATTTTTCGTTTTTGGTGAAGTCTCGGCGTTCTCTTCACGTTCTTGTTTGCATTTTTATTTAAATAAATATATAAAAATAATTGAAAAGTTTATACGCGCGCGATTACTATTAATTTATGATTTGAAATAAATCAACTGCCAAATCTACTCGCTGCTACTTACCAGCCGATGTGGTCAGATTGCGCTACTAGCTGCCAACCGCCGCTGCTTGCTACCAAAAGTTGAACATGGTCAACTTCGCCAGCCGCTGCTAAACGCTCGCCGGCTGCCAGGGCTGGTTGCGAATTTTGTGGTCACACAAAGCTGATCAGCGGCTGGCAGTCAATTCGCCGCTGGCAGCAGCTGTGTGTGACCCGTGCTTTACCAGCGGCTGGCAGTAGCAGCAGCAAGCAGCGGCTGGCAGTGCGGTCACACTTAGCTGCTAGCCACTCGCCAAATCACACACTGACAGCTAACCGATTGACAGCAGCTGCCATACTTCAATTTCAATTTGCTGTTTGGACCACAGAGTAGATAATACAGAGCATCCACTTCCGCCCCTTCAGCCCGAAACACCCGCAAAAAATTTTTCAATATGGCGTCGTATTTCTGAGTTTGAGGCTCTGTGCTCACTAGCATGAACTGTAAGAACTTAACTAAACGCCTGCATCGGTATGAAATTTTTTTTACTAATTTTTGTCTTTTTCAGTGAAATACTGGTCAAAATGGAAAAAAAAGTTAATTCCTGCAACTTAAATTCATTTTTCTAAGTTCTAGGCTGTATGAAAATTAAATATTATCGATTTTTTTTGCAACCAAAAAAAATTTTTTTACTTTTCAAACTCAACTGACTTTGATCTGTGGGAAGTGAAGGCCAGTGAGATCATCCGGGTGGGGTCATCCGGTTTAGTTTAGCTTGTGCTCTCTGGTTATACTCTGTGACCACCACCTTAAAGGACTATTCACATGAGCACGACCAACGAACGACGAATAAATCAAGAAATGAGATTTTAAGTACCTTACTAGCATAAATTCCTCACAAATTTTTTCGGAAACGATGGAAACATAGGTTAGGTTAGGTTAGGTAAAATGGGCTGACGGTTGATCTTATTACCGTCACACTTAGATCAATGTAGATCCTTTGTGATACCCTGGCGTATTGTAACGTCCTAGAAACCTATGATTTTATGTCTGTTCAGTATTTAGCCATTTTGTGGCCTTGGTGAAGTTTAACAGGCTGCTTTTTGGAGCGCCTGATAGTTCTTCTAGTTCATTTAGAAAGTAATTTCCTAGAAACTTTTTCCTGGTATGGCAGAGTGCTGGGCATTGACAAAGGAAGTGACTAGTGTCTTCATGTTCATCTTCGTCATTGCATCCTCTGCATATGTCATCGGTGCAAAGACCCATTTTCTTTTTGTGATAACCTAGTAGGTTATGTCCAGTTATGATACTGATAAGCATTCGCAATGAGGGTCTATTCAATGATAGCAGCTTTTCAGATTCTTTTTTATTGTATTTCGGCCATAGTTTCCTGGAAGTAACACAGGAATCTAGGCATTCCCATCTTTCATTGGATTTTAGCATTATTTTGTTACCAATGATTTGTTTCATTTCACATGGTGGAATCCTGATTGATTTATCAATGAGAGAAGGGTCAAGTGTTGATCCTTTTCTCGCTAGTTCGTCCGCTTTTTCGTTTCCCGGTATACCACTATGACCGGGAACCCAGCAGAGTCTAACGTTATGCTGCGTGCCAAGAACCCTTAGCTCTTCGCGACAGCAAGAAACAAGCTTTGATTTGATAAGAGTGGCAGAAATCGCTTTTATTGCTGCTTGGCTATCAATGAAAAAAGTGATATCAGCATGTGATAGCGCCATCATGGACACCTGTTTAGCAGCGTTTGTAACTGCCAAGATCTCGGCTTGGAAGACGCTGCTGTGATTTGGAAGTCTGAAAGAACTGGCAAGATTTAGGCTTTCTGAAAAGAAGCCTGCTCCTGTTCCAGCTTCCATTTTTGAACCGTCGGTATATATTGATATAGACGTCTCGTTCAAGTGAGGTGTTTCATTCTCCCAATCCTGTCTATTGGGGAAGCTAGTTTTGAAGGATTTTTTAAAGTCCAGGTATGGAGTTATGTAATCCGTGCAGATGTTGTTTTCTGCGTATCGCGATAAGATCTGTGCGTGTCCTGTTTGGCTAGTTTTCCAGACATTACACTGGTTTAGTCTAAGAGCACTGTTTGCTGCCGCTTCCTGAACATAAAGATCAAGAGGTGTGAGATCGAGGATTACTTCCAAACTCGCGGTTGGTGTAGTTCTCATTGCACCAGTTACGCAAATACAGGCTGATCTTTGTACTTTGGTTAGGGTTTTTAAATGCGTGGATTTTTCCAGCGCCTTCCACCAGACCAAATTGCCATAAGAAAGTATAGGTCTTACAATGGCAGTATACATCCACAGGATGATTTTGGGATTTGGTCCCCATTTTTTGCCAAAAATCCTGTTACACGAATACAGTGCTATCATAGATTTTTTGTATCTTTCTTGTATATTGGGACCCCAATTTAGTTTTTTGTCTAAGATCACTCCAAGGTATCTGGCTTGATCAGAGATCTTAAGAGGGATCCCATTTAGTCTTGGTAACTCAAAAGTAGGTATTTTTCTTCTATTTGTAAAGAGTACCAGCTCTGTTTTCAGGGGGTTAACTGCAAGGCCGCATCTTTTTGTCCAGGCGCTTACCTTGGTTAGTGTATAATTCAATTGTGCGCTAATAGTGGAAGGGAATTTTCCTGTTGCCAGAAGAGCTAAATCATCGGCATAGGCAACCACTTTCACGCCGTCATGCTTGAGAGCTACGAGGATCTCATTCATGACCAGGGTCCAGAGCAGGGGTGAGAGAATACCTCCTTGTGGGGTTCCTCGTGACACACACTTTTTCAAGTTTGCACCTCCCAGTTCGCTGTGGATCTGACGTTTTGTTAGCATGCACATGATCCAATTTGTGATTGTTTCTTCTACTTCTAGATCATTTAGGGCCTTCTTAATTGCACTGTTCTGTACATTGTTAAAGGCTCCTTCAATGAAAGCTGCTAGGGTGTATTCCTTATCTTGCAGCGTTTTTTCTATGGTTCTTACTACACAGTGAAGTGCTGTTTCCACACTTCTTCCTTTTGTGTAAGCATGTTGAAAGGTGGATATTACTTCCGGTTTCATAGAACTACGGATATGTAAATCAAGCAACCTTTCAAAAGTTTTCAGTATAAAGGAGGTCAGACTTATAGGTCTGAAGTCTTTTGCTTCTGTATGGCTGGGTTTGCCGGCTTTCGGTATGAAAACGACTTTAACTTCCCGCCATATTTTGGGAATGTAACCCCATATAAGGCTACTTTCAAAAATGTTCTTGAGATGTGGGATGACTTTTTCTCTGCTTTTTTGAAGCATCATAGGAAAAATGCCATCGTGACCCGGAGATTTAAAAGGGGAGAAGGAGTTTATAGCCCATTCCAACTTCTCTTCTGTTACGATATCTGTCGGGATTTCATGTCTAGAGTAATTAGTGGTATCTACTTCACTGTTCTCTATAGGGCTGCATCCAGGGAAGTGCGAATCGAACAGATGTTCCAGACTCTCTACCGGGGATTCAGTCCAATGGTTATCCGGTCTCTTCAGAGAACCAAGAGGTATGGTCTCCTTAGAGAGGATTTTCCGTAGTCTGGCCGATTTGTTCGTACACTCAATTTCGCTACAAAAATTTCTCCATGAGCAGCGTTTTGCTCGTTGAGTTTCATTTTTGAATTTCCTTTGGCTGGATTTGTAATGTTCCCAGTCATTTTCGGAGCCGGTTCGTTTGGCAGCATTGAAAAGTCTTCTAGTTTCTTTCCTAATGCTGCTCAGCTCGTTGGTCCACCAAATTGGTTTTTTGTTCTTTTTTACCGTTGTGATCAGAGGACAGCTTTTATCCAGGGCATTTCTCAGAATCCCTGTGAGTTCTGCAGTCAACTTATCAAGGCTTTGCGGTTCAAGGTACCTATTTGTATTTAGGGAATCTATGTTATCGTCTACCTCCCTACTAAAGGTTGCCCAATCTGTTCGTCTATTATTACGAAATGGTTTGATTGGTCGATCTGTAGTGGGAATGATAAAATTTATCAGACGATGGTCTGAGAAAGAGAGTTCTTCTAGTACTTTCCACTGCTCTACTCGACAAGTGTCCGAGTTATTTGTGAGGGTAATGTCAAGTACTTCTTTACGGTTTTTCGTAACAAAGGTGGGTGTGTTACCTCTATTGATTACCAAAAGATTGTTTCTTAAAATAAATTCAAACAAGAGTTCCCCCCTAGAATTTGTGTCGGTGCTTCCCCATTGCACATGATGTGCGTTGGCGTCGCATCCCATAATAATATCTAGTCTACTCTTACTTGTGTATTCTACCAGCTGGTAAGTGATATCCGCTGGTGGTCCTTCAATTCCATCATATGGCATGTAGATGGAAGCCAAAATTTGAGATGGGAGTCCTTCGCGTTCCATCTTTACTACGGTCTGGTCTATTGTGCTATAAGTAGTTAGAAGAAAGAGATTTAACTGTTTTCTAGCTACTATGCAAGTTCTATGGTTACTGTCTGGGCTGACAAAATTGGATTTGTACAGCGTGAGTTCTTTGGAGTGTAGGCCCTTAATTTTTCCTCTTGCGACCCAAGGTTCTTGTATAAGGGCCACATCAATTTGTCTACTCTCCATGAGGTAGACCAGGTTGGCGGAGGCGGCTTTACTATGTTGGAGATTTATTTGTATTACCTTCAAATCCATGACATATTTTGTTTTATATACAACGCCTTACTAACCTGTTTATTGCTTCTAGCTATCAGCTTGAGCTTGCATCGGGTAATGCCAACGCGAACTTTAAAGCTGACTCGTCTTAGAAGTGGTATGGAGTTGTGGTTCAATCTCACAATCACTTCAGTTCCCGTCTCCGTTTTCTCCACCTTCATGATCTTCCATTGGTCGCTCAGAAGTTCGGCATTTAATGAAAGGATGTACCTTTCCAGCCGATCGCGGGGAATAGCGGGGCCTCTGACCAACAGTTTACCCATTGGTCGGTTTAAATCTTTTATCTCACCAGCAGTCACAAGCCGTAGATCGGCATTCTGCCAGGGAGCTGCCGTCTTTTTCACGAACTCCTGGAGCCATTTAAGGGTCCATTCATTCTCGCAGTTCATCATCTTGAAACCATGGACGGTAGTGAGGTCCCCGAAGAGTGGCGGTGGCCTACTCTTGACGATCGCCTCATTTACCTCTTCCAGGATTCTTAGTTCAAGTAACTGCCATTCGTCTTCACTCAGTTTGCGGTCGGGTTTCCCAAAGTCGGCGATAGCGACTTGGTGGCCCTTTGTAGCAGGGACTGAGGAGGTCTTCATCCTCTTTGATGTCTTGTTGGGTGAGGAGTTATTTGGGGAGGAGCTGGCATTTCTTGCCCTTTTCGAGCAGCTCGGCATACCGGTGTTGACAAGGGGCAGGGAGGCCACCTCGCCAGTTCCTGTATTTGCTCCGCAGCCAGCTTGTTTTTTGTCTGTTGGGTCTAGTCCAGTTCGTTTTGTTATGTCTGTTGGTGTCACTGTCCGTAGTCTTTGTTGCGATCTGACCAGAGCCCTTTTTGCCTTTATCGTTAACGATTCAGGGCTCTTTTTCGAAAGGCGTCTGACGGTCTTCTCTGCGTTGCGTCTTTGTCTCTGTAGTCGTTCGTTATTGCTGAGGACCCTAGCTCGTCGTTGTCCGGCATTTCTGTCGATGACAGTTGCCAGACTGTCCGTTGTCTTGTTTAGTGCCGGAATTTCGGGGTTGGATTCTCCGGTCACGTTCAGGTCTTGCGGAGGGCTAAGGCCTTCTACACTACCATCCCGCTTCCGCTCTTCCTTCCCCTCAGCGAAGACTTCGTTTCCCATTTCTGGGTTAGAAGTTCCGCTGTGTTTCCACACCTTAGGGTCTGTCTGTTTGTCCTTCGTGTTATGTCCTGTAAGCGTATTAGTCTCCGCACCAGCCGTCGATGGGGTTAGCCTTTTCTTCGACTGAATTTTATCAGTGTAGGGAGCAGGCGGACCCATCGAAGTCTTTACACTCTTACCCAGAAGGGAGAGAGAGTTCGGTGCTGGATTAGCAGTAGGCCCATCCTTTCCCAATCCCTCCCTATCCAAAGAGGCTCGTGTGTCGTGCGTCTTGTCAGTTTTGTCGGTCATACCTTGCAGGGGGCTTGGTGATAGACTAGCAGTAGGCCCGTCTTTTCCCAAGTTCTCCCTGTCCAAAAAGGCTCTCGTCTTGTCGGTTTTGTCGGTCATACCTTGCAGGGGGCTTGGTGCTAGACTAGCAGTAGGCCCGTCTTTTCCCAAGTTCTCCCTGTCTAAAAAGGCTCGTGCGTTGTGGAGTCTTTTCCGGTCAGTGTCAGTCATGTCGTTCCAGTTAACTTTCCCCAGCCTTTTGACCGTGCGTTTACAGTTGGAGATTTTACTCCGCCTGGACACGCACGATAGGTTTGAGGTGTCGGAGTCCGCTATGGAGCTGGCATCGCTGATATCATCAACAATGATTGCCTCACCACTGGCTCCATCTTCCATACCTAAGCTGGAGAATGGGTCAAGGAGGAGATTTTCCTCTTCCTCGGTCATCTTGGAAACATTATTGTTCTTCTGGGTGGTATTCATTTTTAAATCAGATTTTTCTTTTCTGTTATATAGAGCCTTGATTACTTTGTAAGTTGGATCTGTGAAAAAATGTGAAAAGAAAAAGAAAAAGAAAAAGAAAAGAACGAAAAAAGAAAAAGAAAAAAGAAAAAGATCCAAAATTATAAGTAAGGTCGTCAAACAAACCAAAGAAAAAATGAAAAAAGAAAAGTCAGTCACTGGCGACTTCTCCTTACGATATTGAGATCGTAAGGCAAAGCCCGAGCCAGCAGCCGTGACATCTGCTGACATTTTAGCGTATATCCCCGCTATTTTTTTGTTGCTGTTTTGTGTTCTTTTCATAAATTTTCATAGGGGTGGGTCTCACTTAGTTTGCCCGAAACCCTCGCTGGTAGCTGATTTTCCGCTCAGGAGCATCTAACCGTAGCTGTCCTGCTTGAGGTTTCTAGCGTAAGCCTCCTCACCACGGCAAGGTGGAGACCCGTTGAGGAGGACGATGGAAACATAGTTCATACTTATTTTTAGGTGGATAAACTTTTATTTTTGTGCCTAAAATTAAAAAAAATGAGAAAAAAAAGTTTACTCGTTACGAATAATCATCTAGTAGGTACGAACTGTCAGACTTTATTCTCGTTCCACATACCGTCCACACTCCAACGAATAAATTTTTGGCGCGTGCTTAACCTCAAAATCATTCCCCATTTTTGTTTTGCATGTAAATTGTGTTCGTTATTCGTGACGAATGTAAACCACTCATGTGAATGAAATGTCAAAATTAACGAATTTTCGTTCATTCGTAGTTCGTTGGTCGTTCTCATGTGAATAGTACTTAACACCACTTTATTTTCGGAATTCAAACTGGTTTTGAAAGCTGAAAATAAAGTGGGTGTTTGTCAGAGATAAGAAATTAATTAGATGGCAAACCTTTACTTCTCTTGCCCCGCAACAACCATTTGTTTACATTGTTGTTTTTGTAATCACATCCCCTGTCTGTGAATACGTGGAAGCTGTACTCAAAGTGGTAGTAGTGAGATTTGCTGTACTCAAAGTGGTAGTAGTGAGATTTTGTGTAAAAGTGGAAGCTGTACTCAAAGTAGTAGAGGTGATTTTCGGTAAATCAGCTTGTAGGCAGTTTCAATGTGTGTGTGAAGTTTGCCATCTAATTAATTTCTTATCTCTGGTGTTTGTGAAGTCAGTTTGAGGACAGATGCCGTGGTGTGTGTGTGGTTTTGCCTCTTCTTGTATCTGTAGCAGTACACAAAAGAGATTGCTCTCGAGAGAGTTAAAAATTTCCCCACCATGCGAATTTCTGCCACTAAAATTTCTGTGGACAGAAATCGTGCACAGCCAAAACAAATACAACTACTGTCAAACAGACGTTTTTCCAAGCTTTGCGTTGCTGCTAATGTTTTGTTCAAGGCGTTTCTTTACTTTTAAGACAGTTACGCTCTTTCAGAGAGTTTCTGAAAGAATTTTACAACCACTCCTTAAAATATGACAGATTGTGAATTTCTGTGCACAAAAGTAAAGAAACAGACTTATTGAATCTGTTGTCAAAAATCATAAATGTTAACGAACACACCTTAAAGACTGCCAACCTCTGGGTTCCAAAAAAGAAATTTACCAGCCATCCCTGTTGTTCACTTAGCTAAGTGAGTTATTTTTGTTCACTTACGCTATTCACTTAGGAGTTGCTGTTTTTCCATGAGCGATGTTTTGCTTAAGTGAATATAAGTGCATCCAGGTGAGTTATTTCTTATCAAGGCATTCAACTTTCATAACAAAACTTTCAACAGCACCAAAGAAGACAGTACACAACAGTCCTTGCTATATAAAATTTCTTTATGCGGATATTATCCTCAAGAATCTCGGGATGTCCGATGCCAATTATGGTTTCAACGTGATTATGCTTTTCTTGCAATTGGTTGCTTTCAAATCCTTGGCATATTTTACCCTTCGAAGAAAAATGTACTCTCAATGATATTCTGACAGCAATAGAGGATATAATTTATATGTGTATATAGTTCAACTCGTACAAAGCTATTTGCTAAATCATAACATTGATTGTATTAAATAAGTGATTTGAAGTTGCATAATGGCATTGTAATGAAATAAATGAAATGGAACGAACCTAATACGCGTGGAAAACAAATACATACATATAAAGCTATGATTGATTGAACGATTGATTGGAATGACCGAATCTTTCAAATGAACGATTGATGATTGATTCGATCTTTTCAAATGAACTATCTACCCAGCTCTAGTTTGCCATACAAAATGAAACTTTTTTAATCACTGGGTTTCGAGATAACCTACTCGAAACCAAGTGCGCTGAATGCACTATTTCCAATATTCCATTGAATTTAACATTTAAGAGAGTGGAAGTGAGTGGAGAGGGAATGAATTCTCTCATACGTCGTTGACGTTCTGCATCTGCAGTTCTACTCACACTTTATATCTGTCTCTTTTTAACTTAGACGAAAAGATAAACTCAAAACTTTTTTGCATATGCGGACACTACTTGGTTAACTCAACCCATTGTTGTGGATACCTGTATGGGAAAAGAAAAAAATGGGTTAAAGTAATGTACACCAAAATGTAAACAAACTTACCTTGGAAATTGTTCAACCTACGTGACCGAATTGTCTTTTTGCAAACGTTCCACAGCCTAGATATCATACCTGCAATATAAAAAAGAAAAGAATAATGAAACAAAAGGCATTAAATAAAGGAAAAACAAAAATAGAATAAAATTAAAATACCCAAATACCAGCCATTGTTTTTAGTTTCTACAACAAAAAGTAAACAAGTGTCACTCTTCACACACCGATACTTGTAAGAGACGTCCGCGAAATGCGAAACTTGTCTCTGCAACCACCGCCAGAGGTAGTTGCTGTCGCCTTTATTATTAATGAAGTGACAGTAGGGTAGGAGTTTTTGTGGAAAGTAGATTATTTTTATATTATGTATTTAGGTATTTATTTGTTATAGTTATGTATTTAGTATTTATCTACATATATTTATGGTGAGTGTTATTTATTTTAGTTATTTATTTCTTTGTTATGTTCTAGTGTATCGTTATGTATGTCTGATGTGCGCATCTATTTATGTATTGTATGTGCATAGGAAGTTTATGTTAAGTTAAGTATTTTATGTATTTATTTAAGTATTTATTATTGTATTGTATGTTTATATGCGCACATTATTTAGTATTTTGTAATTATTTTAGGTCAAAATAAAAATAAAAAAAGAAACGCCACCATATCATTCCCACTAGCGATGCTACGGCACTGTGAGTCAGCCTGGCATCATCTCGAAAAGGCTGGTGATAGTGGATGATGTGGGCAAAACGAACCGTTCGACTTTGAAGATGCACAAAAAGTCATCTAAAGTCAAAGAAAGAAGTGGTGGTTGAAATAATTCTAGTTTTATTTTGAAAATTTTATTCCTTTAATGTAAGTTCAGTTTTAATGTTTAAATTATAGTTATTGAATATTTTAAGTAATTTGAAAATATTTTTGTGAATAGTGCCTTTGAAAGAAAACGAATTGGATATAAAATAAGACGAACACATTGGTACATATATGTATGTTTGAATATGCATTGATTGCACATACCACGGGTGAGTTTATATTCAAATTTTTAAGTGCGACATTATATAGGATTTTTGTTAGTTCTAGGGGTCTGGCCGAGCAGATTTAATATCGAAAGAAAAAGAAGTCTGGCAAAAATAAAAGTGACTCCATTGATAGTTGAAAAGAGCCATACGAACGAGAAAAAAGAAGTCTCAATAGCTGGATGTGAGCCTGTGGGTTCCCAGGCTACCAAGTAAACTCGAAATTAGATCCCAGAGCCGTGGATAGAAATTTGTTTACATTTATTTACACAATTAAATTAATTCGTGCAAGAAAAGCATAGGTATGTTCGCCATAGTACGAACAATATAAGGTACAAAAACAATACATGGTACAAGTGGCTGAGTGCAAGTCAGGTCCGGCTTGAAGCGGCAAGCGCCTTCAGGGCCCCAGCATAAAAAAATTGTTCCAGTGTCGCTGATATTAGTTTAAGTGTTCTCGGCGTGATTTTTTTTTTTTGTTATTTATTTATTTATTTATTTATTTATTTATTTATAGCAATTTCTTACACAATAAGATACAACATCTTTTAAGATTATAGTGCAAGATTCAGTATAGTATACTATTTATATAAAACAAAAATTGAATGATAATAAGTAAAAAAAAATAATCTAATTACATATGATTAGAAATCAAAAAAAAAAGAAAATAAGAAAAAAGAAAAAAGAAAGTTGGAAATTACATTTGATTAGAAACTAAAAAAAGAAAGAATTTTGAATTATATAATAAAACCATTAAGATACCAAAATAAAGTTAGGAAAGTTAAGAACTGTTTATCATCGAAGGGCCGCAAAATATTGTCCAAGTCTCGTCTTGAACCGAGAGCTGCATTCTATCATCCTTATGCCCACAGGTAAGGAGTTCCACAACCGAATCGCGTGTACAAAAAATTGACGACTAGAAATAAGGTAAGAGTAGCGTAAAGGAGTAAGATCAAAAATTCTGTTGGAGCGGGGAAACTGAATTTTGTTGTAAAGATATTGTGGTCTTTTTGTTTGCATAACATTATTAAGCATTACGAGGGTTCTCATTGCAAATAAATTATTAAGAGAGACACCATGTATTATTTTTGAGTATGCAGAGATATGTTCATATCTACGCATACCAAAAACATACCTTGCTACACTATTATAAACAACATTAAGATTCCTTTTGTCCCTGAAATTACAATTACTAAATATTTCACAGCCATATAATAATAAGGGAATGAGAAGTGATTTGTCAAGTATCATTCTTGTTTTGATTGGGGTAATGTGTTGTGTAGTCCATAACATTCGCAAGCCTCCATATACTCTTTCGATGATTATATTTATATGGTTTGTCCCGGTAAGCGTTCTGTTAAATACTACTCCTAGGTTTTTTGCTGATTCAACAAACTGGATAGAAGTATTATTGAGCAGTAATGAGGGAAAATAATCCGTTTCTACTGCATTTCTAGAAATAATCAGACATTTGGTTTTGCTTGGATTTAAACATAGTCCATTAGATTGTGACCACAATTGGACCTTTTTTAAATCTTCGTTTATGTCCCATGCCCCACTTTCGATTAAAACGAGAGGACAGCTATATCGAAGCTGTACGTCGCGTCGTCCGCATACATATGAAAGGACGAATTGAAACCTAGAGACGGCAGCTCATTTATATACATTCAGCCTTATTTATAAGCCAATAATAGGGAGTGAATAGCGCTATGTTCCTCTTATAATATCTCTGAACAGGAAAACCTTATTTATAAAACTTTCTGAACGTAACATAGGCTGAACGCCGATTTAGGTAGTATAGAGACTGAATAAATTTGTGTCTTCACTATTTTGAAATGACAGGGGAATGTTAGTACGCCGGCGGATACATAGATGGCTTTCAGGGACCGTTTTGTTCTCGATAGTGAAGTATACCTGTTATTTTCCTTTTTGGTGGTTTTCTTACGCACTAGCTGTTCAATAGGTAGAAAATACACATCATTGCTATAATAGGTTTATAAATAAGAATTTATGCAACGTAGAATAGAGTGCTATTCACTACATAACTATTCATCCGTTCAGAGCTATTTAGGGAAATCTAATAAATACGGCTGATTGTAAATAGAAGAGGTCCCAAAATCGATCCTTGGGGAACACCACAACTTAGCGGAAGGAAGGTTGACGTTTGATTGTTGGCAACCACTGCTTGATACCTTGAAGATAAATTCGAAAAAATAAGTTTCACTGAAGATGAAACAAACTGAAATTTATCCTTCAATTTAGTGCATAAGCTATGGTGGTCCACGGTATCAAATGCCTTTGAAAAGTCTAAGAGTGTGAGGAAAGTAACATAGTTCTTGACAACAGTCTCTCTTATTTCTTCGACAACATTTAAAAGAGCTGTCGTGCAGCTATGGCCAGGGCGAAATCCGGATTGGTTTGGACATAGAAAATCATTTTGATCCAAGTAGTGTCTAATGTGTGTGTTGAGGATTTTTTCAAGAACTTTTGATAAGAAAGGTAAAATAGCTATTGGTCGGTACTCGCTACGATTTTTTGGTATTGGAATGATTTTAGCTCGTTTCCAGTTTGCAGGAAATATTCCAGTCATTAAGACAGAAGAGTTGCCTTTAAGAAAACCGGATGGACCTCATCGAAACCAACTAAATTAGATCTAATTGATAGACAGAACTTAAGGACATCCTCTTCAGTTACGTTGGAAAAGCTGAAACCATTAGATGATAGGCTATTGGCTATCGGGTTTAAGAAAATAGAGTGATCGTTTTGTATATTGGATTGAATGGTGAACTTTTCATTCAGTTCATCACAATTAATTTCATGACCTGATCTATTTATATGTTTCCCAACACCTATATCCCTTAGATTTCTCCAGAGTTTATGACCAGCTAGAGAAGGATTTAGTCGAGAGGAATAATAGCGTTTTTTTGATTCCTTGATCTCAAACACAACTTTATTTCTCAGGTCAGTAAAAACTCTCCGAAGTATTTCAAGTCTAAAACGTTTCCATGTTTTATAAGCCATATTGCGTTGATTGATTAACATTTTTATATTATTAGTAAACCATGGATGATCCTTGCACCTGATATTTTTCGTTCTGATAGGGACATGAGCGTCGAAGAGAAAATTTAGATTATTCTGAATAAATTCAACTTGGTCATCAACAGATATCATTCTTGACAGTTGAGAAAAATCGATTGATTGGAGATCGTGTTCTAAGCGATTGTAATTAATGTTTTTAAAATCCCTGAAGCTGTTACTGTTACTAGAAACTAAAGGATCACACTCAAAAGTTATATGCAAAAGGTCGTGGTTTGAGAAACACGGTGCAGACAGTTGATCAAAGTGAAGAACTTTATTTAAGTGGCTTACAAAAAATACATCAAGCAGGGTACTTGATTCCTTGGTAAAATGCGTTGGAGTTGATGTATTCACTGGATACAAACTGAGAACTTTAAGGTCATCAACAAGTGTGGATTCCGAAATCAAGTTGCTATTGAAATCCCCTCCCAATATGATATATGGTGATACATTTACCAACTCATCTAACTTAGTTAATAATGATATAGTATTTACATTTTTATTTGGTCTGTATGCACATCCTAATACAATTTTGTTGTCCTTGCAAGTGACTTTAGTAAAGACAAAATTAATATCATCACTAGGTAAAGATTCACATATACAAGTTCCGGATTTAACTCACAGCGAGCATAAATAGCTACTCCACCCCCTATTCTACCCACTCTGTCCCGCCTAAACAGTTTGAAACCTTTTAAATCATACAAAAGATTATTTATCTCTGAACGAAACCATGTTTCAGTCACATCAGTGGCGTAGGGTGAGTGTCTGCCGCCCGGGGCGGAAGACAATTTTGCCGCCCTTTTATTTTGGTATTTTAATTTAATGTATACTATACATTACATACATTAATTATAGAGAACTTTTCGGTGAGAGCAGTCATCATTATTTTGCATTACAGTAGTTCCCGTTAATTTACCTCCCCGCTATGATGCACAACCCGTTTATGTAAGCAATCTTCTTCTACGCTTGTTATTTTGTTTTGCTCACAAATTAACCCTGTTAAATACCTGGATTGGATATTTACCCAACCCACTTAACGCCCTCTATTTATCAACACGTCATTTTTTTCAGATAACTACCTTACTTACACAAAATAAAAATTAAATTTTCCTTGTTTTGTTTCAAAATCAGCACAGGAGCACAACTGACTTCACATAAATTGAAATGTCATCAATGTCCAACAAAAACACAAACAATACTACATACTTCCTCGGTTACGAACGTTTTTAAGGTATTAAAGCGGGTCCTTTTATCAGGCACGTAACCAGGTTTCAATAACTAACTTTCCCGGTTAATTGCACATAAGAGATAGCAAAACCTAAGAAATACTTTTCGCAGGAGCGCTGTATACAGATAAGGTTAGGTTAGGTGGAAGTGGCTGTCAGTCAATGAGTACATTGCCTAACACACTTAGGCCGCAAGGGCCCATTGTGATACCACAGAGATCAGCAAGTTAATCACCTACTGATCTCAGAAACCCGATGTAAGATTAACGAGTTGATCACTTATTAATCTTCCATTACGGGACTAGCCGGTTAATCACCTGCTAGTCGAACCACGTGGAACTTTTAATGTATTTTGAAAGACTTTTAGGGTCTATGTAAGCTAGGTCGCTAGTATCATCAAAGAAGAATTCACCGAGATGAGTTTTCCTCCTATGAAGTAGTGCAGGGCATGAGCAAAGAAGGTGTTGAACGGTTTCTTACTCCTCCTCGTCCATGCAGCTTCTGCAGAAATCATTGGAAAACACACCAAGTCTTTTGGCGTGTCTCCCTATTAGACAGTGTCCCGTAAGAACACCTATGGTAGAACCTAGATACAGACGGTTCAGGGCCAACAAACTCCTCGAGCGTTTTGAGTCAACACACGGCCAAACTTTTTTGGTTGCAAGGCAGTTGTTACTCTCAGTCCATCTAGTGTTTGTTATCCTTGAAGCGTCTTGTCTAAGTAGGAGTTTACATGTAGCGATAGGTACACCTATGTTGTTCCATTCTGAGCGTAGGGAAGTGGTCGTGCCCTTTTTGGCTAGTTCGTCTGCCATACAGTTGCCTGGTATGTCCCTGTGCCCTGGCACCCATGAAAGGTGAATGTTAAACTGATTTGACATCTCCCTCAGAGACATCTGACAATTTTGGACTGTGATGGATTTTGTAGAGACAGAGGCAAGAGATTTAAGGGCAGCTTGGCTGTCTGAGAAGATCCGAATATCCGTGGAGGATATGACGTTTTCTTTGAGCCAAGACAGCACCTCCTTAATCGCCAGAATTTCCGCTTGGAACACACTACAATGATCGGGTAGGTGGAAGAAAAGACTGAGATTCAGTTTTTCTGAGTAGATTCCACTTCCCACACCTTCGCTGGTTTTTGAACCATCGGTGTAGAAGTGTATTGCTTCATTTTCCAAAAGAGCGCCATTTCCCAAGCTTCTCTTGAAGGTATGGTTACTTGGAAATTATTGTCAAACACCAACTTGGGGGTGGTGTAGTCGCATCGATTCGGTAAGAATCTAAAGTTATCTAGAATGGTAGTGTGGCCGATTTGATTATTGGTCCACTGTGATGTAGCTCTGAGTCGAGTAGCTGAGCTAGCTGCGACTTGTTTGCTGAAGATATCTAGGGGTGTGAGATCTAGTAGTACATTGAGGGCGTCCGATGGGGTTGTCCTCAGTGCACCACTAATACACAGACTAGCCGTTCTTTGAACTTTGGCCAGCTTGTTGTAGTTGATCATCTTGTCTAGTGCTGTCCACCAGACTATCACCCCGTATGTGAGTATCGGTCTAATTACCGATGTAAACAGCCAATGGGTGATTTGGGGGGAGAAACCCCAATTCCCGCCAATGGCTTTTTTACAGGAGAAGAGTGCAACGTTGGCTTTATTTACTCTTTCCTCAATATTGGTTTTCCAGGTCAGTTTTTTGTCAAAAATGAGACCTAGATATTTAGCCTGATTTGACAGTGTGAGAGTTACCCCTTTAATAGTTGGGGGTCTGAAGTCCGGAATTTTGTATTTCCTCGTAAAGAGAACTAATTCCGTTTTGTGTGGATTGATGTTCAGACCACACTCTGCAGCCCAATTGTTAAGCTTGTTAAGTGCTGTTTGTAGCAGCTCAGCTAGGGTTTGTGGGTGCTTGCCTGAAACGGCAATTGCTACATCATCGGCATAGGCTATTGTTTTGAAACCTTCGTCCTCTAGGTCGATTAACAATTTGTTAACGACCAGGTTCCACAGTAGGGGAGATAAAACTCCTCCCTGCGGGGTTCCTCTATTGGCCATTCTGCTTGTTTTGTAGTTCCCCATTTCGGAACTAATGATTCTGCTGCTGAGCATTGTTGTTATCATGTTTTTGATGTGTTCCTCTATGAGCAGCCCATCAAGAGCATTAGTGATTGCTGAATTTTTAACATTATTAAATGCACCCTCTATGTCTAGGAATGCGACGAGAGAGTATTCTTTGTAGTGCAGGGATTTTTCAATGGTGCAAACCAGAGAGTGGAGTGCAGTTTCCACTGATTTACCTTTTGTATAGGCATGTTGCGCCGTTGAAATCAGACTAGGTTTAATTTCTTGTCTTAAGTGTATGTCAATCATTCTTTCCAGTGTTTTAAGGAGGAAGGATGATAGACTAATAGGTCTTAAATCTTTTGGATTTACATGGGAGCTTTTGCCGGCTTTAGGTATAAAGACGACCCTAGCTTCTCTCCAGGCCTTGGGAATATATGCATAGCTGATACATCCTTTCATGATCATCTCTAAGTTATAGATGATGATGTCTGATTGATTGAGATACAAAGGTAACATCTAAAACCTCTTGTCTGTTTTTTGTGACAAAGGTTGGTTCGTTACCAATATTGCAGATAAGAAGGTTAGTACTTAGTATAAAATTAAAAAGAGACTCACCCCTTTCATTTACGTCCGTACTCCCCCATACTACGTGATGTGCGTTGACGTCACTTCCTATTATAAGGTCCGCTTTGAGCTTTGTTGCGCTTTTTATTACGCGCTCGAGCGTCTCTCCTGGTAGCGGCCCCGGTTGGTCATGGCCTAGATAAGCGGACGTGAGCCAGTAAGTCCCACTGTTGGTCTGCAGTTAAGTTAAGTGTTTTCTTTGCCAGTATGCAGGATCTTGGTTGACCTTTGTCCGTCACATACAGCAGAGAATAATCTCTCGTCCTGAGTCCTTTTACCACGGATTTATTAATCCATGGTTCCTGGATCAGGACTATATCCTCGCCGGACTTGCTTAGTTGGAGAAGGAGTACGGCTGAGGCTTTGATCGAGTGTTGGAGATTAATCTGGAGTATTTGCAGCATTGCTACAATCATCCAGCTTAATCTCCAACACTGTAGCATTAAGGTCCTCCATATCTGAGGCGGAGTCTAGCAACTCATCCTCAGAAAGGAGAACCCCAAGCATTTCATCGTTGGAGTCTAAGACTCCACCTTTGTTGTTGTCGTCCTTATCGGACGATTTGTTGTCAGTTGCGTCTTGATCAGACACTATTATTGTGGTCTTTTCGACCAGTTTCGAGCAAGACAGCTGTTCCAAAGAATCAGAGCAACTTGCCGCGTCTGTCTCCATGATGGAAGATTCGACGCTCGCAGTGGACTCCTTGGCTTCGGATTCAGCCGCTTGCTTTGGAAGCTTTGCAGCGTCCTCATCTTTTTTGTATATTTTCAGCACTAGGCTATCAAAGCCATACTGAATAACACCCCCGCGTGCCGCCAGGGGTTCTAATGACTCCTTATTCAAGATGACAAGAGCCGACCGATAACGACCCACCGACTCTTTTTCAATAACCGGAACCGTCCAATCGTGAGTAGGCAGATCCGGGTTGCTGTATTTAATCAACTGGAGAACCATCTCCCGCGATTCGTGTAGGGCCGGTACCAAGGCACGAGCTCTCGGTCTGCTTGGGATATCCTCCCTTGCCACAACCTCTAGCTTAGCACCTGGCCAGATCTCACCTAAACCGCTGACAGCAAGTTTATATAGGTGAAGCGATCTCTGGTCTTGGCAGGCGATCAGCTTGACGCGGTTTTGATGCCAGCCAGCGTCGCTAATTCTTGGGAGGGGTCCCGGATTCGCCTCGATAACAGGAATAAACCTGAAAGCGAGGTGAGCCTTGACGTCCGCCCACCTGTCGGCAGAGATGTTTCCATCCATATTGCTCCCGTCGATGACCGCGACAACAATCTGTCCCTTTACCACGTCACCAAAGGATTGCCCCGGCACCAGTGTCGATGGAACGCTAACCCCGACTCTTGGCTTTTTTGGTTGAGGTTTTTCAACCTCAAACGACCTGTTTCGCTTCGACGTTGAGTCTTGGCTGGTCTCTTCTGCAATTTTACTTGCCCACTTCAATCTTTCAACCTCACCCGGGGTTCTCTCCACTGCGGGTTTACCACCCACCGTTTCAATTGCCCTTCTGGCTTGGCGACGTATCTGAGCGGGCGTTTTTTTGGTCTGAGTCCCCCCCTTGGCCAAGCTGGAGTTGTTAATCACCTCTCCCGCTCCACCAGTTGGAGGATTCATGGTACTCGACGAGGGTACGTACCGACCCGCAGAGGTAGGGTTGCTATTCGCCTCCCCAACCCTGTCAGTCTGAACGGCCCTCCCCGTGTCCTTTATTTTAAGGGCATTCAAGGTGGAGACGGAGTCGTTGATCACCCCTCCATTTCCCCTCTTTGTTAGTTTCACCTCGTCCTGTCTTGATGATGGCACCAAAGCAGGCGAATTGTTTTCAAAGCTAATATTGGGGACTTCATCCCCACTATTAGCAGTGGCGGTCCGTTTGCCCTCCGATTCACTGGTTAGAACTAGCTTTGCAGCATGCTCTTGACCAGTTTCCAGCGGGCTGTGCTGCTCGCCAGAGTCGGGATTCTTGGTTCCCACTGCACAGACCTGAACTGGCTTTGCAGCTGGTTCAGAGCCTGTGTGCGAACCTTGTATCCCACTGGTGGAAGGTTTGCTCGTTGGCTCACATTCCTGCTTCGACTTTGCAGCCAAATCGGAGAATGTGTACAACTTACGTTGCCTCCCCCCAGTTTTCTTTTTTGTCTTTTTGTTCGTTTTTTTGTCTGTTTGTTTGTTTGTTTGTTTGTTTGTTTTTAAAAATTCCATAGAAGGTCCCACGAGTATCTACGGAAGGAAAAGGTCAGCCCCGGCAGAGCCGTGTACCGGGGTAAGGCTAGTCTATTCTGGACCCTGCCAAGCATCCAGAAGAGCTCGTTATTGATTGGTTTATCCCCCAACCTTTAATTCTTCGGCACGGATTATAAATGCTCACACCACCACTGAAACTAGGAACCTCGTATCTATGGTGAGATTGGATTTCTAAGGATTGTGCTATTGAGAAGTCACAACCACCCAGCGATCCAACCTAACCTTGGCTGTCACCGTCTGACATCGTACAGACACTGATAAGTATATGTAGTGAACATTGCCCGCCCGGCACCCACTTGGAGGGTTCGATCGAGGATTTTTGCCAGGCTATATACAGATACATATATATACAGATAAGATTTTAAATAAAAAAGTTTATCTAAGATTTACAATCACGTTTATTAATTCAAAGTTCTTTTACTTTAACCACTAATTGATATAACTTAAAACTTAGGTAAATCGGATCGACAAGATTAAATAAAATAATTTTTTGATTACAACAAGAAGTATACTAAAATGTTATATTCTTATTTTTACTGAAAAGTAATATGAGTCTTTGTTAGAATTGAATTAAAATTTATTAAATTAAAAATTTACACATCTACTTTTTTTAAGAGCAAAGTCTTTTATTGCCCGGTCAATGTCTATCGCATCACACACCTCTTGCTCAATAGGCAAAATAGCCAAGTTAGTTAGTCTTAGACAACTCATTGTCGATCTTAAATAATTTTTAATCAATTTCAATTTTGAAAAACTTCTCTCACAGCTGGCATTGCTTATGGCAACTGTGAAAAATATTCGGAACATTATTAAAATATTGGGCAGAGTATCTTCCAGCTTGGATTTAACAATAAATTAAAATAACTCAAGTGAGTCTCCATTAATCAATTTATTTTCGTTAACTGTAGCAGCAACGAAAGTCCGCAGTCAAAGTCTTTCCAGCTTGAAATCCTGCTCGTCAATTTCGTCAGATGCGTAGTCTAAATTGCATTCAGTGTTGTCTGGATCTAATAATATAGCCGGCGTTAGATATGCAAACTTATCCGTTAAATTCTTTAGCTGTTGAAAACGCTCACGAATTTCTACAATCACTCTATCTAACGAAGAAAACAGCTTTCGTCTCAACTCATTTTCACCAGACAAGTTAGCATCTCTAGTTCCGTCATCGAAAATATGCTTTCTTGTTATGCGCCTCCGTGGTTTTATGGAATATCCAAGTTCTTTACACATATTTTTTGCATAACCAGTTAATTGTCGCTTTTTATCCTCTTATTAGATATATAAACAGATAATTTGTCGCGTCCCCCCTTTCGGATAGAAGAGGATAAAAAGCGACAATTAACTACGTACTCAGTTTTCGATTTGGAGTTGATTTGAACGATTTTTTGAAGTATTGAACTTTGGTGTTTTTGACGCGTCAAGTTAGCACTACACACTACTTTTTTTTTTAAATGAGGAGCTAAAATTTTTTCGTTTTCACGACTAATCTGCGACAAATTTACGACAATTAATTGCATACTTAGTTTTTTGTTTAAGATCGATTTGACGGATTTGGGGGGGGGGGGGATGGTAGTGCTAACTTGACCGTCAAGTTAGCGCTACACACTGTTTTTTTTTTAAACGAAGAGCGACAAATTTTTTGTTTTCACGACAAATTTACGACAATTAATCCAATTAAATGATTTTATCTTCTGTTTCCAACAGTGTTCCTTTTTCTCAAAATGTAATTCCAAACCTATCAGGACTTTTTCTTTTTTTTCTCTTTTTCCGACACAAACAATAGATCCACCATCGAAAACCAGTCGATGGATATACCACTCTTGAGTGCTTTCAATAATACTCAGCAATCTTTGGGAGAAATAATACCGAATTTGTCTGCCCTGAACGTCAATGGTGACGATGAAAGAAGAGAAAGGTTACAACCCGCAGACATTCCATCGATGCCATCCTCACCTAGTGCAAGTGCCATTTTAAGTTCACGTGATGAAGACGACGATGACATGTCTGCTCCGAACTTGAGCATGTTAGATCAGCGCAGTTCCAACAACGACTCAAGTCTTACCAATGTGACAGCTATGCTTATGACAACATTCCATGTTTAAGCGCGCTTAAATGAACCTATGCCAAAATGTTGATAGTAGTCCACCAACGCTTTTGCATCGTCTTTTTAAATTGTTTCTGATTTATTTTAAATAAAATTTAATTTGTTTATATTTTTGTATAAATGGTCATAAAACTTACACTTTATTTCGTGATGAAATTGTGCCAGTACCTATCGATTCTTTTTTATTGTCTTGATTAAGTAGGAAAGTATTCAAAAAAGCCGTGTTGGAAAAGAAAGAACTTGCATATCAGGATCCACATTTGTTTTTGTCAAAATGACATTTCTTACTGTGGATCTTCGTCAAATAAAAAAGAATTAAAAATTTAGCTTTACACTGTACTTTATTTTATTTAAATTGAGAAGCAAGAAGATTGTGACGCTGAGGCGTGGTTCGATCGAATGACATTTTGATTTTTCTATTTAACAGTTGAAGCTTTATATTTTATGTAAAAATACGTAGTTTCACAGATTTCAATAAAGGGGTCTCAGTGGTTAATTAATAGTTTGACAGATTTTAGCATAGATGTCTCAGACGTATAAATGACACTTGTGCAGTGAATCGGTCGATAACTGCTACACTTACAAAAAAAAAACCAAATTGTCAGTCCGTATCAGCAAAAATAAACACATCCAATAATTTATATCAAAGCAGATAGAAGAACTGCTTTCGTTGGCTATTATTTTATTTTTTTTGTTTGTACTGTGTTGTGTTGAGTTTGCTGCCAAATTGTACGAAAGATTGGGACAATCTTCTTCCGACTAAGGGGAGAGTTAACACATATGTCGATCCCACGCCACCAAAATCCCACGAACACCAATCAACACATGGCGATCCCACGCCACAGAAATACCGAGAACACTCATCAAGGGTTCTCTAGTTTTGCGACGAACAGATGGTCGTAAACACTAATGATTTACCAGGAACCAAAAATAGATATAGACCTACACAAGGACAACCACCAGCATCCCGAACCAACAAATGCGAGCAGAGGACACGACTCGGCAGTCCGATTTCAACCCCGTAACAGTTAACATAAATAGTGAAATAAAGTTTATATATTCTTTTTGAAAAGAAAATTTGTCTATCTATTTAATTGGCTGTACTGCTAGTTGAACAAACGCTTATATTTTCGGCACCATGTATACTCGAGAATTAGAAATAAGAAAACTGTCTTCTGTTGCTGTGTACAAACTTGCACAAGTTTTGGAGTTAAATGATTCATGGAAAAAACTAATGCATATTATACCTAAAGATGTCAATTCTAAAACTCCCGGGGACATTATATCATATAAATACAATTCAGATCATGTGCGACTAATTGAGAGTGCAAGCTCAGTTCAAAAGCGTATGGCAGCTGAAATTTTACTAGAGGAATGGGGTACATCTGGACGGAAAAGACCTACACTGGGACATCTGCTGGAGTTACTTGTTCGAGCAGGGCTCTTTAGAGCTGCCGATTTAGTTGCAGTGAACTATCTTAAGGGTAACCTCTATGATTATCATCAAACAAAGGTAAAATTAATAAATTTTAATGCATTATTTCAGAACCTCCACCTCCAAGACCATCCAAAGGACCTGCTGCTAAAATTGATATTTCTATTCCACTTGACTCAAAGTTCATTAACGATGTAGAAGCAATGCTTAATAATGGAGACTCTCTAGGAACTGAAACATTGAATGACAATGCCAGATCTTCTAAACTGGCTGACAACAATATGGACTATTACGAAATATTCATGCCAAGAAACAAAGATTTAACCATACCACCACAGAGTAATGATTTTGAAGCTACAACAGTCGATTCGTCCAATGACAAGGCTCATACAGAGTCTGAGCCGCATACACAAGACGAAAAACATCTGCCCAGTGATTTAATGATTTTATCTTCTGTTTCCAACAGTGTTCCTTTTTCTCAAAATGTAATTCCAAACCTATCAGGACTTCTATCGCCACGCTCTTTTTCCGACACAAACAATAGATCCACCATCGAAAACCAGTCGATGGATATACCACTCTTGAGTGCTTTCAATAATACTCAGCAATCTTTGGGAGAAATAATACCGAATTTGTCTGCCCTGAACGTCAATGGTGACGATGAAAGAAGAGAAAGGTTACAACCCGCAGACATTCCATCGATGCCATCCTCACCTAGTGCAAGTGCCATTTTAAGTTCACGTGATGAAGACGACGATGACATGTCTGCTCCGAACTTGAGCATGTTAGATCAGCGCAGTTCCAACAACGACTCAAGTCTTACCAATGTGACAGCTAACATCTTATGACAACATTACATGTTTAAGCGCGCTTAAATGAACCTATGCCAAAATGTTGATAGTAGTCCACCAACGCTTTTGCATCGTCTTTTTAAATTGTTTCTGATTTATTTTAAATAAAATTTAATTTGTTTATATTTTTGTATAAATGGTCATAAAACTTACACTTTATTTCGTGATGAAATTGTGCCAGTACCTATCAATTCTTTTTTATTGTCTTGATTAAGTAGGAAAGTATTCAAAAAAGCCGTGTTGGAAAAGAAAGAACTTGCATATCAGGATCCACATTTGTTTTTGTCAAAATGACATTTCTTACTGTGGATCTTCGTCAAATAAAAAAGAATTAAAAATTTAGCTTTACACTGTACTTTATTTTATTTAAATTGAGAAGCAAGAAGATTGTGACGCTGAGGCGTGGTTCGATCGAATGACATTTTGATTTTTCTATTTAACAGTTGAAGCTTTATATTTTATGTAAAAATACGTAGTTTCACAAATTTCAATAAAGGGGTCTCAGTGGTTAATTAATAGTTTGACAGATTTTAGCATAGATGTCTCAGACGTATAAATGACACTTGTGCAGTGAATCGGTCGATAACTGCTACACTTACAAAAAAAAAAACCAAATTGTCAGTCCGTATCAGCAAAAATAAACACATCCAATAATTTATATCAAAGCAGATAGAAAAACTGCTTTCGTTGGCTATTGTTTTATTTTTTTTGTTTGTACTGTGTTGTGTTGAGTTTGCTGCCAAATTGTACGAAAGATTGGGACAATCTTCTTCCGACTAAGGGGAGAGTTAACACATGGCGATCCCACGCCACCAAAATCCCACGAACACCAATCAACACATGGCGATCCCACGCCACCGAAATACCGAGAACACTCATCAAGGGTTCTCTAGTTTTACGACAAACAGATGGTCGTAAACACTAATGATTTACCAGGAACCAAAAATAGATATAGACCTACACAAGGACAACCACCAGCATCCCGAACCAACAAATGCGAGCAGAGGACACGACTCGGCAGTCCGATTTCAACCCCGTAACAGTTAATATAAATAGTGAAATAAAGTTTATATATTCTTTTTAAAAAGAAAATTTGTCTATCTATTTAATTGGCTGTACTGCTAGTTGAACAAACGCTTATATTTTCGGCACCATGTATACTCGAGAATTAGAAATAAGAAAACTGTCTTCTGTTGCTGTGTACAAACTTGCACAAGTTTTGGAGTTAAATGATTCATGGAAAAAACTAATGCATATTATACCTAAGGATGTCAATTCTAAAACTCCCGGGGACATTATATCATATAAATACAATTCAGATCATGTGCGACTAATTGAGAGTGCAAGCTCAGTTCAAAAGCGTATGGCAGCTGAAATTTTACTAGAGGAATGGGGTACATCTGGACGGAAAAGACCTACACTGGGACATCTGCTGGAGTTACTTGTTCGAGCAGAGCTCTTTAGAGCTGCCGATTTAGTTGCAGTGAACTATCTTAAGGGTAACCTCTATGATTATCATCAAACAAAGGTAAAATTAATAAATTTTGATGCATTATTTCAGAACCTCCACCTCCAAGACCATCCAAAGGACCTGCTGCTAAAATTGATATTTCTATTCCACTTGACTCAAAGTTCATTAACGATGTAGAAGCAATGCTTAATAATGGAGACTCTCTAGGAACTGAAACATTGAATGACAATGCCAGATCTTCTAAACTGGCTGACAACAATATGGACTATTACGAAAAATTCATGCCAAGAAACAAAGATTTAACCATACCACCACAGAGTAATGATTTTGAAGCTACAACAGTCGATTCGTCCAATGACAAGGCTCATACAGAGTCTGAGCCGCATACACAAGACGAAAAACATCTGCCCAGTGATTTAATGATTTTATCTTCTGTTTCCAACAGTGTTCCTTTTTCTCAAAATGTAATTCCAAACCTATCAGGACTTCTATCGCCACGCTCTTTTTCCGACACAAACAATAGATCCACCATCGAAAACCAGTCGATGGATATACCACTCTTGAGTGCTTTCAATAATACTCAGCAATCTTTGGGAGAAATAATACCGAATTTGTCTGCCCTGAACGTCAATGGTGACGATGAAAGAAGAGAAAGGTTACAACCCGCAGACATTCCATCGATGCCATCCTCACCTAGTGCAAGTGCCATTTTAAGTTCACGTGATGAAGACGACGATGACATGTCTGCTCCGAACTTGAGCATGTTAGATCAGCGCAGTTCCAACAACGACTCAAGTCTTACCAATGTGACAGCTATGCTTATGACAACATTCCATGTTTAAGCGCGCTTAAATGAACCTATGCCAAAATGTTGATAGTAGTCCACCAACGCTTTTGCATCGTCTTTTTAAATTGTTTCTGATTTATTTTAAATAAAATTTAATTTGTTTATATTTTTGTATAAATGGTCATAAAACTTACACTTTATTTCGTGATGAAATTGTGCCAGTACCTATCGATTCTTTTTTATTGTCTTGATTAAGTAGGAAAGTATTCAAAAAAGCCGTGTTGGAAAAGAAAGAACTTGCATATCAGGATCCACATTTGTTTTTGTCAAAATGACATTTCTTACTGTGGATCTTCGTCAAATAAAAAAGAATTAAAAATTTAGCTTTACACTGTACTTTATTTTATTTAAATTGAGAAGCAAGAAGATTGTGACGCTGAGGCGTGGTTCGATCGAATGACATTTTGATTTTTCTATTTAACAGTTGAAGCTTTATATTTTATGTAAAAATACGTAGTTTCACAGATTTCAATAAAGGGGTCTCAGTGGTTAATTAATAGTTTGACAGATTTTAGCATAGATGTCTCAGACGTATAAATGACACTTGTGCAGTGAATCGGTCGATAACTGCTACACTTACAAAAAAAAAACCAAATTGTCAGTCCGTATCAGCAAAAATAAACACATCCAATAATTTATATCAAAGCAGATAGAAGAACTGCTTTCGTTGGCTATTATTTTATTTTTTTTGTTTGTACTGTGTTGTGTTGAGTTTGCTGCCAAATTGTACGAAAGATTGGGACAATCTTCTTCCGACTAAGGGGAGAGTTAACACATATGGCGATCCCACGCCACCAAAATCCCACGAACACCAATCAACACATGGCGATCCCACGCCACAGAAATACCGAGAACACTCATCAAGGGTTCTCTAGTTTTGCGACGAACAGATGGTCGTAAACACTAATGATTTACCAGGAACCAAAAATAGATATAGACCTACACAAGGACAACCACCAGCATCCCGAACCAACAAATGCGAGCAGAGGACACGACTCGGCAGTCCGATTTCAACCCCGTAACAGTTAACATAAATAGTGAAATAAAGTTTATATATTCTTTTTGAAAAGAAAATTTGTCTATCTATTTAATTGGCTGTACTGCTAGTTGAACAAACGCTTATATTTTCGGCACCATGTATACTCGAGAATTAGAAATAAGAAAACTGTCTTCTGTTGCTGTGTACAAACTTGCACAAGTTTTGGAGTTAAATGATTCATGGAAAAAACTAATGCATATTATACCTAAAGATGTCAATTCTAAAACTCCCGGGGACATTATATCATATAAATACAATTCAGATCATGTGCGACTAATTGAGAGTGCAAGCTCAGTTCAAAAGCGTATGGCAGCTGAAATTTTACTAGAGGAATGGGGTACATCTGGACGGAAAAGACCTACACTGGGACATCTGCTGGAGTTACTTGTTCGAGCAGGGCTCTTTAGAGCTGCCGATTTAGTTGCAGTGAACTATCTTAAGGGTAACCTCTATGATTATCATCAAACAAAGGTAAAATTAATAAATTTTAATGCATTATTTCAGAACCTCCACCTCCAAGACCATCCAAAGGACCTGCTGCTAAAATTGATATTTCTATTCCACTTGACTCAAAGTTCATTAACGATGTAGAAGCAATGCTTAATAATGGAGACTCTCTAGGAACTGAAACATTGAATGACAATGCCAGATCTTCTAAACTGGCTGACAACAATATGGACTATTACGAAATATTCATGCCAAGAAACAAAGATTTAACCATACCACCACAGAGTAATGATTTTGAAGCTACAACAGTCGATTCGTCCAATGACAAGGCTCATACAGAGTCTGAGCCGCATACACAAGACGAAAAACATCTGCCCAGTGATTTAATGATTTTATCTTCTGTTTCCAACAGTGTTCCTTTTTCTCAAAATGTAATTCCAAACCTATCAGGACTTCTATCGCCACGCTCTTTTTCCGACACAAACAATAGATCCACCATCGAAAACCAGTCGATGGATATACCACTCTTGAGTGCTTTCAATAATACTCAGCAATCTTTGGGAGAAATAATACCGAATTTGTCTGCCCTGAACGTCAATGGTGACGATGAAAGAAGAGAAAGGTTACAACCCGCAGACATTCCATCGATGCCATCCTCACCTAGTGCAAGTGCCATTTTAAGTTCACGTGATGAAGACGACGATGACATGTCTGCTCCGAACTTGAGCATGTTAGATCAGCGCAGTTCCAACAACGACTCAAGTCTTACCAATGTGACAGCTAACATCTTATGACAACATTACATGTTTAAGCGCGCTTAAATGAACCTATGCCAAAATGTTGATAGTAGTCCACCAACGCTTTTGCATCGTCTTTTTAAATTGTTTCTGATTTATTTTAAATAAAATTTAATTTGTTTATATTTTTGTATAAATGGTCATAAAACTTACACTTTATTTCGTGATGAAATTGTGCCAGTACCTATCAATTCTTTTTTATTGTCTTGATTAAGTAGGAAAGTATTCAAAAAAGCCGTGTTGGAAAAGAAAGAACTTGCATATCAGGATCCACATTTGTTTTTGTCAAAATGACATTTCTTACTGTGGATCTTCGTCAAATAAAAAAGAATTAAAAATTTAGCTTTACACTGTACTTTATTTTATTTAAATTGAGAAGCAAGAAGATTGTGACGCTGAGGCGTGGTTCGATCGAATGACATTTTGATTTTTCTATTTAACAGTTGAAGCTTTATATTTTATGTAAAAATACGTAGTTTCACAAATTTCAATAAAGGGGTCTCAGTGGTTAATTAATAGTTTGACAGATTTTAGCATAGATGTCTCAGACGTATAAATGACACTTGTGCAGTGAATCGGTCGATAACTGCTACACTTACAAAAAAAAAAACCAAATTGTCAGTCCGTATCAGCAAAAATAAACACATCCAATAATTTATATCAAAGCAGATAGAAAAACTGCTTTCGTTGGCTATTGTTTTATTTTTTTTGTTTGTACTGTGTTGTGTTGAGTTTGCTGCCAAATTGTACGAAAGATTGGGACAATCTTCTTCCGACTAAGGGGAGAGTTAACACATGGCGATCCCACGCCACCAAAATCCCACGAACACCAATCAACACATGGCGATCCCACGCCACCGAAATACCGAGAACACTCATCAAGGGTTCTCTAGTTTTACGACAAACAGATGGTCGTAAACACTAATGATTTACCAGGAACCAAAAATAGATATAGACCTACACAAGGACAACCACCAGCATCCCGAACCAACAAATGCGAGCAGAGGACACGACTCGGCAGTCCGATTTCAACCCCGTAACAGTTAATATAAATAGTGAAATAAAGTTTATATATTCTTTTTAAAAAGAAAATTTGTCTATCTATTTAATTGGCTGTACTGCTAGTTGAACAAACGCTTATATTTTCGGCACCATGTATACTCGAGAATTAGAAATAAGAAAACTGTCTTCTGTTGCTGTGTACAAACTTGCACAAGTTTTGGAGTTAAATGATTCATGGAAAAAACTAATGCATATTATACCTAAGGATGTCAATTCTAAAACTCCCGGGGACATTATATCATATAAATACAATTCAGATCATGTGCGACTAATTGAGAGTGCAAGCTCAGTTCAAAAGCGTATGGCAGCTGAAATTTTACTAGAGGAATGGGGTACATCTGGACGGAAAAGACCTACACTGGGACATCTGCTGGAGTTACTTGTTCGAGCAGAGCTCTTTAGAGCTGCCGATTTAGTTGCAGTGAACTATCTTAAGGGTAACCTCTATGATTATCATCAAACAAAGGTAAAATTAATAAATTTTGATGCATTATTTCAGAACCTCCACCTCCAAGACCATCCAAAGGACCTGCTGCTAAAATTGATATTTCTATTCCACTTGACTCAAAGTTCATTAACGATGTAGAAGCAATGCTTAATAATGGAGACTCTCTAGGAACTGAAACATTGAATGACAATGCCAGATCTTCTAAACTGGCTGACAACAATATGGACTATTACGAAAAATTCATGCCAAGAAACAAAGATTTAACCATACCACCACAGAGTAATGATTTTGAAGCTACAACAGTCGATTCGTCCAATGACAAGGCTCATACAGAGTCTGAGCCGCATACACAAGACGAAAAACATCTGCCCAGTGATTTAATGATTTTATCTTCTGTTTCCAACAGTGTTCCTTTTTCTCAAAATGTAATTCCAAACCTATCAGGACTTCTATCGCCACGCTCTTTTTCCGACACAAACAATAGATCCACCATCGAAAACCAGTCGATGGATATACCACTCTTGAGTGCTTTCAATAATACTCAGCAATCTTTGGGAGAAATAATACCGAATTTGTCTGCCCTGAACGTCAATGGTGACGATGAAAGAAGAGAAAGGTTACAACCCGCAGACATTCCATCGATGCCATCCTCACCTAGTGCAAGTGCCATTTTAAGTTCACGTGATGAAGACGACGATGACATGTCTGCTCCGAACTTGAGCATGTTAGATCAGCGCAGTTCCAACAACGACTCAAGTCTTACCAATGTGACAGCTAACATCTTATGACAACATTCCATGTTTAAGCGCGCTTAAATGAACCTATGCCAAAATGTTGATAGTAGTCCACCAACGCTTTTGCATCGTCTTTTTAAATTGTTTCTGATTTATTTTAAATAAAATTTAATTTGTTTATATTTTTGTATAAATGGTCATAAAACTTACACTTTATTTCGTGATGAAATTGTGCCAGTACCTATCAATTCTTTTTTATTGTCTTGATTAAGTAGGAAAGTATTCAAAAAAGCCGTGTTGGAAAAGAAAGAACTTGCATATCAGGATCCACATTTGTTTTTGTCAAAATGACATTTCTTACTGTGGATCTTCGTCAAATAAAAAAGAATTAAAAATTTAGCTTTACACAGTACTTTATTTTATTTAAATTGAGAAGCAAGAAGATTGTGACGCTGAGGAGTGGTTCGATCGAATGACATTTTGATTTTTCTATTTAACAGTTGAAGCTTTATATTTTATGTAAAAATACGTAGTTTCACAGATTTCAATAAAGGGGTCTCAGTGGTTAATTAATAGTTTGACAGATTTTAGCATAGATGTCTCAGACGTATAAATGACACTTGTGCAGTGAATCGGTCGATAACTGCTACACTTACAAAAAAAAACCAAATTGTCAGTCCGTATCACCAAAAATAAACACATCCAATAATTTATATCAAAGCAGATAGAAAAACTGCTTTCGTTGGCTATTATTTTATTTTTTTTGTTTGTACTGTGTTGTGTTGAGTTTGCTGCCAAATTGTGCGAAAGATTGGGACAATCTTCTTCCGACTAAGGGGAGAGTTAACACATGGCGATCCCACGCCACCAAAATCCCACGAACACCAATCAACACATGGCGATCCCACGCCACCGAAATACCGAGAACACTCATCAAGGGTTCTCTAGTTTTACGACAAACAGATGGTCGTAAACACTAATGATTTACCAGGAACCAAAAATAGATATAGACCTACACAAGGACAACCACCAGCATCCCGAACCAACAAATGCGAGCAGAGGACACGACTCGGCAGTCCGATTTCAACCCCGTAACAGTTAACATAAATAGTGAAATAAAGTTTATATATTCTTTTTAAAAAGAAAATTTGTCTATCTATTTAATTGGCTGTACTGCTAGTTGAACAAACGCTTATATTTTCGGCCCCATGTATACTCGAGAATTAGAAATAAGAAAACTGTCTTCTGTTGCTGTGTACAAACTTGCACAAGTTTTGGAGTTAAATGATTCATGGAAAAAACTAATGCATATTATACCTAAAGATGTCAATTCTAAAACTCCCGGGGACATTATATCATATAAATACAATTCAGATCATGTGCGACTAATTGAGAGTGCAAGCTCAGTTCAAAAGCGTATGGCAGCTGAAATTTTACTAGAGGAATGGGGTACATCTGGACGGAAAAGACCTACACTGGGACATCTGCTGGAGTTACTTGTTCGAGCAGAGCTCTTTAGAGCTGCCGATTTAGTTGCAGTGAACTATCTTAAGGGTAACCTCTATGATTATCATCAAACAAAGGTAAAATTAATAAATTTTGATGCATTATTTCAGAACCTCCACCTCCAAGACCATCCAAAGGACCTGCTGCTAAAATTGATATTTCTATTCCACTTGACTCAAAGTTCATTAACAATGTAGAAGCAATGCTTAATAATGGAGACTCTCTAGGAACTGAAACATTGAATGACAATGCCAGATCTTCTAAACTGGCTGACAACAATATGGACTATTGCGAAAAATTCATGCCAAGAAACAAAGATTTAACCATACCACCACAGAGTAATGATTTTGAAGCTACAACAGTCGATTCGTCCAATGACAAGGCTCATACAGAGTCTGAGCCGCATACACAAGACGAAAAACATCTGCCCAGTGATTTAATGATTTTATCTTCTGTTTCCAACAGTGTTCCTTTTTCTCAAAATGTAATTCCAAACCTATCAGGACTTCTATCGCCACGCTCTTTTTCCGACACAAACAATAGATCCACCATCGAAAACCAGTCGATGGATATACCACTCTTGAGTGCTTTCAATAATACTCAGCAATCTTTGGGAGAAATAATACCGAATTTGTCTGCCCTGAACGTCAATGGTGACGATGAAAGAAGAGAAAGGTTACAACCCGCAGACATTCCATCGATGCCATCCTCACCTAGTGCAAGTGCCATTTTAAGTTCACGTGATGAAGACGACGATGACATGTCTGCTCCGAACTTGAGCATGTTAGATCAACGCAGTTCCAACAACGACTCAAGTCTTACCAATGTGACAGCTAACATCTTATGACAACATTCCATGTTTAAGCGCGCTTAAATGAACCTATGCCAAAATGTTGATAGTAGTCCACCAACGCTTTTGCATCGTCTTTTTAAATTGTTTCTGATTTATTTTAAATAAAATTTAATTTGTTTATATTTTTGTATAAATGGTCATAAAACTTACACTTTATTTCGTGATGAAATTGTGCCAGTACCTATCGATTCTTTTTTATTGTCTTGATTAAGTAGGAAAGTATTCAAAAAAGCCGTGTTGGAAAAGAAAGAACTTGCATATCAGGATCCACATTTGTTTTTGTCAAAATGACATTTCTGACTGTGGATCTTCGTCAAATAAAAAAGAATTAAAAATTTAGCTTTACACTGTACTTTATTTTATTTAAATTGAGAAGCAAGAAGATTGTGACGCTGAGGCGTGGTTCGATCGAATGACATTTTGATTTTTCTATTTAACAGTTGAAGCTTTATATTTTATGTAAAAATACGTAGTTTCACAGATTTCAATAAAGGGGTCTCAGTGGTTAATTAATAGTTTGACAGATTTTAGCATAGATGTCTCAGACGTATAAATGACACTTGTGCAGTGAATCGGTCGATAACTGCTACACTTACAAAAAAAAAAACCAAATTGTCAGTCCGTATCAGCAAAAATAAACACATCCAATAATTTATATCAAAGCAGATAGAAAAACTGCTTTCGTTGGCTATTATTTTATTTTTTTTGTTTGTACTGTGTTGTGTTGAGTTTGCTGCCAAATTGTACGAAAGATTGGGACAATCTTCTTCCGACTAAGGGGAGAGTTAACACATGGCGATCCCACGCCACCAAAATCCCACGAACACCAATCAACACATGGCGATCCCACGCCACCGAAATACCGAGAACACTCATCAAGGGTTCTCTAGTTTTACGACAAACAGATGGTCGTAAACACTAATGATTTACCAGGAACCAAAAATAGATATAGACCTACACAAGGACAACCACCAGCATCCCGAACCAACAAATGCGAGCAGAGGACACGACTCGGCAGTCCGATTTCAACCCCGTAACAGTTAATATAAATAGTGAAATAAAGTTTATATATTCTTTTTAAAAAGAAAATTTGTCTATCTATTTAATTGGCTGTACTGCTAGTTGAACAAACGCTTATATTTTCGGCACCATGTATACTCGAGAATTAGAAATAAGAAAACTGTCTTCTGTTGCTGTGTACAAACTTGCACAAGTTTTGGAGTTAGATTCATGGAAAAAACTAATGCATATTATACCTAAAGATGTCAATTCTAAAACTCCCGGGGACATTATATCATATAAATACAATTCAGATCATAAGCGACTAATTGAGAGTGCAAGCTCAGTTCAAAAGCGTATGGCAGCTGAAATTTTACTAGAGGAATGGGGTACATCTGGACGGAAAACACCTACACTGGGACATCTGCTGGAGTTACTTGTTCGAGCAGAGCTCTTTAGAGCTGCCGATTTAGTTGCAGTGAACTATCTTAAGGGTAACCTCTATGATTATCATCAAACAAAGGTAAAATTAATAAATTTTGATGCATTATTTCAGAACTTCCACCTCCAAGACCATCCAAAGGACCTGCTGCTAAAATTGATTTTTCTATTCCACTTGACTCAAAGTTCATTAACGATGTAGAAGCAATGCTTAATAATGGAGACTCTCTAGGAACTGAAACATTGAATGACAATGCCAGATCTTCTAAACTGGCTGACAACAATATGGACTATTACGAAAAATTCATGCCAAGAAACAAAGATTTAACCATACCACCACAGAGTAATGATTTTGAAGCTACAACAGTCGATTCGTCCAATGACAAGGCTCATACAGAGTCTGAGCCGCATACACAAGACGAAAAACATCTGCCCAGTGATTTAATGATTTTATCTTCTGTTTCCAACAGTGCTCCTTTTTCTCAAAATGTAATTCCAAACCTATCAGGACTTCTATCGCCACGCTCTTTTTCCGACACAAACAATAGATCCACCATCGAAAACCAGTCGATGGATATACCACTCTTGAGTGCTTTCAATAATACTCAGCAATCTTTGGGAGAAATAATACCGAATTTGTCTGCCCTGAACGTCAATGGTGACGATGAAAGAAGAGAAAGGTTACAACCCGCAGACATTCCATCGATGCCATCCTCACCTAGTGCAAGTGCCATTTTAAGTTCACGTGATGAAGACGACGATGACATGTCTGCTCCGAACTTGAGCATGTTAGATCAGCGCAGTTCCAACAACGACTCAAGTCTTACCAATGTGACAGCTAACATCTTATGACAACATTACATGTTTAAGCGCGCTTAAATGAACCTATGCCAAAATGTTGATAGTAGTCCACCAACGCTTTTGCATCGTCTTTTTAAATTGTTTCTGATTTATTTTAAATAAAATTTAATTTGTTTATATTTTTGTATAAATGGTCATAAAACTTACACTTTATTTCGTGATGAAATTGTGCCAGTACCTATCAATTCTTTTTTATTGTCTTGATTAAGTAGGAAAGTATTCAAAAAAGCCGTGTTGGAAAAGAAAGAACTTGCATATCAGGATCCACATTTGTTTTTGTCAAAATGACATTTCTTACTGTGGATCTTCGTCAAATAAAAAAGAATTAAAAATTTAGCTTTACACTGTACTTTATTTTATTTAAATTGAGAAGCAAGAAGATTGTGACGCTGAGGCGTGGTTCGATCGAATGACATTTTGATTTTTCTATTTAACAGTTGAAGCTTTATATTTTATAATACGTAGTTTCACAGATTTCAATAAAGGGGTCTCAGTGGTTAATTAATAGTTTGACAGATTTTAGCATAGATGTCTCAGACGTATAAATGACACTTGTGCAGTGAATCGGTCGATAACTGCTACACTTACAAAAAAAAAACCAAATTGTCAGTCCGTATCACCAAAAATAAACACATCCAATAATTTATATCAAAGCAGATAGAAAAACTGCTTTCGTTGGCTATTATTTTATTTTTTTTGTTTGTACTGTGTTGTGTTGAGTTTGCTGCCAAATTGTGCGAAAGATTGGGACAATCTTCTTCCGACTAAGGGGAGTATTAACACATGGCGATCCCACGCCACCAAAATCCCACGAACACCAATCAACACATGGCGATCCCACGCCACCGAAATACCGAGACCACTCATCAAGGGTTCTCTAGTTTTACGACAAACAGATGGTCGTAAACACTAATGATTTACCAGGAACCAAAAATAGATATAGACCTACACAAGGACAACCACCAGCATCCCGAACCAACAAATGCGAGAAGAGGACACGACTCGGCAGTCCGATTTCAACCCCGTAACAGTTAACATAAATAGTGAAATAAAGTTTATATATTCTTTTTAAAAAGAAAATTTGTCTATCTATTTAATTGGCTGTACTGCTAGTTGAACAAACGCTTATATTTTCGGCACCATGTATACTCGAGAATTAGAAATAAGAAAACTGTCTTCTGTTGCTGTGTACAAACTTGCACAAGTTTTGGAGTTAAATGATTCATGGAAAAAACTAATGCATATTATACCTAAAGATGTCAATTCTAAAACTCCCGGGGACATTATATCATATAAATACAATTCAGATCATGTGCGACTAATTGATAGTGCAAGCTCAGTTCAAAAGCGTATGGCAGCTGAAATTTTACTAGAGGAATGGGGTACATCTGGACGGAAAAGACCTACACTGGGACATCTGCTGGAGTTACTTGTTCGAGCAGAGCTCTTTAGAGCTGCCGATTTAGTTGCAGTGAACTATCTTAAGGGTAACCTCTATGATTATCAAAAAACAAAGGTAAAATTAATAAATTTTGATGCATTATTTCAGAACCTCCACCTCCAAGACCATCCAAAGGACCTGCTGCTAAAATTGATATTTCTATTCCACTTGACTCAAAGTTCATTAACAATGTAGAAGCAATGCTTAATAATGGAGACTCTCTAGGAACTAAAACATTGAATGACAATGCCAGATCTTCTAAACTGGCTGACAACAATATGGACTATTACGAAAAATTCATGCCAAGAAACAAAGATTTAACCATACCACCACAGAGTAATGATTTTGAAGCTACAACAGTCGATTCGTCCAATGACAAGGCTCATACAGAGTCTGAGCCGCATACACAAGACGAAAAACATCTGCCCAGTGATTTAATGATTTTATCTTCTGTTTCCAACAGTGTTCCTTTTTCTCAAAATGTAATTCCAAACCTATCAGGACTTCTATCGCCACGCTCTTTTTCCGACACAAACAATAGATCCACCATCGAAAACCAGTCGATGGATATACCACTCTTGAGTGCTTTCAATAATACTCAGCAATCTTTGGGAGAAATAATACCGAATTTGTCTGCCCTGAACGTCAATGGTGACGATGAAAGAAGAGAAAGGTTACAACCCGCAGACATTCCATCGATGCCATCCTCACCTAGTGCAAGTGCCATTTTAAATTCACGTGATGAAGACGACGATGACATGTCTGCTCCGAACTTGAGCATGTTAGATCAGCGCAGTTCCAACAACGACTCAAGTCTTACCAATGTGACAGCTAACATCTTATGACAACATTCCATGTTTAAGCGCGCTTAAATGAACCTATGCCAAAATGTTGATAGTAGTCCACCAACGCTTTTGCATCGTCTTTTTAAATTGTTTCTGATTTATTTTAAATAAAATTTAATTTGTTTATATTTTTGTATAAATGGTCATAAAACTTACACTTTATTTCGTGATGAAATTGTGCCAGTACCTATCAATTCTTTTTTATTGTCTTGATTAAGTAGGAAAGTATTCAAAAAAGCCGTGCTGGAAAAGAAAGAACTTGCATATCAGGATCCACATTTGTTTTTGTCAAAATGACATTTCTTACTGTGGATCTTCGTCAAATAAAAAAGAATTAAAAATTTAGCTTTACACTGTACTTTATTTTATTTAAATTGAGAAGCAAGAAGATTGTGACGCTGAGGCGTGGTTCGATCGAATGACATTTTGATTTTTCTATTTAACAGTTGAAGCTTTATATTTTATGTAAAAATACGTAGTTTCACAGATTTCAATAAAGGGGTCTCAGTGGTTAATGAATAGTTTGACAGATTTTAGCATAGATGTCTCAGACGTATAAATGACACTTGTGCAGTGAATCGGTCGATAACTGCTACACTTACAAAAAAAAAAAACCAAATTGTCAGTCCGTATCAGCAAAAATAAACACATCCAATAATTTATATCAAAGCAGATAGAAAAACTGCTTTCGTTGGCTATTGTTTTATTTTTTTTGTTTGTACTGTGTTGTGTTGAGTTTGCTGCCAAATTGTACGAAAGATTGGGACAATCTTCTTCCGACTAAGGGGAGAGTTAACACATGGCGATCCCACGCCACCAAAATCCCACGAACACCAATCAACACATGGCGATCCCACGCCACCGAAATACCGAGAACACTCATCAAGGGTTCTCTAGTTTTACGACAAACAGATGGTCGTAAACACTAATGATTTACCAGGAACCAAAAATAGATATAGACCTACACAAGGACAACCACCAGCATCCCGAACCAACAAATGCGAGCAGAGGACACGACTCGGCAGTCCGATTTCAACCCCGTAACAGTTAACATAAATAGTGAAATAAAGTTTATATATTCTTTTTAAAAAGAAAATTTGTCTATCTATTTAATTGGCTGTACTGCTAGTTGAACAAACGCTTATATTTTCGGCCCCATGTATACTCGAGAATTAGAAATAAGAAAACTGTCTTCTGTTGCTGTGTACAAACTTGCACAAGTTTTGGAGTTAAATGATTCATGGAAAAAACTAATGCATATTATACCTAAAGATGTCAATTCTAAAACTCCCGGGGACATTATATCATATAAATACAATTCAGATCATGTGCGACTAATTGAGAGTGCAAGCTCAGTTCAAAAGCGTATGGCAGCTGAAATTTTACTAGAGGAATGGGGTACATCTGGACGGAAAAGACCTACACTGGGACATCTGCTGGAGTTACTTGTTCGAGCAGAGCTCTTTAGAGCTGCCGATTTAGTTGCAGTGAACTATCTTAAGGGTAACCTCTATGATTATCATCAAACAAAGGTAAAATTAATAAATTTTGATGCATTATTTCAGAACCTCCACCTCCAAGACCATCCAAATGACCTGCTGCTAAAATTGATATTTCTATTCCACTTGACTCAAAGTTCATTAACGATGTAGAAGCAATGCTTAATAATGGAGACTCTCTAGGAACTGAAACATTGAATGACAATACCAGATCTTCTAAACTGGCTGACAACAATATGGACTATTACGAAAAATTCATGCCAAGAAACAAAGATTTAACCATACCACCACAGAGTAATGATTTTGAAGCTACAACAGTCGATTCGTCCAATGACAAGGCTCATACAGAGTCTGAGCCGCATACACAAGACGAAAAACATCTGCCCAGTGATTTAATGATTTTATCTTCTGTTTCCAACAGTGTTCCTTTTTCTCAAAATGTAATTCCAAACCTATCAGGACTTTTTCTTTTTTTTCTCTTTTTCCGACACAAACAATAGATCCACCATCGAAAACCAGTCGATGGATATACCACTCTTGAGTGCTTTCAATAATACTCAGCAATCTTTGGGAGAAATAATACCGAATTTGTCTGCCCTGAACGTCAATGGTGACGATGAAAGAAGAGAAAGGTTACAACCCGCAGACATTCCATCGATGCCATCCTCACCTAGTGCAAGTGCCATTTTAAGTTCACGTGATGAAGACGACGATGACATGTCTGCTCCGAACTTGAGCATGTTAGATCAGCGCAGTTCCAACAACGACTCAAGTCTTACCAATGTGACAGCTAACATCTTATGACAACATTCCATGTTTAAGCGCGCTTAAATGAACCTATGCCAAAATGTTGATAGTAGTCCACCAACGCTTTTGCATCGTCTTTTTAAATTGTTTCTCATTTATTTTAAATAAAATTTAATTTGTTTATAATTTTTGTATAAATGGTCATAAAACTTACACTTTATTTCGTGATGAAATTGTGCCAGTACCTATCAATTCTTTTTTATTGTCTTGATTAAGTAGGAAAGTATTCAAAAAAGCCGTGTTGGAAAAGAAAGAACTTGCATATCAGGATCCACATTTGTTTTTGTCAAAATGACATTTCTTACTGTGGATCTTCGTCAAATAAAAAAGAATTAAAAATTTAGCTTTACACTGTACTTTATTTTATTTAAATTGAGAAGCAAGAAGATTGTGGTGATCGAATGACATTTTGATTTTTCTATTTAACAGTTGAAGCTTTATATTTTATAATACGTAGTTTCACAGATTTCAATAAAGGGGTCTCAGTGGTTAATTAATAGTTTGACAGATTTTAGCATAGATGTCTCAGACGTATAAATGACACTTGTGCAGTGAATCGGTCGATAACTGCTACACTTACAAAAAAAAAACCAAATTGTCAGTCCGTATCACCAAAAATAAACACATCCAATAATTTATATCAAAGCAGATAGAAAAACTGCTTTCGTTGGCTATTATTTTATTTTTTTTGTTTGTACTGTGTTGTGTTGAGTTTGCTGCCAAATTGTGCGAAAGATTGGGACAATCTTCTTCCGACTAAGGGGAGTATTAACACATGGCGATCCCACGCCACCAAAATCCCACGAACACCAATCAACACATGGCGATCCCACGCCACCGAAATACCGAGACCACTCATCAAGGGTTCTCTAGTTTTACGACAAACAGATGGTCGTAAACACTAATGATTTACCAGGAACCAAAAATAGATATAGACCTACACAAGGACAACCACCAGCATCCCGAACCAACAAATGCGAGCAGAGGACACGACTCGGCAGTCCGATTTCAACCCCGTAACAGTTAACATAAATAGTGAAATAAAGTTTATATATTCTTTTTAAAAAGAAAATTTGTCTATCTATTTAATTGGCTGTACTGCTAGTTGAACAAACGCTTATATTTTCGGCCCCATGTATACTCGAGAATTAGAAATAAGAAAACTGTCTTCTGTTGCTGTGTACAAACTTGCACAAGTTTTGGAGTTAAATGATTCATGGAAAAAACTAATGCATATTATACCTAAAGATGTCAATTCTAAAACTCCCGGGGACATTATATCATATAAATACAATTCAGATCATGTGCGACTAATTGATAGTGCAAGCTCAGTTCAAAAGCGTATGGCAGCTGAAATTTTACTAGAGGAATGGGGTACATCTGGACGGAAAAGACCTACACTGGGACATCTGCTGGAGTTACTTGTTCGAGCAGAGCTCTTTAGAGCTGCCGATTTAGTTGCAGTGAACTATCTTAAGGGTAACCTCTATGATTATCTTCAAACAAAGGTAAAATTAATAAATTTTGATGCATTATTTCAGAACCTCCACCTCCAAGACCATCCAAAGGACCTGCTGCTAAAATTGATATTTCTATTCCACTTGACTCAAAGTTCATTAACAATGTAGAAGCAATGCTTAATAATGGAGACTCTCTAGGAACTAAAACATTGAATGACAATGCCAGATCTTCTAAACTGGCTGACAGCAATATGGACTATTACGAAAAATTCATGCCAAGAAACAAAGATTTAACCATACCACCACAGAGTAATGATTTTGAAGCTACAACAGTCGATTCGTCCAATGACAAGGCTCATACAGAGTCTGAGCCGCATACACAAGACGAAAAACATCTGCCCAGTGATTTAATGATTTTATCTTCTGTTTCCAACAGTGTTCCTTTTTCTCAAAATGTAATTCCAAACCTATCAGGACTTCTATCGCCACGCTCTTTTTCCGACACAAACAATAGATCCACCATCGAAAACCAGTCGATGGATATACCACTCTTGAGTGCTTTCAATAATACTCAGCAATCTTTGGGAGAAATAATACCGAATTTGTCTGCCCTGAACGTCAATGGTGACGATGAAAGAAGAGAAAGGTTACAACCCGCAGACATTCCATCGATGCCATCCTCACCTAGTGCAAGTGCCATTTTAAGTTCACGTGATGAAGACGACGATGACATGTCTGCTCCGAACTTGAGCATGTTAGATCAGCGCAGTTCCAACAACGACTCAAGTCTTACCAATGTGACAGCTAACATCTTATGACAACATTCCATGTTTAAGCGCGCTTAAATGAACCTATGCCAAAATGTTGATAGTAGTCCACCAACGCTTTTGCATCGTCTTTTTAAATTGTTTCTGATTTATTTTAAATAAAATTTAATTTGTTTATATTTTTGTATAAATGGTCATAAAACTTACACTTTATTTCGTGATGAAATTGTGCCAGTACCTATCAATTCTTTTTTATTGTCTTGATTAAGTAGGAAAGTATTCAAAAAAGCCGTGTTGGAAAAGAAAGAACTTGCATATCAGGATCCACATTTGTTTTTGTCAAAATGACATTTCTTACTGTGGATCTTCGTCAAATAAAAAAGAATTAAAAATTTAGCTTTACACTGTACTTTATTTTATTTAAATTGAGAAGCAAGAAGATTGTGACGCTGAGGCGTGGTTCGATCGAATGACATTTTGATTTTTCTATTTAACAGTTGAAGCTTTATTTTTTATGTAAAAATACGTAGTTTCACAGATTTCAATAAAGGGGTCTCAGTGGTTAATTAATAGTTTGACAGATTTTAGCATAGATGTCTCAGACGTATAAATGACACTTGTGCAGTGAATCGGTCGATAACTGCTACACTTACAAAAACAAAAACCAAATTGTCAGTCCGTATCAGCAAAAATAAACACATCCAATAATTTATATCAAAGCAGATAGAAAAACTGCTTTCGTTGGCTATTGTTTTATTTTTTTTGTTTGTACTGTGTTGTGTTGAGTTTGCTGCCAAATTGTACGAAAGATTGGGACAATCTTCTTCCGACTAAGGGGAGAGTTAACACATGGCGATCCCACGCCACCAAAATCCCACGAACACCAATCAACACATGGCGATCCCACGCCACCGAAATACCGAGAACACTCATCAAGGGTTCTCTAGTTTTACGACAAACAGATGGTCGTAAACACTAATGATTTACCAGGAACCAAAAATAGATATAGACCTACACAAGGACAACCACCAGCATCCCGAACCAACAAATGCGAGCAGAGGACACGACTCGGCAGTCCGATTTCAACCCCGTAACAGTTAATATAAATAGTGAAATAAAGTTTATATATTCTTTTTAAAAAGAAAATTTGTCTATCTATTTAATTGGCTGTACTGCTAGTTGAACAAACGCTTATATTTTCGGCACCATGTATACTCGAGAATTAGAAATAAGAAAACTGTCTTCTGTTGCTGTGTACAAACTTGCACAAGTTTTGGAGTTAAATGATTCATGGAAAAAACTAATGCATATTATACCTAAAGATGTCAATTCTAAAACTCCCGGGGACATTATATCATATAAATACAATTCAGATCATGTGCGACTAATTGATAGTGCAAGCTCAGTTCAAAAGCGTATGGCAGTTGAAATTTTACTAGAGGAATGGGGTACATCTGGACGGAAAAGACCTACACTGGGACATCTGCTGGAGTTACTTGTTCGAGCAGAGCTCTTTAGAGCTGCCGATTTAGTTGCAGTGAACTATCTTAAGGGTAACCTCTATGATTATCATCAAACAAAGGTAAAATTAATAAATTTTGATGCCTTATTTCAGAACCTCCACCTCCAAGACCATCCAAAGGACCTGCTGCTAAAATTGATATTTCTATTCCACTTGACTCAAAGTTCATTAACGATGTAGAAGCAATGCTTAATAATGGAGACTCTCTAGGAACTGAAACATTGAATGACAATGCCAGATCTTCTAAACTGGCTGACAACAATATGGACTATTACGAAAAATTCATGCCAAGAAACAAAGATTTAACCATACCACCACAGAGTAATGATTTTGAAGCTACAACAGTCGATTCGTCCTATGACAAGGCTCATACAGAGTCTGAGCCGCATACACAAGACGAAAAACATCTGCCCAGTGATTTAATGATTCTATCTTCTGTTTCCAACAGTGTTCCTTTTTCTCAAAATGTAATTCCAAACCTATCAGGACTTCTATCGCCACGCTCTTTTTCCGACACAAACAATAGATCCACCATCGAAAACCAGTCGATGGATATACCACTCTTGAGTGCTTTCAATAATACTCAGCAATCTTTGGGAGAAATAATACCGAATTTGTCTGCCCTGAACGTCAATGGTGACGATGAAAGAAGAGAAAGGTTACAACCCGCAGACATTCCATCGATGCCATCCTCACCTAGTGCAAGTGCCATTTTAAGTTCACGTGATGAAGACGACGATGACATGTCTGCTCCGAACTTGAGCATGTTAGATCAGCGCAGTTCCAACAACGACTCAAGTCTTACCAATGTGACAGCTAACATCTTATGACAACATTCCATGTTTAAGCGCGCTTAAATGAACCTATGCCAAAATGTTGATAGTAGTCCACCAACGCTTTTGCATCGTCTTTTTAAATTGTTTCTGATTTATTTTAAATAAAATTTAATTTGTTTATATTTTTGTATAAATGGTCATAAAACTTACACTTTATTTCGTGATGAAATTGTGCCAGTACCTATCAATTCTTTTTTATTGTCTTGATTAAGTAGGAAAGTATTCAAAAAAGCCGTGTTGGAAAAGAAAGAACTTGCATATCAGGATCCACATTTGTTTTTGTCAAAATGACATTTCTTACTGTGGATCTTCGTCAAATAAAAAAGAATTAAAAATTTAGCTTTACACTGTACTTTATTTTATTTAAATTGAGAAGCAAGAAGATTGTGACGCTGAGGCGTGGTTCGATCGAATGACATTTTGATTTTTCTATTTAACAGTTGAAGCTTTATATTTTATGTAAAAATACGTAGTTTCACAGATTTCAATAAAGGGGTCTCAGTGGTTAATTAATAGCTTGACAGATTTTAGCATAGATGTCTCAGACGTATAAATGACACTTGTGCAGTGAATCGGTCGATAACTGCTACACTTACAAAAAAAAAACCAAATTGTCAGTCCGTATCAGTAAAAATAAACACATCCAATAATTTATATCAAAGCAGATAGAAAAACTGCTTTCGTTGGCTATTGTTTTATTTTTTTTGTTTATACTGTGTTGTGTTGAGTTTGCTGCCAAATTGTACGAAAGATTGGGACAATCTTCTTCCGACTAAGGGGAGAGTTAACACATGGCGATCCCACGCCACCAAAATCCCACGAACACCAATCAACACATGGCGATCCCACGCCACCGAAATACCGAGAACACTCATCAAGGGTTCTCTAGTTTTACGACAAACAGATGGTCGTAAACACTAATGATTTACCAGGAACCAAAAATAGATATAGACCTACACAAGGACAACCACCAGCATCCCGAACCAACAAATGCGAGCAGAGGACACGACTCGGCAGTCCGATTTCAACCCCGTAACAGTTAATATAAATAGTGAAATAAAGTTTATATATTCTTTTTAAAAAGAAAATTTGTCTATCTATTTAATTGACTGTACTGCTAGTTGAACAAACGCTTATATTTTCGGCACCATGTATACTCGAGAATTAGAAATAAGAAAACTGTCTTCTGTTGCTGTGTACAAACTTGCACAAGTTTTGGAGTTAAATGATTCATGGAAAAAACTAATGCATATTATACCTAAAGATGACAATTCTAAAACTCCCGGGGACATTATATCATATAAATACAATTCAGATCATGTGCGACTAATTGAGAGTGCAAGCTCAGTTCAAAAGCGTATGGCAGCTGAAATTTTACTAGAGGAATGGGGTACATCTGGACGGAAAAGACCTACACTGGGACATCTGCTGGAGTTACTTGTTCGAGCAGAGCTCTTTAGAGCTGCCGATTTAGTTGCAGTGAACTATCTTAAGGGTAACCTCTATGATTATCATCAAACAAAGGTAAAATTAATAAATTTTGATGCATTATTTCAGAACCTCCACCTCCAAGACCATCCAAAGGACCTGCTGCTAAAATTGATATTTCTATTCCACTTGACTCAAGGTTCATTAACGATGTAGAAGCAATGCTTAATAATGGAGACTCTCTAGGAACTGAAACATTGAATAACAATGCCAGATCTTCTTAACTGGCTGACAACAATATGGACTATTACGAAAAATTCATGCCAAGAAACAAAGATTTAACCATACCACCACAGAGTAATGATTTTGAAGCTATAACAGTCGATTCGTCCAATGACAAGGCTCATACAGAGTCTGAGCCGCATACACAAGACGAAAAACATCTGCCCAGTGATTTAATGATTCTATCTTCTGTTTCCAACAGTGTTCCTTTTTCTCAAAATGTAATTCCAAACCTATCAGGACTTCTATCGCCACGCTCTTTTTCCGACACAAACAATAGATCCACCATCGAAAACCAGTCGATGGATATACCACTCTTGAGTGCTTTCAATAATACTCAGCAATCTTTGGGAGAAATAATACCGAATTTGTCTGCCCTGAACGTCAATGGTGACGATGAAAGAAGAGAAAGGTTACAACCCGCAGACATTCCATCGATGCCATCCTCACCTAGTGCAAGTGCCATTTTAAGTTCACGTGATGAAGACGACGATGACATGTCTGCTCCGAACTTGAGCATGTTAGATCAGCGCAGTTCCAACAACGACTCAAGTCTTACCAATGTGACAGCTAACATCTTATGACAACATTCCATGTTTAAGCGCGCTTAAATGAACCTATGCCAAAATGTTGATAGTAGTCCACCAACGCTTTTGCATCGTCTTTTTAAATTGTTTCTGATTTATTTTAAATAAAATTTAATTTGTTTATATTTTTGTATAAATGGTCAAAAAACTTACACTTTATTTCGTGATGAAATTGTGCCAGTACCTATCAATTCTTTTTTATTGTCTTGATTAAGTAGGAAAGTATTCAAAAAAGCCGTGTTGGAAAAGAAAGAACTTGCATATCAGGATCCACATTTGTTTTTGTCAAAATGACATTTCTTACTGTGGATCTTCGTCAAATAAAAAAGAATTAAAAATTTAGCTTTACATTGTACTTTATTTTATTTAAATTGAGAAGCAAGAAGATTGTGACGCTGAGGCGTGGTTCGATCGAATGACATTTTGATTTTTCTATTCAACAGTTGAAGCTTTATATTTTATGTAAAAATACGTAGTTTCACAGATTTCAATAAAGGGGTCTCAGTGGTTAATTAATAGTTTGACAGATTTTAGCATAGATGTCTCAGACGTATAAATGACACTTGTGCAGTGAATCGGTCGATAACTGCTACACTCACAAAAAAAAAAAAACCAAATTGTCAGTCCGTATCAGCAAAAATAAACACATCCAATAATTTATATCAAAGCAGATAGAAAAACTGCTTTCGTTGGCTATTGTTTTATTTTTTTTGTTTGTACTGTGTTGTGTTGAGTTTGCTGCCAAATTGAACGAAAGATTGGGACAATCTTCTTCCGACTAAGGGGAGAGTTAACACATGGCGATCCCACGCCACCAAAATCCCACGAACACCAATCAACACATGGCTATCCCACGCCACCGAAATACCGAGAACACTCATCAAGGGTTCTCTAGTTTTACGACAAACAGATGATCGTAAACACTAATGATTTACCAGGAACCAAAAATAGATATAGACCTACACAAGGACAACCACCAGCATCCCGAACCAACAAATGCGAGCAGAGGACACGACTCGGCAGTCCGATTTCAACCCCGTAACAGTTAACATAAATAGTGAAATAAAGTTTATATATTCTTTTTAAAAAGAAAATTTGTCTATCTATTTAATTGGCTGTACTGCTAGTTGAACAAACGCTTATATTTTCGGCACCATGTATACTCGAGAATTAGAAATAAGAAAACTGTCTTCTGTTGCTGTGTACAAACTTGCACAAGTTTTGGAGTTAAATGATTCATGGAAAAAACTAATGCATATTATACCTAAAGATGACAATTCTAAAACTCCCGGGGACATTATATCATATAAATACAATTCAGATCATGTGCGACTAATTGAGAGTGCAAGCTCAGTTCAAAAGCGTATGGCAGCTGAAATTTTACTAGAGGAATGGGGTACATCTGGACGGAAAAGACCTACACTGGGACATCTGCTGGAGTTACTTGTTCGAGCAGAGCTCTTTAGAGCTGCCGATTTAGTTGCAGTGAACTATCTTAAGGGTAACCTCTATGATTATCATCAAACAAAGGTAAAATTAATAAATTTTGATGCATTATTTCAGAACCTCCACCTCCAAGACCATCCAAAGGACCTGCTGCTAAAATTGATATTTCTATTCCACTTGACTCAAAGTTCATTAACGATGTAGAAGCAATGCTTAATAATGGAGACTCTCTAGGAACTGAAACATTGAATGACAATGCCAGATCTTCTAAACTGGCTGACAACAATATGGACTATTACGAAAAATTCATGCCAAGAAACAAAGATTTAACCATACCACCACAGAGTAATGATTTTGAAGCTACAACAGTCGATTCGTCCAATGACAAGGCTCATACAGAGTCTGAGCCGCATACACAAGACGAAAAACATCTGCCCAGTGATTTAATGATTTTATCTTCTGTTTCCAACAGTGTTCCTTTTTCTCAAAATGTAATTCCAAACCTATCAGGACTTCTATCGCCACGCTCTTTTTCCGACACAAACAATAGATCCAGCATCGAAAACCAGTCGATGGATATACCACTCTTGAGTGCTTTCAATAATACTCAGCAATCTTTGGGAGAAATAATACCGAATTTGTCTGCCCTGAACGTCAATGGTGACGATGAAAGAAGAGAAAGGTTACAACCCGCAGACATTCCATCGATGCCATCCTCACCTAGTGCAAGTGCCATTTTAAATTCACGTGATGAAGACGACGATGACATGTCTGCTCCGAACTTGAGCATGTTAGATCAGCGCAGTTCCAACAACGACTCAAGTCTTACCAATGTGACAGCTAACATCTTATGACAACATTCCATGTTTAAGCGCGCTTAAATGAACCTATGCCAAAATGTTGATAGTAGTCCACCAACGCTTTTGCATCGTCTTTTTAAATTGTTTCTGATTTATTTTAAATAAAATTTAATTTGTTTATATTTTTGTATAAATGGTCATAAAACTTACACTTTATTTCGTGATGAAATTGTGCCAGTACCTATCAATTCTTTTTTATTGTCTTGATTAAGTAGGAAAGTATTCAAAAAAGCCGTGCTGGAAAAGAAAGAACTTGCATATCAGGATCCACATTTGTTTTTGTCAAAATGACATTTCTTACTGTGGATCTTCGTCAAATAAAAAAGAATTAAAAATTTAGCTTTACACTGTACTTTATTTTATTTAAATTGAGAAGCAAGAAGATTGTGACGCTGAGGCGTGGTTCGATCGAATGACATTTTGATTTTTCTATTTAACAGTTGAAGCTTTATATTTTATGTAAAAATACGTAGTTTCACAGATTTCAATAAAGGGGTCTCAGTGGTTAATTAATAGTTTGACAGATTTTAGCATAGATGTCTCAGACGTATAAATGACACTTGTGCAGTGAATCGGTCGATAACTGCTACACTTACAAAAAAAAAAAACCAAATTGTCAGTCCGTATCAGCAAAAATAAACACATCCAATAATTTATATCAAAGCAGATAGAAAAACTGCTTTCGTTGGCTATTGTTTTATTTTTTTTGTTTGTACTGTGTTGTGTTGAGTTTGCTGCCAAATTGTACGAAAGATTGGGACAATCTTCTTCCGACTAAGGGGAGAGTTAACACATGGCGATCCCACGCCACCAAAATCCCACGAACACCAATCAACACATGGCGATCCCACGCCACCGAAATACCGAGAACACTCATCAAGGGTTCTCTAGTTTTACGACAAACAGATGGTCGTAAACACTAATGATTTACCAGGAACCAAAAATAGATATAGACCTACACAAGGACAACCACCAGCATCCCGAACCAACAAATGCGAGCAGAGGACACGACTCGGCAGTTCGATTTCAACCCCGTAACAGTTAACATAAATAGTGAAATAAAGTTTATATATTCTTTTTAAAAAGAAAATTTGTCTATCTATTTAATTGGCTGTACTGCTAGTTGAACAAACGCTTATATTTTCGGCCCCATGTATACTCGAGAATTAGAAATAAGAAAACTGTCTTCTGTTGCTGTGTACAAACTTGCACAAGTTTTGGAGTTAAATGATTCATGGAAAAAACTAATGCATATTATACCTAAAGATGTCAATTCTAAAACTCCCGGGGACATTATATCATATAAATACAATTCAGATCATGTGCGACTAATTGAGAGTGCAAGCTCAGTTCAAAAGCGTATGGCAGCTGAAATTTTACTAGAGGAATGGGGTACATCTGGACGGAAAAGACCTACACTGGGACATCTGCTGGAGTTACTTGTTCGAGCAGAGCTCTTTAGAGCTGCCGATTTAGTTGCAGTGAACTATCTTAAGGGTAACCTCTATGATTATCATCAAACAAAGGTAAAATTAATAAATTTTGATGCATTATTTCAGAACCTCCACCTCCAAGACCATCCAAAGGACCTGCTGCTAAAATTGATATTTCTATTCCACTTGACTCAAAGTTCATTAACGATGTAGAAGCAATGCTTAATAATGGAGACTCTCTAGGAACTGAAACATTGAATGACAATACCAGATCTTCTAAACTGGCTGACAACAATATGAACTATTACGAAAAATTCATGCCAAGAAACAAAGATTTAACCATACCACCACAGAGTAATGATTTTGAAGCTACAACAGTCGATTCGTCCAATGACAAGGCTCATACAGAGTCTGAGCCGCATACACAAGACGAAAAACATCTGCCCAGTGATTTAATGATTTTATCTTCTGTTTCCAACAGTGTTCCTTTTTCTCAAAATGTAATTCCAAACCTATCAGGACTTTTTCTTTTTTTTCTCTTTTTCCGACACAAACAATAGATCCACCATCGAAAACCAGTCGATGGATATACCACTCTTGAGTGCTTTCAATAATACTCAGCAATCTTTGGGAGAAATAATACCGAATTTGTCTGCCCTGAACGTCAATGGTGACGATGAAAGAAGAGAAAGGTTACAACCCGCAGACATTCCATCGATGCCATCCTCACCTAGTGCAAGTGCCATTTTAAGTTCACGTGATGAAGACGACGATGACATGTCTGCTCCGAACTTGAGCATGTTAGATCAGCGCAGTTCCAACAACGACTCAAGTCTTACCAATGTGACAGCTAACATCTTATGACAACATTCCATGTTTAAGCGCGCTTAAATGAACCTATGCCAAAATGTTGATAGTAGTCCACCAACGCTTTTGCATCGTCTTTTTAAATTGTTTCTGATTTATTTTAAATAAAATTTAATTTGTTTATATTTTTGTATAAATGGTCATAAAACTTACACTTTATTTCGTGATGAAATTGTGCCAGTACCTATCGATTCTTTTTTATTGTCTTGATTAAGTAGGAAAGTATTCAAAAAAGCCGTGTTGGAAAAGAAAGAACTTGCATATCAGGATCCACATTTGTTTTTGTCAAAATGACATTTCTTACTGTGGATCTTCGTCAAATAAAAAAGAATTAAAAATTTAGCTTTACACTGTACTTTATTTTATTTAAATTGAGAAGCAAGAAGATTGTGGTGATCGAATGACATTTTGATTTTTCTATTTAACAGTTGAAGCTTTATATTTTATAATACGTAGTTTCACAGATTTCAATAAAGGGGTCTCAGTGGTTAATTAATAGTTTGACAGATTTTAGCATAGATGTCTCAGACGTATAAATGACACTTGTGCAGTGAATCGGTCGATAACTGCTACACTTACAAAAAAAAAACCAAATTGTCAGTCCGTATCACCAAAAATAAACACATCCAATAATTTATATCAAAGCAGATAGAAAAACTGCTTTCGTTGGCAATTGTTTTATTTTTTTTGTTTGTACTGTGTTGTGTTGAGTTTGCTGCCAAATTGTACGAAAGATTGGGACAATCTTCTTCCGACTAAGGGGAGAGTTAACACATGGCGATCCCACGCCACCAAAATCCCACGAACACCAATCAACACATGGCGATCCCACGCCACCGAAATACCGAGACCACTCATCAAGGGTTCTCTAGTTTTACGACAAACAGATGGTCGTAAACACTAATGATTTACCAGGAACCAAAAATAGATATAGACCTACACAAGGACAACCACCAGCATCCCGAACCAACAAATGCGAGAAGAGGACACGACTCGGCAGTCCGATTTCAACCCCGTAACAGTTAACATAAATAGTGAAATAAAGTTTATATATTCTTTTTAAAAAGAAAATTTGTCTATCTATTTAATTGGCTGTACTGCTAGTTGAACAAACGCTTATATTTTCGGCCCCATGTATACTCGAGAATTAGAAATAAGAAAACTGTCTTCTGTTGCTGTGTACAAACTTGCACAAGTTTTGGAGTTAAATGATTCATGGAAAAAACTAATGCATATTATACCTAAAGATGTCAATTCTAAAACTCCCGGGGACATTATATCATATAAATACAATTCAGATCATGTGCGACTAATTGATAGTGCAAGCTCAGTTCAAAAGCGTATGGCAGCTGAAATTTTACTAGAGGAATGGGGTACATCTGGACGGAAAAGACCTACACTGGGACATCTGCTGTAGTTACTTGTTCGAGCAGAGCTCTTTAGAGCTGCCGATTTAGTTGCAGTGAACTATCTTAAGGGTAACCTCTATGATTATCATCAAACAAAGGTAAAATTAATAAATTTTGATGCATTATTTCAGAACCTCCACCTCCAAGACCATCCAAAGGACCTGCTGCTAAAATTGATATTTCTATTCCACTTGACTCAAAGTTCATTAACAATGTAGAAGCAATGCTTAATAATGGAGACTCTCTAGGAACTAAAACATTGAATGACAATGCCAGATCTTCTAAACTGGCTGACAACAATATGGACTATTACGAAAAATTCATGCCAAGAAACAAAGATTTAACCATACCACCACAGAGTAATGATTTTGAAGCTACAACAGTCGATTCGTCCAATGACAAGGCTCATACAGAGTCTGAGCCGCATACACAAGACGAAAAACATCTGCCCAGTGATTTAATGATTTTATCTTCTGTTTCCAACAGTGTTCCTTTTTCTCAAAATGTAATTCCAAACCTATCAGGACTTCTATCGCCACGCTCTTTTTCCGACACAAACAATAGATCCACCATCGAAAACCAGTCGATGGATATACCACTCTTGAGTGCTTTCAATAATACTCAGCAATCTTTGGGAGAAATAATACCGAATTTGTCTGCCCTGAACGTCAATGGTGACGATGAAAGAAGAGAAAGGTTACAACCCGCAGACATTCCATCGATGCCATCCTCACCTAGTGCAAGTGCCATTTTAAATTCACGTGATGAAGACGACGATGACATGTCTGCTCCGAACTTGAGCATGTTAGATCAGCGCAGTTCCAACAACGACTCAAGTCTTACCAATGTGACAGCTAACATCTTATGACAACATTCCATGTTTAAGCGCGCTTAAATGAACCTATGCCAAAATGTTGATAGTAGTCCACCAACGCTTTTGCATCGTCTTTTTAAATTGTTTCTGATTTATTTTAAATAAAATTTAATTTGTTTATATTTTTGTATAAATGGTCATAAAACTTACACTTTATTTCGTGATGAAATTGTGCCAGTACCTATCAATTCTTTTTTATTGTCTTGATTAAGTAGGAAAGTATTCAAAAAAGCCGTGTTGGAAAAGAAAGAACTTGCATATCAGGATCCACATTTGTTTTTGTCAAAATGACATTTCTTACTGTGGATCTTCGTCAAATAAAAAAGAATTAAAAATTTAGCTTTACACTGTACTTTATTTTATTTAAATTGAGAAGCAAGAAGATTGTGACGCTGAGGCGTGGTTCGATCGAATGACATTTTGATTTTTCTATTTAACAGTTGAAGCTTTATATTTTATGTAGAAATACGTAGTTTCACAGATTTCAATAAAGGGGTCTCAGTGGTTAATTAATAGTTTGACAGATTTTAGCATAGATGTCTCAGACGTATAAATGACACTTGTGCAGTGAATCGGTCGATAACTGCTACACTTACAAAAACAAAAACCAAATTGTCAGTCCGTATCAGCAAAAATAAACACATCCAATAATTTATATCAAAGCAGATAGAAAAACTGCTTTCGTTGGCTATTGTTTTATTTTTTTTGTTTGTACTGTGTTGTGTTGAGTTTGCTGCCAAATTGTACGAAAGATTGGGACAATCTTCTTCCGACTAAGGGGAGAGTTAACACATGGCGATCCCACGCCACCAAAATCCCACGAACACCAATCAACACATGGCGATCCCACGCCACCGAAATACCGAGAACACTCATCAAGGGTTCTCTAGTTTTACGACAAACAGATGGTCGTAAACACTAATGATTTACCAGGAACCAAAAATAGATATAGACCTACACAAGGACAACCACCAGCATCCCGAACCAACAAATGCGAGCAGAGGACACGACTCGGCAGTCCGATTTCAACCCCGTAACAGTTAACATAAATAGTGAAATAAAGTTTATATATTCTTTTTAAAAAGAAAATTTGTCTATCTATTTAATTGGCTGTACTGCTAGTTGAACAAACGCTTATATTTTCGGCCCCATGTATACTCGAGAATTAGAAATAAGAAAACTGTCTTCTGTTGCTGTGTACAAACTTGCACAAGTTTTGGAGTTAAATGATTCATGGAAAAAACTAATGCATATTATACCTAAAGATGTCAATTCCAAAACTCCCGGGGACATTATATCATATAAATACAATTCAGATCATGTGCGACTAATTGAGAGTGCAAGCTCAGTTCAAAAGCGTATGGCAGCTGAAATTTTACTAGAGGAATGGGGTACATCTGGACGGAAAAGACCTACACTGGGACATCTGCTGGAGTTACTTGTTCGAGCAGAGCTCTTTAGAGCTGCCGATTTAGTTGCAGTGAACTATCTTAAGGGTAACCTCTATGATTATCATCAAACAAAGGTAAAATTAATAAATTTTGATGCATTATTTCAGAACCTCCACCTCCAAGACCATCCAAATGACCTGCTGCTAAAATTGATATTTCTATTCCACTTGACTCAAAGTTCATTAACGATGTAGAAGCAATGCTTAATAATGGAGACTCTCTAGGAACTGAAACATTGAATGACAATGCCAGATCTTCTTAACTGGCTGACAACAATATGGACTATTACGAAAAATTCATGCCAAGAAACAAAGATTTAACCATACCACCACAGAGTAATGATTTTGAAGCTACAACAGTCGATTCGTCCAATGACAAGGCTCATACAGAGTCTGAGCCGCATACACAAGACGAAAAACATCTGCCCAGTGATTTAATGATTCTATCTTCTGTTTCCAACAGTGTTCCTTTTTCTCAAAATGTAATTCCAAACCTATCAGGACTTCTATCGCCACGCTCTTTTTCCGACACAAACAATAGATCCACCATCGAAAACCAGTCGATGGATATACCACTCTTGAGTGCTTTCAATAATACTCAGCAATCTTTGGGAGAAATAATACCGAATTTGTCTGCCCTGAACGTCAATGGTGACGATGAAAGAAGAGAAAGGTTACAACCCGCAGACATTCCATCGATGCCATCCTCACCTAGTGCAAGTGCCATTTTAAGTTCACGTGATGAAGACGACGATGACATGTCTGCTCCGAACTTGAGCATGTTAGATCAGCGCAGTTCCAACAACGACTCAAGTCTTACCAATGTGACAGCTAACATCTTATGACAACATTCCATGTTTAAGCGCGCTTAAATGAACCTATGCCAAAATGTTGATAGTAGTCCACCAACGCTTTTGCATCGTCTTTTTAAATTGTTTCTGATTTATTTTAAATAAAATTTAATTTGTTTATATTTTTGTATAAATGGTCATAAAACTTACACTTTATTTCGTGATGAAATTGTGCCAGTACCTATCAATTCTTTTTTATTGTCTTGATTAAGTAGGAAAGTATTCAAAAAAGCCGTGTTGGAAAAGAAAGAACTTGCATATCAGGATCCACATTTGTTTTTGTCAAAATGACATTTCTTACTGTGGATCTTCGTCAAATAAAAAAGAATTAAAAATTTAGCTTTACACTGTACTTTATTTTATTTAAATTGAGAAGCAAGAAGATTGTGACGCTGAGGCGTGGTTCGATCGAATGACATTTTGATTTTTCTATTTAACAGTTGAAGCTTTATATTTTATGTAAAAATACGTAGTTTCACAGATTTCAATAAAGGGGTCTCAGTGGTTAATTAATAGTTTGACAGATTTTAGCATAGATGTCTCAGACGTATAAATGACACTTGTGCAGTGAATCGGTCGATAACTGCTACACTTACAAAAAAAAAACCAAATTGTCAGTCCGTATCAGCAAAAATAAACACATCCAATAATTTATATCAAAGCAGATAGAAAAACTGCTTTCGTTGGCAATTGTTTTATTTTTTTTGTTTGTACTGTGTTGTGTTGAGTTTGCTGCCAAATTGTACGAAAGATTGGGACAATCTTCTTCCGACTAAGGGGAGAGTTAACACATGGCGATCCCACGCCACCAAAATCCCACGAACACCAATCAACACATGGCGATCCCACGCCACCGAAATACCGAGAACACTCATCAAGGGTTCTCTAGTTTTACGACAAACAGATGGTCGTAAACACTAATGATTTACCAGGAACCAAAAATAGATATAGACCTACACAAGGACAACCACCAGCATCCCGAACCAACAAATGCGAGCAAAGGACACGACTCGGCAGTCCGATTTCAACCCCGTAACAGTTAACATAAATAGTGAAATAAAGTTTATATATTCTTTTTAAAAAGAAAATTTGTCTATCTATTTAATTGGCTGTACTGCTAGTTGAACAAACGCTTATATTTTCGGCACCATGTATACTCGAGAATTAGAAATAAGAAAACTGTCTTCTGTTGCTGTGTACAAACTTGCACAAGTTTTGGAGTTAAATGATTCATGGAAAAAACTAATGCATATTATACCTAAAGATGTCAATTCTAAAACTCCCGGGGACATTATATCATATAAATACAATTCAGATCATGTGCGACTAATTGAGAGTGCAAGCTCAGTTCAAAAGCGTATGGCAGCTGAAATTTTACTAGAGGAATGGGGTACATCTGGACGGAAAAGACCTACACTGGGACATCTGCTGGAGTTACTTGTTCGAGCAGAGCTCTTTAGAGCTGCCGATTTAGTTGCAGTGAACTATCTTAAGGGTAACCTCTATGATTATCATCAAACAAAGGTAAAATTAATAAATTTTGATGCATTATTTCAGAACCTCCACCTCCAAGACCATCCAAAGGACCTGCTGCTAAAATTGATATTTCTATTCCACTTGACTCAAAGTTCATTAACAATGTAGAAGCAATGCTTAATAATGGAGACTCTCTAGGAACTAAAACATTGAATGACAATGCCAGATCTTCTAAACTGGCTGACAACAATATGGACTATTACGAAAAATTCATGCCAAGAAACAAAGATTTAACCATACCACCACAGAGTAATGATTTTGAAGCTACAACAGTCGATTCGTCCAATGACAAGGCTCATACAGAGTCTGAGCCGCATACACAAGACGAAAAACATCTGCCCAGTGATTTAATGATTTTATCTTCTGTTTCCAACAGTGTTCCTTTTTCTCAAAATGTAATTCCAAACCTATCAGGACTTCTATCGCCACGCTCTTTTTCCGACACAAACAATAGATCCACCATCGAAAACCAGTCGATGGATATACCACTCTTGAGTGCTTTCAATAATACTCAGCAATCTTTGGGAGAAATAATACCGAATTTGTCTGCCCTGAACGTCAATGGTGACGATGAAAGAAGAGAAAGGTTACAACCCGCAGACATTCCATCGATGCCATCCTCACCTAGTGCAAGTGCCATTTTAAGTTCACGTGATGAAGACGACGATGACATGTCTGCTCCGAACTTGAGCATGTTAGATCAGCGCAGTTCCAACAACGACTCAAGTCTTACCAATGTGACAGCTAACATCTTATGACAACATTCCATGTTTAAGCGCGCTTAAATGAACCTATGCCAAAATGTTGATAGTAGTCCACCAACGCTTTTGCATCGTCTTTTTAAATTGTTTCTGATTTATTTTAAATAAAATTTAATTTGTTTATATTTTTGTATAAATGGTCATAAAACTTACACTTTATTTCGTGATGAAATTGTGCCAGTACCTATCAATTCTTTTTTATTGTCTTGATTAAGTAGGAAAGTATTCAAAAAAGCCGTGTTGGAAAGGAAAGAACTTGCATATCAGGATCCACATTTGTTTTTGTCAAAATGACATTTCTTACTGTGGATCTTCGTCAAATAAAAAAGAATTAAAAATTTAGCTTTACACTGTACTTTATTTTATTTAAATTGAGAAGCAAGAAGATTGTGACGCTGAGGCGTGGTTCGATCGAATGACATTTTGATTTTTCTATTTAACAGTTGAAGCTTTATATTTTATGTAAAAATACGTAGTTTCACAGATTTCAATAAAGGGGTCTCAGTGGTTAATTAATAGTTTGACAGATTTTAGCATAGATGTCTCAGACGTATAAATGACACTTGTGCAGTGAATCGGTCGATAACTGCTACACTTACAAAAAAAAAAACCAAATTGTCAGTCCGTATCAGCAAAATTAAACACATCCAATAATTTATATCAAAGCAGATAGAAAAACTGCTTTCGTTGGCTATTGTTTTATTTTTTTTGTTTGTACTGTGTTGTGTTGAGTTTGCTGCCAAATTGTACGAAAGATTGGGACAATCTTCTTCCGACTAAGGGGAGAGTTAACACATGGCGATCCCACGCCACCAAAATCCCACGAACACCAATCAACACATGGCGATCCCACGCCACCGAAATACCGAGAACACTCATCAAGGGTTCTCTAGCTTTACGACAAACAGATGGTCGTAAACACTAATGATTTACCAGGAACCAAAAATAGATATAGACCTACACAAGGACAACCACCAGCATCCCGAACCAACAAATGCGAGCAGAGGACACGACTCGGCAGTCCGATTTCAACCCCGTAACAGTTAACATAAATAGTGAAATAAAGTTTATATATTCTTTTTAAAAAGAAAATTTGTCTATCTATAATTGGCTGTACTGCTAGTTGAACAAACGCTTATATTTTCGGCACCATGTATACTCGAGAATTAGAAATAAGAAAACTGTCTTCTGTTGCTGTGTACAAACTTGCACTAGTTTTGGAGTTAAATGATTCATGGAAAAAACTAATGCATATTATACCTAAAGATGTCAATTCTAAAACTCCCGGGGACATTATATCATATAAATACAATTCAGATCATGTGCGACTAATTGAGAGTGCAAGCTCAGTTCAAAAGCGTATGGCAGCTGAAATTTTACTAGAGGAATGGGGTACATCTGGACGGAAAAGACCTACACTGGGACATCTGCTGGAGTTACTTGTTCGAGCAGAGCTCTTTAGAGCTGCCGATTTAGTTGCAGTGAACTATCTTAAGGGTAACCTCTATGATTATCATCAAACAAAGGTAAAATTAATAAATTTTGATGCATTATTTCAGAACCTCCACCTCCAAGACCATCCAAAGGACCTGCTGCTAAAATTGATATTTCTATTCCACTTGACTCAAAGTTCATTAACGATGTAGAAGCAATGCTTAATAATGGAGACTCTCTAGGAACTGAAACATTGAATGACAATGCCAGATCTTCTAAACTGGCTGACAACAATATGGACTATTACGAAAAATTCATGCCAAGAAACAAAGATTTAACCATACCACCACAGAGTAATGATTTTGAAGCTACAACAGTCGATTCGTCCAATGACAAGGCTCATACAGAGTCTGAGCCGCATACACAAGACGAAAAACATCTGCCCAGTGATTTAATGATTTTATCTTCTGTTTCCAACAGTGTTCCTTTTTCTCAAAATGTAATTCCAAACCTATCAGGACTTCTATCGCGACGCTCTTTTTCCGACACAAACAATAGATCCACCATCGAAAACCAGTCGATGGATATACCACTCTTGAGTGCTTTCAATAATACTCAGCAATCTTTGGGAGAAATAATACCGAATTTGTCTGCCCTGAACGTCAATGGTGACGATGAAAGAAGAGAAAGGTTACAACCCGCAGACATTCCATCGATGCCATCCTCACCTAGTGCAAGTGCCATTTTAAGTTCACGTGATGAAGACGACGATGACATGTCTGCTCCGAACTTGAGCATGTTAGATCAGCGCAGTTCCAACAACGACTCAAGTCTTACCAATGTGACAGCTAACATCTTATGACAACATTCCATGTTTAAGCGCGCTTAAATGAACCTATGCCAAAATGTTGATAGTAGTCCACCAACGCTTTTGCATCGTCTTTTTAAATTGTTTCTGATTTATTTTAAATAAAATTTAATTTGTTTATATTTTTGTATAAATGGTCATAAAACTTACACTTTATTTCGTGATGAAATTGTGCCAGTACCTATCAATTCTTTTTTATTGTCTTGATTAAGTAGGAAAGTATTCAAAAAAGCCGTGTTGGAAAAGAAAGAACTTGCATATCAGGATCCACATTTGTTTTTGTCAAAATGACATTTCTTACTGTGGATCTTCGTCAAATAAAAAAGAATTAAAAATTTAGCTTTACACTGTACTTTATTTTATTTAAATTGAGAAGCAAGAAGATTGTGACGCTGAGGCGTGGTTCGATCGAATGACATTTTGATTTTTCTATTTAACAGTTGAAGCTTTATATTTTATGTAAAAATACGTAGTTTCACAGATTTCAATAAAGGGGTCTCAGTGGTTAATTAATAGTTTGACAGATTTTAGCATAGATGTCTCAGACGTATAAATGACACTTGTGCAGTGAATCGGTCGATAACTGCTACACTTACAAAAAAAAAACCAAATTGTCAGTCCGTATCAGCAAAAATAAACACATCCAATAATTTATATCAAAGCAGATAGAAAAACTGCTTTCGTTGGCAATTGTTTTATTTTTTTTGTTTGTACTGTGTTGTGTTGAGTTTGCTGCCAAATTGTACGAAAGATTGGGACAATCTTCTTCCGACTAAGGGGAGAGTTAACACATGGCGATCCCACGCCACCAAAATCCCACGAACACCAATCAACACATGGCGATCCCACGCCACCGAAATACCGAGAACACTCATCAAGGGTTCTCTAGTTTTACGACAAACAGATGGTCGTAAACACTAATGATTTACCAGGAACCAAAAATAGATATAGACCTACACAAGGACAACCACCAGCATCCCGAACCAACAAATGCGAGCAAAGGACACGACTCGGCAGTCCGATTTCAACCCCGTAACAGTTAACATAAATAGTGAAATAAAGTTTATATATTCTTTTTAAAAAGAAAATTTGTCTATCTATTTAATTGGCTGTACTGCTAGTTGAACAAACGCTTATATTTTCGGCACCATGTATACTCGAGAATTAGAAATAAGAAACCTGTCTTCTGTTGCTGTGTACAAACTTGCACAAGTTTTGGAGTTAAATGATTCATGGAAAAAACTAATGCATATTATACCTAAAGATGTCAATTCTAAAACTCCCGGGGACATTATATCATATAAATACAATTCAGATCATGTGCGACTAATTGAGAGTGCAAGCTCAGTTCAAAAGCGTATGGCAGCTGAAATTTTACTAGAGGAATGGGGTACATCTGGACGGAAAAGACCTACACTGGGACATCTGCTGGAGTTACTTGTTCGAGCAGAGCTCTTTAGAGCTGCCGATTTAGTTGCAGTGAACTATCTTAAGGGTAACCTCTATGATTATCATCAAACAAAGGTAAAATTAATAAATTTTGATGCATTATTTCAGAACCTCCACCTCCAAGACCATCCAAAGGACCTGCTGCTAAAATTGATATTTCTATTCCACTTGACTCAAAGTTCATTAACAATGTAGAAGCAATGCTTAATAATGGAGACTCTCTAGGAACTAAAACATTGAATGACAATGCCAGATCTTCTAAACTGGCTGACAACAATATGGACTATTACGAAAAATTCATGCCAAGAAACAAAGATTTAACCATACCACCACAGAGTAATGATTTTGAAGCTACAACAGTCGATTCGTCCAATGACAAGGCTCATACAGAGTCTGAGCCGCATACACAAGACGAAAAACATCTGCCCAGTGATTTAATGATTTTATCTTCTGTTTCCAACAGTGTTCCTTTTTCTCAAAATGTAATTCCAAACCTATCAGGACTTCTATCGCCACGCTCTTTTTCCGACACAAACAATAGATCCACCATCGAAAACCAGTCGATGGATATACCACTCTTGAGTGCTTTCAATAATACTCAGCAATCTTTGGGAGAAATAATACCGAATTTGTCTGCCCTGAACGTCAATGGTGACGATGAAAGAAGAGAAAGGTTACAACCCGCAGACATTCCATCGATGCCATCCTCACCTAGTGCAAGTGCCATTTTAAGTTCACGTGATGAAGACGACGATGACATGTCTGCTCCGAACTTGAGCATGTTAGATCAGCGCAGTTCCAACAACGACTCAAGTCTTACCAATGTGACAGCTAACATCTTATGACAACATTCCATGTTTAAGCGCGCTTAAATGAACCTATGCCAAAATGTTGATAGTAGTCCACCAACGCTTTTGCATCGTCTTTTTAAATTGTTTCTGATTTATTTTAAATAAAATTTAATTTGTTTATATTTTTGTATAAATGGTCATAAAACTTACACTTTATTTCGTGATGAAATTGTGCCAGTACCTATCAATTCTTTTTTATTGTCTTGATTAAGTAGGAAAGTATTCAAAAAAGCCGTGTTGGAAAAGAAAGAACTTGCATATCAGGATCCACATTTGTTTTTGTCAAAATGACATTTCTTACTGTGGATCTTCGTCAAATAAAAAAGAATTAAAAATTTAGCTTTACACTGTACTTTATTTTATTTAAATTGAGAAGCAAGAAGATTGTGACGCTGAGGCGTGGTTCGATCGAATGACATTTTGATTTTTCTATTTAACAGTTGAAGCTTTATATTTTATGTAAAAATACGTAGTTTCACAGATTTCAATAAAGGGGTCTCAGTGGTTAATTAATAGTTTGACAGATTTTAGCATAGATGTCTCAGACGTATAAATGACACTTGTGCAGTGAATCGGTCGATAACTGCTACACTTACAAAAAAAAAAACCAAATTGTCAGTCCGTATCAGCAAAAATAAACACATCCAATAATTTATATCAAAGCAGATAGAAAAACTGCTTTCGTTGGCTATTGTTTTATTTTTTTTGTTTGTACTGTGTTGTGTTGAGTTTGCTGCCAAATTGTACGAAAGATTGGGACAATCTTCTTCCGACTAAGGGGAGAGTTAACACATGGCGATCCCACGCCACCAAAATCCCACGAACACCAATCAACACATGGCTATCGAACGCCACCGAAATACCGAGAACACTCATCAAGGGTTCTCTAGTTTTACGACAAACAGATGATCGTAAACACTAATGATTTACCAGGAACCAAAAATAGATATAGACCTACACAAGGACAACCACCAGCATCCCGAACCAACAAATGCGAGCAGAGGACACGACTCGGCAGTCCGATTTCAACCCCGTAACAGTTAACATAAATAGTGAAATAAAGTTTATATATTCTTTTTAAAAAGAAAATTTGTCTATCTATTTAATTGGCTGTACTGCTAGTTGAACAAACGCTTATATTTTCGGCACCATGTATACTCGAGAATTAGAAATAAGAAAACTGTCTTCTGTTGCTGTGTACAAACTTGCACAAGTTTTGGAGTTAAATGATTCATGGAAAAAACTAATGCATATTATACCTAAAGATGTCAATTCTAAAACTCCCGGGGACATTATATCATATAAATACAATTCAGATCATGTGCGACTAATTGAGAGTGCAAGCTCAGTTCAAAAGCGTATGGCAGCTGAAATTTTACTAGAGGAATGGGGTACATCTGGACGGAAAAGACCTACACTGGGACATCTGCTGGAGTTACTTGTTCGAGCAGAGCTCTTTAGAGCTGCCGATTTAGTTGCAGTGAACTATCTTAAGGGTAACCTCTATGATTATCATCAAACAAAGGTAAAATTAATAAATTTTGATGCATTATTTCAGAACCTCCACCTCCAAGACCATCCAAAGGACCTGCTGCTAAAATTGATATTTCTATTCCACTTGACTCAAAGTTCATTAACGATGTAGAAGCAATGCTTAATAATGGAGACTCTCTAGGAACTGAAACATTGAATGACAATGCCAGATCTTCTAAACTGGCTGACAACAATATGGACTATTACGAAAAATTCATGCCAAGAAACAAAGATTTAACCATACCACCACAGAGTAATGATTTTGAAGCTACAACAGTCGATTCGTCCAATGACAAGGCTCATACAGAGTCTGAGCCGCATACACAAGACGAAAAACATCTGCCCAGTGATTTAATGATTTTATCTTCTGTTTCCAACAGTGTTCCTTTTTCTCAAAATGTAATTCCAATCCTATCAGGACTTCTATCGCCACGCTCTTTTTCCGACACAAACAATAGATCCACCATCGAAAACCAGTCGATGGATATACCACTCTTGAGTGCTTTCAATAATACTCAGCAATCTTTGGGAGAAATAATACCGAATTTGTCTGCCCTGAACGTCAATGGTGACGATGAAAGAAGAGAAAGGTTACAACCCGCAGACATTCCATCGATGCCATCCTCACCTAGTGCAAGTGCCATTTTAAGTTCACGTGATGAAGACGACGATGACATGTCTGCTCCGAACTTGAGCATGTTAGATCAGCGCAGTTCCAACAACGACTCAAGTCTTACCAATGTGACAGCTAACATCTTATGACAACATTCCATGTTTAAGCGCGCTTAAATGAACCTATGCCAAAATGTTGATAGTAGTCCACCAACGCTTTTGCATCGTCTTTTTAAATTGTTTCTGATTTATTTTAAATAAAATTTAATTTGTTTATATTTTTGTATAAATGGTCATAAAACTTACACTTTATTTCGTGATGAAATTGTGCCAGTACCTATCGATTCTTTTTTATTGTCTTGATTAAGTAGGAAAGCATTCAAAAAAGCCGTGTTGGAAAAGAAAGAACTTGCATATCAGGATCCACATTTGTTTTTGTCAAAATGACATTTCTTACTGTGGATCTTCGTCAAATAAAAAAGAATTAAAAATTTAGCTTTACACTGTACTTTATTTTATTTAAATTGAGAAGCAAGAAGATTGTGACGCTGAGGCGTGGTTCGATCGAATGACATTTTGATTTTTCTATTTAACAGTTGAAGCTTTATATTTTATGTAAAAATATGTGGTTTCACAGATTTCAATAAAGGGGTCTCAGTGGTTAATTAATAGTTTGACAGATTTTAGCATAGATGTCTCAGACGTATAAATGACACTTGTGCAGTGAATCGGTCGATAACTGCTACACTTACAAAAAAAAAACCAAATTGTCAGTCCGTATCAGCAAAAATAAACACATCCAATAATTTATATCAAAGCAGATAGAAAAACTGCTTTCGTTGGCAATTGTTTTATTTTTTTTGTTTGTACTGTGTTGTGTTGAGTTTGCTGCCAAATTGTACGAAAGATTGGGACAATCTTCTTCCGACTAAGGGGAGAGTTAACACATGGCGATCCCACGCCACCAAAATCCCACGAACACCAATCAACACATGGCGATCCCACGCCACCGAAATACCGAGAACACTCATCAAGGGTTCTCTAGTTTTACGACAAACAGATGGTCGTAAACACTAATGATTTACCAGGAACCAAAAATAGATATAGACCTACACAAGGACAACCACCAGCATCCCGAACCAACAAATGCGAGCAGAGGACACGACTCGGCAGTCCGATTTCAACCCCGTAACAGTTAACATAAATAGTGAAATAAAGTTTATATATTCTTTTTAAAAAGAAAATTTGTCTATCTATAATTGGCTGTACTGCTAGTTGAACAAACGCTTATATTTTCGGCACCATGTATACTCGAGAATTAGAAATAAGAAAACTGTCTTCTGTTGCTGTGTACAAACTTGCACAAGTTTTGGAGTTAAATGATTCATGGAAAAAACTAATGCATATTATACCTAAAGATGTCAATTCTAAAACTCCCGGGGACATTATATCATATAAATACAATTCAGATCATGTGCGACTAATTGAGAGTGCAAGCTCAGTTCAAAAGCGTATGGCAGCTGAAATTTTACTAGAGGAATGGGGTACATCTGGACGGAAAAGACCTACACTGGGACATCTGCTGGAGTTACTTGTTCGAGCAGAGCTCTTTAGAGCTGCCGATTTAGTTGCAGTGAACTATCTTAAGGGTAACCTCTATGATTATCATCAAACAAAGGTAAAATTAATAAATTTTGATGCATTATTTCAGAACCTCCACCTCCAAGACCATCCAAAGGACCTGCTGCTAAAATTGATATTTCTATTCCACTTGACTCAAAGTTCATTAACGATGTAGAAGCAATGCTTAATAATGGAGACTCTCTAGGAACTGAAACATTGAATGACAATGCCAGATCTTCTAAACTGGCTGACAACAATATGGACTATTACGAAAAATTCATGCCAAGAAACAAAGATTTAACCATACCACCACAGAGTAATGATTTTGAAGCTACAACAGTCGATTCATCTTTGGGAGAAATAATACCGAATTTGTCTGCCCTGAACGTCAATGGTGACGATGAAAGAAGAGAAAGGTTACAACCCGCAGACATTCCATCGATGCCATCCTCACCTAGTGCAAGTGCCATTTTAAGTTCACGTGATGAAGACGACGATGACATGTCTGCTCCGAACTTGAGCATGTTAGATCAGCGCAGTTCCAACAACGACTCAAGTCTTACCAATGTGACAGCTAACATCTTATGACAACATTCCATGTTTAAGCGCGCTTAAATGAACCTATGCCAAAATGTTGATAGTAGTCCACCAACGCTTTTGCATCGTCTTTTTAAATTGTTTCTGATTTATTTTAAATAAAATTTAATTTGTTTATATTTTTGTATAAATGGTCATAAAACTTACACTTTATTTCGTGATGAAATTGTGCCAGTACCTATCGATTCTTTTTTATTGTCTTGATTAAGTAGGAAAGTATTCAAAAAAGCCGTGTTGGAAAAGAAAGAACTTGCATATCAGGATCCACATTTGTTTTTGTCAAAATGACATTTCTTACTGTGGATCTTCGTCAAATAAAAAAGAATTAAAAATTTAGCTTTACACTGTACTTTATTTTATTTAAATTGAGAAGCAAGAAGATTGTGACGCTGAGGCGTGGTTCGATCGAATGACATTTTGATTTTTCTATTTAACAGTTGAAGCTTTATATTTTATGTAAAAATATGTGGTTTCACAGATTTCAATAAAGGGGTCTCAGTGGTTAATTAATAGTTTGACAGATTTTAGCATAGATGTCTCAGACGTATAAATGACACTTGTGCAGTGAATCGGTCGATAACTGCTACACTTACAAAAAAAAAAACCAAATTGTCAGTCCGTATCAGCAAAAATAAACACATCCAATAATTTATATCAAAGCAGATAGAAAAACTGCTTTCGTTGGCAATTGTTTTATTTTTTTTGTTCGTACTGTGTTGTGTTGAGTTTGCTGCCAAATTGTACGAAAGATTGGGACAATCTTCTTCCGACTAAGGGGAGAGTTAACACATGGCGATCCCACGCCACCAAAATCCCACGAACACCAATCAACACATGGCGATCCCACGCCACCGAAATACCGAGAACACTCATCAAGGGTTCTCTAGTTTTACGACAAACAGATGGTCGTAAACACTAATGATTTACCAGGAACCAAAAATAGATATAGACCTACACAAGGACAACCACCAGCATCCCGAACCAACAAATGCGAGCAGAGGACACGACTCGGCAGTCCGATTTCAACCCCGTAACAGTTAACATAAATAGTGAAATAAAGTTTATATATTCTTTTTAAAAAGAAAATTTGTCTATCTATTTAATTGGCTGTACTGCTAGTTGAACAAACGCTTATATTTTCGGCACCATGTATACTCGAGAATTAGAAATAAGAAAACTGTCTTCTGTTGCTGTGTACAAACTTGCACAAGTTTTGGAGTTAAATGATTCATGGAAAAAACTAATGCATATTATACCTAAAGATGTCAATTCTAAAACTCCCGGGGACATTATATCATATAAATACAATTCAGATCATGTGCGACTAATTGAGAGTGCAAGCTCAGTTCAAAAGCGTATGGCAGCTGAAATTTTACTAGAGGAATGGGGTACATCTGGACGGAAAAGACCTACACTGGGACATCTGCTGGAGTTACTTGTTCGAGCAGAGCTCTTTAGAGCTGCCGATTTAGTTGCAGTGAACTATCTTAAGGGTAACCTCTATGATTATCATCAAACAAAGGTAAAATTAATAAATTTTGATGCATTATTTCAGAACCTCCACCTCCAAGACCATCCAAAGGACCTGCTGCTAAAATTGATATTTCTATTCCACTTGACTCAAAGTTCATTAACGATGTAGAAGCAATGCTTAATAATGGAGACTCTCTAGGAACTGAAACATTGAATGACAATGCCAGATCTTCTAAACTGGCTGACAACAATATGGACTATTACGAAAAATTCATGCCAAGAAACAAAGATTTAACCATACCACCACAGAGTAATGATTTTGAAGCTACAACAGTCGATTCGTCCAATGACAAGGCTCATACAGAGTCTGAGCCGCATACACAAGACGAAAAACATCTGCCCAGTGATTTAATGATTTTATCTTCTGTTTCCAACAGTGTTCCTTTTTCTCAAAATGTAATTCCAAACCTATCAGGACTTCTATCGCCACGCTCTTTTTCCGACACAAACAATAGATCCACCATCGAAAACCAGTCGATGGATATACCACTCTTGAGTGCTTTCAATAATACTCAGCAATCTTTGGGAGAAATAATACCGAATTTGTCTGCCCTGAACGTCAATGGTGACGATGAAAGAAGAGAAAGGTTACAACCCGCAGACATTCCATCGATGCCATCCTCACCTAGTGCAAGTGCCATTTTAAGTTCACGTGATGAAGACGACGATGACATGTCTGCTCCGAACTTGAGCATGTTAGATCAGCGCAGTTCCAACAACGACTCAAGTCTTACCAATGTGACAGCTAACATCTTATGACAACATTCCATGTTTAAGCGCGCTTAAATGAACCTATGCCAAAATGTTGATAGTAGTCCACCAACGCTTTTGCATCGTCTTTTTAAATTGTTTCTGATTTATTTTAAATAAAATTTAATTTGTTTATATTTTTGTATAAATGGTCATAAAACTTACACTTTATTTCGTGATGAAATTGTGCCAGTACCTATCGATTCTTTTTTATTGTCTTGATTAAGTAGGAAAGTATTCAAAAAAGCCGTGTTGGAAAAGAAAGAACTTGCATATCAGGATCCACATTTGTTTTTGTCAAAATGACATTTCTTACTGTGGATCTTCGTCAAATAAAAAAGAATTAAAAATTTAGCTTTACACTGTACTTTATTTTATTTAAATTGAGAAGCAAGAAGATTGTGACGCTGAGGCGTGGTTCGATCGAATGACATTTTGATTTTTCTATTTAACAGTTGAAGCTTTATATTTTATGTAAAAATACGTAGTTTCACAGATTTCAATAAAGGGGTCTCAGTGGTTAATTAATAGTTTGACAGATTTTAGCATAGATGTCTCAGACGTATAAATGACACTTGTGCAGTGAATCGGTCGATAACTGCTACACTTACAAAAAAAAAACCAAATTGTCAGTCCGTATCAGCAAAAATAAACACATCCAATAATTTATATCAAAGCAGATAGAAAAACTGCTTTCGTTGGCTATTGTTTTATTTTTTTTGTTTGTACTGTGTTGTGTTGAGTTTGCTGCCAAATTGTACGAAAGATTGGGACAATCTTCTTCCGACTAAGGGGAGAGTTAACACATGGCGATCCCACGCCACCAAAATCCCACGAACACCAATCAACACATGGCGATCCCACGCCACCGAAATACCGAGAACACTCATCAAGGGTTCTCTAGTTTTACGACAAACAGATGGTCGTAAACACTAATGATTTACCAGGAACCAAAAATAGATATAGACCTACACAGGGACAACCACCAGCATCCCGAACCAACAAATGCGAGCAGAGGACACGACTCGGCAGTCCGATTTCAACCCCGTAACAGTTAATATAAATAGTGAAATAAAGTTTATATATTCTTTTCAAAAAGAAAATTTGTCTATCTATTTAATTGGCTGTACTGCTAGTTGAACAAACGCTTATATTTTCGGCACCATGTATACTCGAGAATTAGAAATAAGAAAACTGTCTTCTGTTGCTGTGTACAAACTTGCACAAGTTTTGGAGTTAAATGATTCATGGAAAAAACTAATGCATATTATACCTAAAGATGTCAATTCTAAAACTCCCGGGGACATTATATCATATAAATACAATTCAGATCATGTGCGACTAATTGAGAGTGCAAGCTCAGTTCAAAAGCGTATGGCAGCTGAAATTTTACTAGAGGAATGGGGTACATCTGGACGGAAAAGACCTACATTGGGACATCTGCTGGAGTTACTTGTTCGAGCAGAGCTCTTTAGAGCTGCCGATTTAGTTGCAGTGAACTATCTTAAGGGTAACCTCTATGATTATCATCAAACAAAGGTAAAATCAATAAATTTTGATGCATTATTTCAGAACCTCCACCTCCAAGACCATCCAAAGGAACTGCTGCTAAAATTGATATTTCTATTCCACTTGACTCAAAGTTCATTAACGATGTAGAAGCAATGCTTAATAATGGAGACTCTCTAGGAACTGAAACATTGAATGACAATGCCAGATCTTCTAAACTGGCTGACAACAATATGGACTATTACGAAAAATTCATGCCAAGAAACAAAGATTTAACCATACCACCACAGAGTAATGATTTTGAAGCTACAACAGTCGATTCGTCCAATGACAAGGCTCATACAGAGTCTGAGCCGCATACACAAGACGAAAAACATCTGCCCAGTGATTTAATGATTTTATCTTCTGTTTCCAACAGTGTTCCTTTTTCTCAAAATGTAATTCCAAACCTATCAGGACTTCTATCGCCACGCTCTTTTTCCGACACAAACAATAGATCCACCATCGAAAACCAGTCGATGGATATACCACTCTTGAGTGCTTTCAATAATACTCAGCAATCTTTGGGAGAAATAATACCGAATTTGTCTGCCCTGAACGTCAATGGTGACGATGAAAGAAGAGAAAGGTTACAACCCGCAGACATTCCATCGATGCCATCCTCACCTAGTGCAAGTGCCATTTTAAGTTCACGTGATGAAGACGACGATGACATGTCTGCTCCGAACTTGAGCATGTTAGATCAGCGCAGTTCCAACAACGACTCAAGTCTTACCAATGTGACAGCTAACATCTTATGACAACATTCCATGTTTAAGCGCGCTTAAATGAACCTATGCCAAAATGTTGATAGTAGTCCACCAACGCTTTTGCATCGTCTTTTTAAATTGTTTCTGATTTATTTTAAATAAAATTTAATTTGTTTATATTTTTGTATAAATGGTCATAAAACTTACACTTTATTTCGTGATGAAATTGTGCCAGTACCTATCGATTCTTTTTATTGTCTTGATTAAGTAGGAAAGTATTCAAAAAAGCCGTGTTGGAAAAGAAAGAACTTGCATATCAGGATCCACATTTGTTTTTGTCAAAATGACATTTCTTACAAAAAAAACCAAATTGTCAGTCCGTATCAGCAAAAATAAACACATCCAATAATTTATATCAAAGCAGATAGAAAAACTGCTTTCGTTTGCTATTTTTTTATTTTTGCGTCTTTTTAAATTGTTTCTGATTTATTTTAAATAAAATTGAATTTGTTTATATTTTTGCATAAATGGTCATAAAACTTACACTTTATTTCGTGATGAAATTGTGCCAGTACCTATCAATTCTTTTTTATTGTCTTGATTAAGTAGGAAAGTATTCAAAAAAGCCGTGTTGGAAAGGAAAGAACTTGCATATCAGGATCCACATTTGTTTTTGTCAAAATGACATTTCTTACAAAAAAAAAAACCAAATTGTCAGTCCGTATCACCGAAAATAAACACATCCAATAAGTTATATCAAAGCAGATAGAAAAACTGCTTTAGTTGGCTATTATTTTATTTTTTTTGTTTGTACTGTGTTGTGTTGAGTTTGCTGCCAAATTGTACGAAAGATTGGGACAATCTTCTTCCGACTAAGGGGAGAGTTAACACATGGCGATCCCACGCCACCAAAATCCCACGAACACCAATCAACACATGGCGATCCCACGCCACCGAAATACCGAGAACACTCATCAAGGGTTCTCTAGTTTTACGACAAACGGATGGTCGTAAACACTAATGATTTACCAGGTCATTTGACGTTATGTCGCAATCTCTAACATCACTGTCTTCGATTTTGTTTTAACAGAGAACGCTTGACATCAAATTTGACAGATGCCTGTTTTTTGTGCGTGTTAGTGGAAAATGTCATTTTTTCTCATAATTCTTCATCTTTCATCAGTGTCGGTTCGTATCGGTAGCTCATATTATAACCTAAAAAAAGTTATTTTCAACATTATTTTTTCGAGTTTGCAATACAGAAACACAATTATGCCTGATTGAAAAATTTCAAAATAAAAATAAAAAATTTCAATGTAAAAATTCTTGTTTTTGCTTTCATTCAATTGTCAAAATTCTGCATCCAGCATTCATGCTGTTCGAGTACAAAATAAAATGTATAACATAATTTGCCCAGTCACGCAATCATTGATTTGTGTCTTTGATGTTAAGTCGAGTCGACATAACGAAAATTATTGCAGGTGGAGCGTGGAGGCGGCTGGTAATGGATCCGATAATCGAATTGAAATAATATGAATGTGAAATTCGATCTAGGAATTCTCTTATCTGTTGACAGTGTATGATTGTGAATGTGAACTTTGCTTGTTCAAACTCACACACACCATTACCCTTATGGTTAAAGGTGGATTTACAGCATCTGCAGGTGAAGATGAAAAAAGGAAATAAGGTTTGTTCGATGTGCGCACTGGGGCGCCCTAGTGCGCACTGAAATCGCACTGATGCGTTCGATGTGACATTTTTTTTGCCCCAGTGCATTTGCACTGTGTTCGATGTTCGTCCGGTGCAAGCACTCAGTGCGCACTGCCATGCCCCAGGTTTTTTCTAGGGTTGAGGTTTTCAGAGCTGTCAATTGGAAATCAGCTGTTTACGCCAAAAAGATTATTTTCAAAGCAAAGTATATTTTGTTGGCAATTGGGTTATAAACTGATTATTTGTGTTTCATTTTAATATTTCATATCTTTTCATACATCTATGAAAGAAATAAAACCATATTTATTGCCAAATGGAGGAAACTAATTTATGAAAGTCAGGTGCTACGTGAGATTTAGCTCTTAAGTGTTCGATGTGAAATCAAATCCAGAGCAGGTATTCAGTGCATTGACAGATAATTTCAGTGCGTTGACATTCCCCAGTGCGCACTGGAGCACTGCACATCGAACAGACCTATAGACACAAGATGTAGAATTCTTACTTGTCTGATAGAGAGGGAAGACACGTCTAGTTATAGGATGAGGATGAAAAATTATAGGTGCAGATGAACATGTTCATCCGCATCCTATAACTAGACGTCTTTGGCGTTTTCCTTCTCTATCAGACAAGAAAAAATTCTACATCTTGTGTCTTTCCTTTTTTCATCTGCACTTGCAGGTGCATGTAAGTATACCATTTATATCTCAAATTCGGTACCAGTCTGTCAAAATTGCTCTAATTTTTCAAATAATTTGCGAAATTGAATTAAAAACAACTTCTAATTTTTGATAAAATGAATAACAAAACGAATAAGGTATGGAGTTGTGGTTTTCACTTATTTTCTATTCCACCAGATTCTTTGTCACTGATCTTTTTTCAGTTTTCGGAGTTATCTTTCAAAAGTGTAACCTGTTGTCCCTTTTGCAACTCAGTCGCGGTGTTGGGAATTAATACTCGGCAATTCAGTAGTAGTAAGTAAGTGAGTATTTTATTTCTATCAAAAAATACAGATATTAATTTTATATTTTTATAATTTATTCACTTACCGCAGTTTGCACTCCCACGACTGGTTCTTTCAAAGGTCCATGTTCGAATGTGTTGTGAGAAAGCGAACAAAATGAACGATTGTGAAGAGCGCAAACTACGACGAGTAAGACTGCTATTATACGGTGAAATTTGTTGCACGAAACTACTTCGAATTCTTCTTTGTTCTGTCATCCCATGTCGCAAGTGTTATTACACGATGAAATCCAGTTTCATGAAACTAGTTTCACATTTCTCTTTATCTTTCATTCGATGTTTTTGTTTTTGGGGAAAAATAGTTATCTACTAGTCCCCTATTACATGATAAAAGAAGGAGATGTGAGGAAATGTGATGCACAAAAAAATTCCCGATGAGTACCGTGCCGATTTTTAGCAGTCTCATATTGACGTTTCTCTTTTCCCATAATCGTTTTTGCTATGTTGCTTTAATGTATTTTTTGTGTTGGTCAAATGAGCGTCAACTGAATGTTTTTTCATTTTCGTTGTGATCTTGTTTTTCAAATCAAAAGTTGTAAAACCAATTTGTTATTTTTGTAATTTTATCAAGTAACTTACTTTATTTAGAGAAAAATAAAACTTTGAAATTTATAAAGTGACAACAAGAAAAGGATTGAAAGAGAAATGAAGAATTCTCAAGTTTGAGACGTGAGCCTTCAAAATTGAACATGTAATAGTAGTCTCACGGGATGGAAATTTAAAAGGAACGTCAAAAATGAGACATGTCTCGTGAGACATCGTATAATAGGGGACCTAGTGTCTGGTTGCTTCAAAACCTCTTTTATTGACAATTGAAAAACAAAAAAGTCATTATTATTAGTATTTTTACTTATTATTGAACCAAATGAAACAGAATAAACAAAAACACGAACAAAGACAAAGGGGACGTTCCAAAATCGTATCCGGATAGCTTGTTCTTGTTGTTTACGTGTTAAACTTTAACGGCCATATTATTCACCCAATAAACCCGGGTTTAAATTTACATCCGGATGTAAAATCGCATAAACCCGATTGTCAAACGCAAATCCATATTATTCACTCCAAATAAACCCGATGGATTTAAACCGCATTGCGTTGTCGGGTTTAAATTTTTACATCCGGATGTATTTTGGGTTCGTTCGCATACTATAGTGCGCTTAGTTCGCAAAAATAAAACTTCACTTTTCAATTTATTTCTACCACTTTATTCAGTATCTATACTTTATTCGAACTCAACTCGACTATTGGACTATCACTGGTTAACAACATTTCACTCTTAACTTTATCACTCTATAATCAAAACTGACTGCTCGTTGCGTCAGCGGCCTATTTATATAGAACAACACTCATCTAGAGAATTCCAGTTTCTTCTCCATGGTTTCCACATTTGCTGTCAAGCATCTCTAGTTCTCTACACTCACACACACTGGCTTACAAGCAATGCCTGTCATTTTATACCATTCCATTATAGTGTTGCTAGTTGTGTTTTCGGTTAAACGTCTTCGATTAGGAAATTGGTATAAATGTTGGGTGTTCATTACACTGCCCCCTCCTTAAGATTGTTCGTCCCGAATAATTCCATCTGCAGCCTCGCCACTATATCGATGCAGCCGGTCACAATGAACTACTTTTAACTTGCCTCTTAATCCTCTTTGGATGCGGTAAACCACGTCGTTAATCCTCGTGACAACAGTATAAGGACCTTCCCAGTTCTGCTGAAGTTTCGGTGACAATCCCTTTTGACGATGAGGATTATAAAGCCACACACGATCTCCTGCTTGGAATCCTGCCGTTGTCGCTTTCGTGTCGTACCGTGTCTTCATCCGGTCGCTGTAGGTTTTCATCCGTTCCCTTGTTCTTTTATGGATGTCAGCGAGTCTCTCCTTGAGGTCGTCCACATACTCGTTCGTGTCCTGTGGCTCCTCTGTGGGGCATCCAAATTTAAGTTCGCTGGGCAGCCGCATGGTTTTCCCGAACAGGATGTCAGATGGTGTTTGTCCTGTCGAGCTATGTACTGCACTTCTATAGGCCATCAGGAATAGCGGTACGTGCCTATCCCAGTCTCTTTGGTAGTCGCCTACGACCTTGGTGAGGTGTTCTTTCAAGGTCCGGTTGAATCTTTCAACCATCCCATCAGATTGTGGATGAAGCGGTGTGGTTCTGGTCTTCTTGATGCCAAGTAGTCCGCACACTCCTTGGAAGATGTTTGACTCGAAGTTCCTCCCTTGGTCGGAATGGAGTTCCATAGGTACGCCAAACCTACTTACCCAGTTAAACACAATCTGGTCGACCACCGTTTTGGCTTCTTGATTTGGGATGGCATACGCCTCAGGCCATTTGCTAAAATAATCCATTACAACCAGAATGTACTTGTTTCCAGCGTTGGTCTCTGGAAAAGGCACAGCCACATCTACTGCAATCCTCTCAAAAGGCGATCAAACGTTGTACTGATGCATCTTACCTTGCATCTTCCTACCAGGTCCTTTGGTTGCAGCACACTTGTCACATGTTCGGCACCACTTCTCCACGTCATCTCTAGCATGCAACCAGTAGAACCGATGTCGCACCTTCTCCAGTGTTTTGTTAACTCCCAGGTGGCCTCCAGAAGGTCCGTCGTGCATCTCCCGAAGAACTTCACTGACTTTCGATTGCGGTACGATCAGCTGCATCACATATGATTTACCGTCAGCGGACTCCCATCTTCGCCTGAGGACACCTTCTTGCACATATAGTGAGTCCCACTGCGCCCAATAGGCTTTGAGAACTGGACTCCTGTCAGAAATATCTCCCCATTCAGGTTTCTCTTCATTTTCTTTCCATGCGAGAATGGGTTCGATATCTGGATCCTCCTGTTGAGCTGTCCTAACTTCCTCATTGCTCCATCCGCTTATTGGGTCAGCTCTTAGTCGCTGAGCGGTAATATTTTCTTTGTCTTCTTGCCGCCTACAATGCTTGCAATCCACTTTGTAAGGTCTTCGGGACAATGCGTCGGCGTTTGAGTGCAGCTTTCCTCTGCGGTGTTGAATCTGGTAATCATAAGTCTGCAGTCTTTCTATCCACCTTGCGACTTGACCTTCTGGATTTTTGAAGTTCAACAGCCAGTTCAGAGCACCATGGTCTGTCCGCAAAAGGAATTTCTGTCCATAGATGTATTTATGGAAGTGCTTTGTTGCCAAGATAAGAGCTAGCAGTTCCCTTCTGGTCACGCAGTAGTTTCTTTCAGGCTTCGAGAGGACCTTACTGTAATATGCCACCACTTTCTCTTCGCCATCATGCACTTGGGATAGTACCGCCCCGATTCCAACGTTGCTTGCATCTGCGTCGATGATGAATGTTTTGCCAGGTGTTGGATGTGCCAGCACTGGAGCGTTACAGAGGCGGTATTTGAGTTCCTGAAAAGATTTTTCACACTCACCTGACCATTTGAACTGCTTCCCTTTTTCGGTGAGCTGATGCAAACTTTTTGCAACTCCAGCAAAGTTCTTAACAAAACGTCGGTAATATGTGGCAAGACCAAGAAAGCTTCGGAGTTGATGTTTGTCCTGTGGTGTTGGCCAATTTTTGACGGAGTCAACTTTTTCAGGATCAGTCTTCACTCCTTGGGAAGAGATGATGTGTCCCAAATACTTAACTTCGGTTTTGAAAAGTGCACATTTTTCTGGATTCAGTTTAAGGTTAGCCTCTCGAAGTCTCTGAAACACGGCTTTTAGATTCTTGCAATGTTGGTCAAATGTTTTCCCGTAAACAATGACATCGTCCAAGTAGACAAGGCACGCTTTCCACGTCAGTCCTTGAAGAACGCACTCCATCAAACGCTCGAATGTTGCCGGAGCGTTGCATAGCCCAAACGGCATAACTTTAAACTGCCAGAGCCCATTACCTGTGGAAAACGCCGTCTTTTCCCGATCATCAGGGTGGATATCAACTTGCCAATATCCACTCTTCAAGTCCAGCGTCGAAAACCACTGGGCTCCCTCCATAGCATCCAGGGTATCACTGATTCTCGGCAGGGGATAGCTGTCCTTTTTAGTCACATCATTCAGCCTTCGGTAGTCCACACAAAAACGAGTGCTTCCGTCTTTCTTTTTCACTAGCACCACTGGTGAAGCCCAAGGACTTTTGGAATTTTCAATAAGACCGTCCTTCTTCATTGCTGTTATCATTTCCTCAACCTCACCTTGTTTGGCCAGTGGAAGGCGTCTTGCGGGTTGACGAATCGGTCTTGCATCTCCTGTGCTGATGCGATGCTGCACCAACTGTGTCCTACCATATTGTCCCTTTTGCGATGCGAAGATGTCAGTGTACTCTTGTAGGAGATTTTCAGCCATCCTTGTTTGTTGGTGATCAAGGTTGGATGAATACAGTATTTTAGCTCTGATGGTTTTGAGCTCCTTCGGAGTTATAGTTTTTCTCGGGGCTTCGTCTGTGATCTTCGTAATTGCTGCAACCGATTCGCAACGTCCAACGACTTCTCCTTTCTTCAACCTTACATCGTACGGTCTGGTGTTTAGTAATCGTACGGGGACCATTTTGTTTTTCGGTGCTACTAGTGTTTTCCCAATGATGACGCTTTGGGAGGAACACTCTGGGTCTGGTTCCACCATTAGGTATCGAAGGCTTCCAAACTCACCTTCCAGTTTTGTCCAAACGAACACTTCAGAAGAAGGAGGCAGAATCAGATCTTCCGTGATGACAGTCCTCAGTGTCGACGTACTCTCGTTCGAATAAGTCATTGGAAGTTCCTTATTTTGGTACTTCAAAACCTGATTACCGATGTCCAAAATAACTCCGTGCTGTTTCATAAAGTCGATTCCAATGATGCACTCGTCACATATATCTGCCACCAGGAATTGATGAGTAAACACTAGATCGGCCAGTCGGATCTTAAGACACACTTCTCCATATACTTTTGCTGCTTCTCCCGTTGCGGTTCTTAGACGGTAGCTATTGGTGTTATGAAGCCACGTCGTCTTTACCAGGTCTCGACGTACTATGGAGGCTGTGGCACCGGTGTCGATGGTAGCCACATGTTTGTTCCCGTTAATAGTAGTTTCCACAGTCAGAATTTTGTTGTCTCGTTTGGTCTGAGAGACCTGGATGGTGGTTCTGGGGCCATCGATACAAGAAACCAGCCTCTGCCCCTCGAAGTTGGTTCTTACTCGTTTCCCTGATGGGAAACGGGCTGATACGTAACGCTGGTGTTGTTGTTACCTTGTTCTGGGTTGGATCTCTTGCTTCCACAATGTTGACAACCGGCTTTATTTGGTGGTAGTCGGCATTGACGCTGTAAGTGCCCGGTCTTGTTGCAGTTCCAACATCTTGCTAGTCCGCTCCGCTGGTTCTTTTGTATTTCAGCTCTTTGGCACGAGCACTCTTCGACTATGGCTTCTCTAAGTCGATGTACTCCCTGAGAAGCCTGTTCTGCTGCTTCAATTGTCAATGCGAATGCTAAAGTTTCGGAAAGAGTACGTGTTCTAGCAGTTCGCACAGACCTCTGAAGATGTATATCGGAAATGGCACGAACGAAGGACTCAACAGCAAGCTGGTTGATGATTTCTTCTCCAGCATCCGGGTATGCCAGGTGAACCAGTCTTTCGACGTCTGCTTGGAGCTGCTGTTGACTTTCACCCCTTTTCTGGACTCTGTTATTGAGTTGGACTCGGAAGACTTCTTTCAAGTGGCTATCTCCAAAGCGTTTATCTATAGCTGCCACGAGAGAACTGAAATCGCCGCTCTTACCAGCTGGAACTGTTTGAAGTAATTCAGCTGCTGGTCCTCTAAGAGCAAGAGTCAGTGCAATGTACTTGTCTTCGTCATCCCAGCCGTTTGTTGTCGCGGCTGCCTCAAATTGTCTCTTGTAGACTGGCCAAGAAGACTGTCCATCAAATGTTGGGGGTTTCATCTCCTTTTTCTTTGTAAACTCCCCAGCAGACTCTCGAATTTTTATTTTCCGAATCTGGTCCAATTCCTTGGTCAGAACAGAGAACTGTTTATCGCATCGGCTTTCCAAACGATTCTCTACAACAGAAAGCTGTTTTTCCACACCTTCAACGCTTTCGTCTAGGGCACATACATTTTTCTCAATGTTACCCAATTTGCCTTCTAGAATGTTTTTCTGACCTTCCAAAACATTCTGTTGCGCCTCAAGTCTTTCGAGAATATTCTGTTGTTCCACCTTTTGCTCGTTTCGTTGTTCTTCAATCAGCTTCTTTTGTTCGTTTCTTTGTGTTTCAAGTTGTTCGAGAACATTCTGCTGTTCCTTCTTTTGCTCGTTTCGTTGTGCTTCCAGTTGTTCGAGAACATTCTGCTGTTCCTTCTTTTGATCGTTTCGTTGCTCTTCCAGACGTCCGAGAATATTCTGCTGTTGCTTGTTTTATTCTAATAAAATCTTCATTATACTAGAAAAATCTACACTTTCATTTACTTCCTCTTCTTCCACTTCTATTTCAAAAACAAAAGTGTTTACGTCTTCCCCTTGCTGTTCCAAATAGTTACGCAAGCGCAGGACGAGCTCATTTTTCGATCCCGCTCTAGAAAGATTTCACTTACCTAACTCACTTTTAAGCTCAATGCAGTTGAGCTCTTCTAACAACTTACCCATTTTCACTGTATATAATTATTATTTTTTTTTTTACTTTTTTTTTTTTTTTTTGCACTTTACTAGTCAAATAAGTTTTATTTACACTTCTGACACCAATGTAACGTGCGCTTAGTTCGCAAAAATAAAACTTCACTTTTCAATTTATTTCTACCACTTTATTCAGTATCTATACTTTATTCGAACTCAACTCGACTATTGGACTATCACTGGTTAACAACATTTCACTCTTAACTTTATCACTCAATAATCAAAACTGACTGCTCGTTGCGTCAGCGGCCTATTTATATAGAACAACACTCATCTAGAGCGTTCCAGTTTCTTCTCCATGGTTTCCACATTTGCTGTCAAGCATCTCTACACTCACACACACTGGCTTACAAGCAATGCCTGTCATTTTATACCATTCCATTATAGTGTTGCCAGTTGTGTTTTCGGTTAAACGTCTTCGATTAGGAAATTGGTATAAATGTTGGGTGTTCATTACAATAGGGAAATTTCAAATACTGTCATACAATCCAAGGAAAGGCAGTAGGATTTTGACAGTTGCAGGTAAAAAGTGTGCTCATGTGAACTACCCCATTTTCAGTTGTCTCTATTCAAGTCAAACTGTGAAATAAAAGTAAACAATTGAAACATGGAGGTCGTATTACAACCAGACGGTTTTGCAAAGACGGAAATAAGTGCGAAAGAGAAAGCAGATGAAATAGAAATACTTTAAAAAGTCTCAACCCGAAAAGTTTTGGGTTGAGGATTGTCCAGTTGTCTTGGATGGTTTTTAACGTTTCTTTTTCTTGTCTTTCTTTGTTTTTTGTCGTTGCTTTATTGTATCTTCTAATGTTCATGAGTAAAGAAGTAGTATGCCGTCGGACAATTTCTTTAATTTTCCATGTATTTTCATGTATTTTCCATATCCATGATGTCAATAATCATTGCTGCAAAATCTAATTAAATTATTTACCACTTCAAATGACATTTTTCTCTTTATGAGATTTTTTTTATGGATTTATAAATAATGCAGCTGAGCTTCTTTGATTATTTTCACATTTTGACTCTATGGGTGAGAACAAAAAATTAAAGAGAAGTGTCAAAAAAAAACGCAGCCGCAAAACGTCTGAGTGTTATAATGAGAGACTGACGGGATGACTGTTCCAAAAGAAAATATACGAAACACGCAGCAGGCAGACAGTCTGAATGTAATACGACACTATCTACTTACCTCACTGAATCGAATAATCGAGTTCAAAGTGCCTGTCCACACGGGTTATGCTGTTAACGTTATGCTGTTAACACCTACAGCCTTAAGCCTTGCCCAAACCAATGCGGTGAGTGCGTGCGATGCGGTTGCGTTAAGTCAAGTACATATGCATTAAGTCAAACGTCCATAAGATTACATAGGGATTTGACTTAATGCATATGGACTTGACTTAACGCAACCACATCGTACGCACTCACCGCATTGGTTTGCTCAAGGCTTTATTTATAAACCAATAATAGGGAGTGAATAGCGCTATGTTCCTCTTATAATATCTCTGAACAGAAAAACCTATTTATAAAACTTTTTGAACGTAACATAGGCTGAACGCCGATTTAGGTAGTATAGAGACTGAATAAATTTGTGTCTTCGCTATTTTGAAATGACAGGGGAATGTTAGTACGCCGGCCGATACATAGATGGCTTTCAAGGACCGTTTTGTTTTCGATAGTGAAGTATACCTGGCATTTTCCTTTTTGGTGGTTTTCTTACGCACCCTGTTCAATAGGTAGAAAATACACATCATTGCTATAGTAGGTTTATAAATAAGAATTTATGCAACGTAGAATAGAGTGCTATTCACTACATAACTATTCATCCGTTCAGAGCTATTTAGGGAAATCTAATAAATACGGCTGCTAGTGTCCAGACGTTGTTATAATTCCTCACACAAATTCTCCATTTTGTGTTGGAAATTGTATTGAAAAAAGCATAACGTTATGAGCATAACCCGTCTGGACACGCCAGGTGTACTGCTTAGGCAGATAAATCAAATTTCATTTTGCGCATTGAGTCCCTTTCTTCCTCACCCCTTTTGCCCAGAAACGACCGATATAACGTTATGAGCATAAAGCCTTGCGCAAACCAACGCGGTGAGTGTGTGCGATGCGGTTGCGGTAAGTCAAGTCCATATGCATTAAGTCAAATCCCTATGTAATCTTATGGACGTTTGACTTAATGCATATGTACTTGACTTAACGCAACCGCATCGCACGCACTCACCGCATTGGTTTGCGCAAGGCTTAACACGTATGGACAGGGACAAATGGAATCGAATATGCATGTACGTGTGTGTGTGTGCAATTTCCACTGGTTCACTTAAATTAAAAAAAACACACACACACCAACACATTCGATTAACCGATTACTCGATCTAAGTATACACACACCTTTTCGAATCGATCCAGCTACCAAAGCAGTATCTGATCGGGTAATCCTATTTCAATTCGATCTCGGTGTATACTGGCACTAATGCGAATTGAAGTGTGATTCAATTCTAAGTAGAAACGTAGTAGTAGTCTAGATAAGCCCTGTTCACACTGTACAATTAGTTGGACAGACTTGGGCTTGACAGACCAATGTTTGATAGTGTGAACCCTTCATACGACCGCTTGTCCAATTTGTTGGATGGTTTTCAAAAATGTTTGAAAATCTAGAAGTTGGACGGAGTGGAAGGGTATGTGACATAAAGTTTGACGACAAGTTTGATAAGTGTGAACGCAAAGTACATCAGACTATCCAACTTCCATCAAACGAGGTCTGTCCAACTAATTGTACAGTGTGAACAGGGCTATAGAGATCTAGATTGTTATAGGGCTGTTTTTTTGGGAGGAAGTCCGGTACCTTGTATTGTAAAATACATGTACAGCAAAAACAACAAAGGTACAGGGGATAAACAAAGATACAGGGGATAAAAGGATGAGTAAATCTTACAAGGGATACAGTTTTTTTGGATTTACAATACAAGGTACCGGACTCCTCCCAAAAAAACAGCCCTTATATCTGTGTGGGACACATCATGAAATAAATTCGGCAAATTGTTCAATGTAACCTTGCTCAATATTTCTGTTGAGTGCTTCAAATGTTTTTAAACACCTCCAAACCAAGTACTAAATGGGTGCGTTTAACATCAAATTTATATACCCAACAAACGTACCCCTTCGGTACTGAAATGATCGCTGAACACTACCTTCGTTTGTCTTGCCGTATCGCGGAATGCATAATCGCGTCATTTCTGTACTAAAAAATTCTACCTTTCCGCCATTTTGAAAGCTGTGAGTGGGGATTCATGTTTTAAAGGGACGCGTTACCTCTCAAAAATTCTCAAAAATTTCGATTTTCCACATTAAAAATCGTCAAAAAACCCACTAAATATTAACAACAAAACAATTCTGCATCCAGTGCTAATCGAAAAGTGTTTGTGTGCATTGAAAACGTCCAAATTTTAATTACAAACTCTGAAAAGAAGAAAGAAAAAAATCCTCCGAAAAAATAAAGAGAAAAAAAAAATAGAAATAAAATCAATTCGGATCGGACGGTGAGTGAAATTTTTTTTGTTCTCCGTCAATTCGGTGGAATAAGAATACACACACAAGCACGCATACACTCTTATTCGAAACTGAGCTGCCAAACATTTCGTGTCAGTGCGAAAGAGACGGTAATCGTTTATTTGAGTGGTGTGGCGCTGGTGTTCGTGTACGCTTTGGCAGACATTTCGCAAAAATATATCGAGAAAAGGAAAAAAAAGAAGAAAAAACTCGCCGAACGAAAATTTTCAGTTTTCCTCCATGGAAGTTTTTTAATATTGCCCGCGGAAAAGTGCCCCGGGCAAAGGGATATTCAATCAATTGTAGTGCTCAATCTAGTGTTTAAATTTTTTGTGAGTTTTTCTTCCGAAAGTGGCTAGTTTATTATGTTTTTTTTTTCTTTGCTTTTTCTATTATAATGGGGGTGGACAACGAGAACGGCAACGGCGGCTACGACCAGCTTAAATGAAAAAAAAAAAAAAAACCTTACTGGCGGTGGTCTCGAGTGCGAAGCGAAGAACGGGCTTCGCTGCCATCGCCACCATGGTGGTTTTTTTCTTCTCGATTGGTTGTGCATGAGGTGCGCGTTGAAAAAGGAACCAAAGAAAAAAATTTATTAGCCATCCAATAATGGACATTGGAAGCTATAATTGATGGCAAAAAGCGCGGAATATAAAAATCTTCTGTGTTCCCAAATGCGAGAATCGGTGTTTGTTCTCATTTCCCTTTCCCGAAAACGCATGATTTTGGATTTGAAAATCGTTTATCGTTTGTAAATAGCCCAAGAATGGCCGAACGGCTTTGTATTTGTTCCCACCACAAGCGACCACGAGCACGATGATGAACTTTTCTTCCTTTATGCCTTGAGTTTTGCTGCATTTGAAGTAGTTTTTTTCTTCTTTTCATTCGGATTATCGTTTCTAATTCGTCATTTTTGCATTTCTCAATTTACAATTGGACTTGTATATAAATGTGGTGTATTTTGGCTGTGCTGTTCAGTTGCTAGAGACTTTCAGTTTTAGCGCTGGTTCCAGGAAATGTATGAAAGAAATCACACTACAGGTCCCCCGAAAATTTCTCTTTGTACAGTTTAATTATCGATTTAGGGCGACGCAAAGCGCTGAGAAGGGGAGCAAACGAAGCAGGTATTCCAATTGATAAGATTTATAGAATAATCCCACGTATACGCTTGTCGTTGTCGCTTGCTGTTATCAACACGAGAAAATGTCGTTTGCCAGTACACAACTATGAAAAGTGCTTTCTCTACTGTGCGCCGCGCGATCATACACAAAAAAGAACAAAAAAAAAAAAATCAAGAAAATGTGGAAAAATGTGATTTTGAGGGCTGTGTATGGCGGGGCGCCAATTCGATAAAAAAAAAATAAATGAAACAAAAAAAAAATGCACAATGAAACGACGACAGGTGCGGCGATAGCGGCGGCGGCTGTTCTCCGTGAGTGAGTCGTGAGTTCGCAAGTAGAGAAGTAATATCCATCTGTACACACTCGTTTACTTATTTGTTATGTCAGAATTGAAGGGAATAATTTTTCATGTTTTTTTCTTTCTTTTATTTTTATTTTGTTTTTATTTAAATTTGTAGTTATCAGCTTTTTGAGTTCTGATTCACTTGAATTGGTAATCAATGCGCTGTATATTTTTTTTATGATTGGAAATATGTTTTTCTATATTAGAACTGATGTAACAGTCTTTTGTTCTAATGCAATGCAACGTGTAATGCTTAAATTTGGGGTTTAAATTGCGATATCTTATTAGTTAGACTTTTAGTTGGAGGTCGTGAAGTGTTTAGGTAGGAACTTGCGCTCGTTTTAGTAAATGCAACACTGGTCTTTTGTATGATATCATTTCTCTGTCAGTGTTGATTTCCTTATCTTGTAAAGCTGCCACCTAATCGACCATCTTTTTGCTAAAGCCAAACATAAACTCTACAAGATAATTTTTTATTGCATAAATAAGGATTAAGGGCTAATGGTTTTGGCGTAGTTTCCAGATTGTATTTTAAATCAAATTGAATAGAGTTCCTTGTAGGTGAAGAGTCAGCAAAGTTAATTCATATGATTTTGAGCAATCTGCTCAGCTTATCAATTTACCACGTTTGAATTATAGTTTTGTAGCTCTTAACAAAAGCTTGATGTGGTCAATTCATGTTTGCCATGTGCATACATTGTCTTTTTTGTTATTCTGAACATTTTAACCACAAATCTTGCTGCGTGCATTTCCCATGGTTTTGTTATCTTGATATTTTGCTATATGGCGCGGTATTTCAAGTTAATTGTGATACTTATTCAAATCTTCAACAGAGTTGTATATTCGGCCCTATCGAGGTAACCGTCGCAGCGGAGTTTTCTCCGCGACGCATCAAAACAGTTGTCATCGTAATCAATTTTTCACAAATGCGGCAACGCACTGCATTCCCAAAATTAAAATTTTCCCCAGGAAAAACTTATCGGAGGAAGTCGAATCGACGGATCGGAGAATTACCACTAAGCAAAATGTATCCGAATTTTAGGAAATCGGAGAGAATTCCGCTCCGATGCGACGGTTACCTCGATAGGGCCGATTATCTTCATCCTTTTTTCACGTTACGAGCACCGTGATCACAGCTCACCCACTTAACTGTTTCCCACCAGTGATCCCCTCATGGGGTAGGTATGCGCCGTTGAGCTCAGAATGCGTCTGGTTGTATCGATGAAGATTGCTATGCAACTGCTACCTTCTTAGTGAGGTAAACAAATAACGTCTCTATAGCATTCGCCATATAATGAGCTAAGCTTTTTACATTTTTAGACTCAATAACTTAGTTCAAAACTTTAACCCCCGACTAGTTAAGTACTTTATGTAAAGTTAATTCGCATAGGAATGCTAGCTTTGGAATCTACGGGCTACATTACTAGATCTGCATTGCCCAACAGAAGTACTCATACTCCATTCAAACGTCACAACAAGAGCTTTCCTGGCAAAGAACTTGCAGCCATGGGCATATTCGGATATGACATTCGATTTTCGTGTAAGCCTCTTTTTTTTTTTAGCTATCCCGAACTAGGAGCCGTGTACAAATGAATAAGTCCAAGGGAAAGCCACGACAGAACTATTTAGAATGCGCCTGCTGTGAAACAGTTGACTATTTTAGAGACGTGCGATGATACTCTTCTAGGTATGTCAATGTCGCGGTACAGCTTATACAGTTCGTTGATGAACCTTCTTCTCAACACATTGGGGGGGTTCACTTTTTTAGTCACTACGTAGTGAACTCTTCTGATTGGTTAGAAAAAACTACAAAAGGAGTTTAAATAATTTTTATCAAATTGAAGGCAGTGAAGAGATTGTAATTAAAGTTATTTAATTTTAAGAGCAAGATTTTATTTAAAGTTCCCAAAACACAAATGTTTCTCATTTTTTGTGTGCTTATTTTGACAGTTCAGGATTGACTTTGTTTGTAGTGCAATTTCGCATTCACAAAGTTAGTTGAATTTCGACTACGTAGTGACTAAAAAAAGTGAATGCCTCCATTGTCTTCACATACAGAACCAAAGATCATTCAGAGTATTTTCATTTTAAAACGACCAAGCGGTTTCTCATCCCATTTAAATGAAGATCAGAAGGAGTAAGTGCGACACTTCTAAACCATACCTCTGGGAAATGATTGTGGCAGCACGGTTGTCAGGAGTTTTTTTCCCTCAATTGATTCTATTTAATCCAAAGGTTTTATTGCTTTGGGACGACATTACTCATCGGACAAACCGAATACGCACACCTTGCCAAAGTCCAAGTCCATTTAGCTTAAAGGAATTTTTTTTAACTTTCGGCAGTATTCACAGCATTTTCAATTTTCGCACTGACCCGTTTGGAATCGGCAAAAAATTGTAGGTCCCTTTTATTCTTTGCCAAGGTATGATGAGCTTTGCTGTGCAAACCTATTTATTTATATTGTTTAATTTTTAAATTGTTTGACTATTTTAATAAATAACTAAGTATGCAATTTATTGTCGTAAATTTGTCGTAAATTAGTCGTGAAAACGAAAAAATTTTAGCTCTTCATTTAAAAAAAAAAAAATAGTGTGTAGTGCTAACTTGACGCGTGCACCTACAATTTTTTTATCTGTAAGCATGCAAGCATGGCTAGTTCTTGAATGTAAGGTACTCGAGGTTTTGAACAAAATTTAGAGGGTTTTCTTTTTTTTTTTTCTTTAGTTCCAAACAGCGAAGAGAGGTTTGCTTAACATTTCAGCCACACTTGAACTGCACTTCTTTATTTTCGAAAAACTTGATCAACACGCTCTTTGTTCCTCAAATAAAATAACTGAGCAACTAAAAAAGAGACGATGTGTTTAAATTGACATTCAGTTTATAACACATGGTGACCGTGGCGTAATGGTTAGCATGTCTGTTTGCTGATATTTAGGAATTTGAGAAACAAAATTGTTTTTCCACGGGTATCCCCTCTTTCGAGGTATTGTAAGGTTCCGACACACGACCGTTCGTATAAATCCGATTTACATTTATGTACATCCCTCTGTGGTTTTAATCCCGCGATCAGCTATGTTCATACCCTGGTACCGCTCATCTAGATTCAAGAAACTGCTTCTTTAAAAATTAAGTGATCAACGTCTTATACGTTTGCAATTTAATGTTTTTAGTCACCATTTGGATAACGCCTCTGCTTCTCTTGGCACTTTCATAATTTTAACTTATAGAAAGTCGACAAGTTTTCATTGATAGCCTCTATCCTTTGCAGCTCTGGGAAAACTTGGTTAGTACTTTTCTTTCTTGTTCTAAAAATATAACTATTAAAAGTTCTATTTGGATAGGTTCAAATAATAACCGGCTATGGTCAGTTTATCTGACGATCCTATGGTATCAGTTACGGGTTCAAGTACCAGAACAGTCATAACACTTTCTGGGAGCATTTAGTTTGCGGCAAAGTGCCTCGCTAGGTTAGCCTTTTTAAGAAAGCTTTCAAAAGGAGTGTCACTGGAGTGTTGACCGAAAATTTGATTTGTTTTTTGGCTTTTAACTTCTGAAGCTTACTTCACTCTTATAACGTTTTTAAAGCTCAAATATAAACATGAATTTGTTGTACCCTTTGTGGTTATAAAAGAAATTGATTTGTTATCATATCGCTGGAGTCTATGTTACTATCGAGGAAGCGTAATGACAAGAAAAAGTTCCTAGGAGACTACAGAGACTTTAGGAGACAGTTGACTTTTTCATATTGCCAGACTGTACCCTTTCAGGCTTCCAGTTTAACTGGATTGCTTTGGCGAGAAATTTTCAGATATGTACATGATATGTCCGGAAGGTCCCAATAAGCGAAATAGGCGACAATACAGTGTATTTATCAGGTTGAGATTTAAGAAGCAAATCTAATGTGTTTTCAGTTTGGCCATATCCTACAGGTACTCTGCGTTTGAAGGCTCAACTCAGTAAATATTTGATTCAATGTTTTTTGGTGACCGAAAAACGAAGTTTTGTACACACAGTGAAATGAGTTGTACAAAAAGCAATTCTTTGTATGGAGTCAGAAAGAGCAGCAAAGTCACAAGAAATTGAATTCGTTTAGGTTTGAACTCGGTAAAGGAAACAATTGTGTGTGATTTGTTTATTAACGAAAAAGTTTAAAACACAAGAAATTAAAATATAAACTGGAGCAAGGTCCACATTGTAGTTGGTATGCAAAATCATTTCTAATACAGACGACGAGACAAAGATGGGTATAGAACAATGTCATTAAGTTATGTCTGTTGAGGCTGATTCCGAACGATCTGAATTCTGTTTGAATTGGGATACACTAAGTGCCAATACAGTTGAACTATATAAAACAGGGTGGAGGAGGACACAGGCAATGAATTCGCTCTTATTTATAACAATAAAAAAAAAGACTAAAACAAAAACAGGGGACTTGTTTACTCCCAAGCTGTTGTTTTCAAATAAACAATTATCCTGTCCAGAGATAACAGCCTTGAGACTTACAAAACCCATTTTCACTTTTATTTGCTATCATCAGATAGGTAGCTTTAGTAAGATTTTTTGAAAATACCGACAATCCGGTCTAGAGCTCAATGAAATAACTCAAGTTTCATTTGACGTTGCAGCCACAAAAAAAGTTTGAGCCGATGCATCGGCTGGTGCAATTGCGATAGGAACAACTTCAAATGATAGAACTTAGGAAGACCTCGCTCCCTAAAAAAATTTCTTCAAAAGTTACTGCATTCGTTAAATTATCCTATTTTTGTGCCCGTTTTAGGTTTTGTGTAATTCACCGCGTTCATGTTATCAATTGTTTCAGCTCAAAAAACCATTATGTATTTGTTCTTTGGCAAAGCAAGATCAACTGGGTCACAGTTGAAATAAGAAATTTCGATCGGAAATGTCGGACGATTATAAAATTGTATAGCTTGGGCTGTTGATTGAGATATTTACAAAACTTTGATCAATTTGGGACCTAGGCAACGCCGCGCCGGGCAGGTCAGCTAGTTTTGTAAAACTTCCCTTCATAATTTATGCAAATATTCTTTTCTGGTTTTGTGATTATTTTTTAATAATTTCAAGCAAAAAACTAATCAGTTTTCCTTTTTCATTTCAGTTATTGAGGCAAATCAACATGAAGGGACTCGATCGCGGAAAGCTCACCCTTCATTTCTAGCCACACGACGATTTGATTTGAAATTGATAAAACAACAACAAAAAGAACCTATCGGTGTTAAATCATAGAACAAAAATCACATAAACGAATATCACAAAAGGAAAATAAAAAACAAGATTTAAAGGAAACGTTTGCCATCATATTCTCAAGTGAATTTCCTGTGTATGCATTAACAATATATACAATATATACATCAAAAGATAAATATAAGAAAAATCACGAAAAGCATACACAAAAACGCATCAGGATTGATAGAGAGAGAGAGAGAGAGAGCACAAAACAACACCTCATTGCGATTTGTCCACATTCTCAAGTGAAGTCGGCTTTTATTGATAGCTTCATCTTGTTTTTTTAATTTCAAACAGTTGATTGATTAATTTTAATTTTATAATTTTTCCGTTTTAATCATAAAACTGCTCGCACACATACATACATACACTCATTATTCAATAATAAACAATAAAAGTAATCACACATACAAAATTGCTTAAATCATGGACAAGTCTATGATGTTACCGACAAAGCGATCACGTTTAGATGTTAAAGGACCATTCGCTAATGGTCCGCTGCAAGCTCGACCGCTTGTCGCTCTGCTCGATGGCAGAGATTGTTCGATTGAAATGCCAATACTTAAGGATGTTGCCACAGTTGCGTTTTGTGATGCTCAAAGTACATCTGAGATTCACGAGAAGGTAAGTAACGTAGTTTTGTAAAAATACTTGTTAAATTTTTTAAATGAAATTGAATTTAATTGAATTTTTTGTTTTGTTCAAAATAGGTTCTAAACGAGGCAGTCGGAGCCCTCATGTGGCACACGATCATTCTAACAAAAGAGGATTTGGAAAAATTCAAAGCACTACGTATTATTGTACGCATTGGCAGTGGCACGGATAATATTGATGTTAAGGCTGCGGGCGAGTTAGGTATTGCGGTGTGCAATGTGCCCGGCTATGGTGTGGAAGAAGTTGCCGACACAACAATGTGTTTAATTTTAAATCTGTACCGAAGAACTTATTGGCTAGCCAATATGGTTAGAGAAGGAAAAAAATTCACAGGACCCGAACAAGTTAGAGAAGCCGCCCAAGTGAGTACTTTGAAATTATGAATATAAAAAGAACATATGAAATCTGTTATGAGTAGAATGTTCAATTAGTCATATTGACAAGTCGCTAAAAGGTTAGGACATAGTTTTAGTACGGTTGTTTAAAAAAAAGAGAACTCCAAATGTATGATACGGGTACACGTATCGAGGCTTAATAGATAAGTGAAATTTTCCAACAATTATGGAATCGCAACTCGGCTTAGTATCAAACCCTCATCTTTATTTCACCCATTTTCAGATAAATTAAATAAAAAAAAAGTAGATAGGGCGGTGCAACAGAGGGAGAAGCCCCGAGGTCCAGTGCCTTTCTTATAACAATTGCCTTATTGATAAAATGGAGGGACCTACAATTTTCTGTCGATTACCAACAGCTAATCGAGGAAGGTTTTTTCATGGAAATGAATTTACTATCGGAGGACTTGCCAATTCCTCACGAAAGGCGATACCCGTGAAAATATTTTTGCTTCGGTTGAGATTCGAACCACGAACCTCCCGGTTAACAGGCAGACAACCATCACGGGTACCACAAAGTAAATTAACGTGTGAAAATACCGTTGGAACGTGAGATTCTGTAAAAGCACATTTAAACTGTTTTGTGGAGTTATGGTTAGCACGTCTGTTTGTTACGTGTGAGCTCATTTTTTCACTGCCAAAAACCTCACAAAAGCGATGGACGTATTTGCTCAGTTGGCAATTTTATTTGTAATGATAGGTTAGGTTAGGTTGAATGGGGGGTGCAGCCACAAGTGGCAACACCTCACTCGGATCTCAAGGATCCATTGTGCTCCCCGGGAAAACAGAGGATGAGGAAATGGGAGGATTGGAAAGGTAAATGGTTATTGTGGTAGGGAACTCCCACTGAACCATTTGGAGCCCTGAGTGAATTTCAGGACGTTGCTCAGTGGGAGATTTGAGATGTCGCCCAGTTCGTCGAAAAAGTATTCTCCGAGGGTTTTTTTCCGAGTGTGGGCCAAGCTAGGACACTCACAGAGGAAGTGGAATGATCCCTCCTCTGCCTCCTCATCTTGGCATCCTCTACATAAGTCGGATGTGCTAATGCCCATTCTCATCATGTGGGTACCCAACGAGTTGTGTCTCGTGAGAATGCCAATTAACAGAGAGAGCCGAGGTCTGCTTAGCTGGAGTAGAAATTCTGTTTTTTTTCTTGGAAATATCTGGCCAAAGGTTTCTATAGACTCGGCATGTTTCTAAAGAAGACCACCTGTCATTGGCGGTTTTTAGAAAATTGTGTTTGATTCTGTTTTTTTCTTGCTCAAGTGGCCTTAGAACTGAGGTGTTCGTTTCGCTGGATTCGAGTGTTGACCCGATTTTAGCCAGCTTATCCGCCATTTCATTACCAATTATGTCACGATGTCCTGGAACCCAGGCTAAACTAACTGTGTTTGTTTCGCTGAGCAGTCTTAGGTTACTGCGACAGCTGTCTACTAGTCTGGATTTTGTGATAATGGATAAGATAGCTTTAATGGCCGCTTGACTGTCTATAAAGAAGTCAATATTTTTGTTGATCAGGTTTTGCGTAGCTAAGTGCTTCGCGGCTTCGCACACTGCAAGTGCTTTTGCTTGAAAGACACTGCAGAAGTCGGGAAGCTTTATTGATCTATTCATGGTGGGGTAGTCTGAGAAGATACCTGACCCTACCCCTTCGTCCGTTTTGGAACCGTCTGTGAAGACGGAAATGTGATTTCCTTTTATAACCCTGTTTTCCTCCCAGCTTTCTCTTGTCGGAAAGACTGTTAGGGCCACTGGATTGAAGTCAATATGCGGGGGGGTATAGTCTGTTTGAATGTCTATGTCTGTATGGTTCATGATGGTTCTATGGCCTGATATGCCTGTTTTCCAATTGTTGCATTGTTTGAGTCGCAGTGCGCTTTTGGCCGCCATCTCCTTAGTAAAAAGATCTAGGGGGGCTATCGACAGGAAGGTTTCCAGAGCTGCAGTTGGTGTTGTTGTCATGTCACTAGTTGAGCCAATGCATGCAAGCCTTTGGATTTTGGTCATGGTCTTAAGGTTTGAAGCCTTCTCTAATGATGGCCATCAGACTAGACAGGCATATGTGAGGATTGATCTTATTATGGATGTATACATCCAGTGAATGGTTTTGGGACCAGGTCCCCATTTTTTCCCAAAAATTCTACTACAAGTGTAGAAAGCGATTTGAGCTTTCCTTTCTCTTTATTTTAAATTTTCTTTCCAGTTAAGTTTACGATCAAGGACAATTCCGAGATATTTTGCCGTACCAGATAAGTTTATTAGTATACCATTAATGGAGGGAGGAAGTATATCTGGAATGTTACGTTTTCTCGTAAACAGAACAAGTTCTGTTTTGGTAGGGTTGACGTTTAGCCCAGAGTTTTTTGCCCAGCTGGTGAGCTTGTTTAGATCTGTCTGGAGAAGTTCACAAAGGGTGGTTGTGAATTTTCCCGAAGTCATGATGACGATGTCATCGGCATAGGCTACTGCTTTTATTCCGCTCCTGTCAAGTTTAACCAGGATTTGGTTAACTACTAGGAGCCAGAGTAGCGGGGATAGCACTCCTCCTTGAGGTGTACCTCTACAAGTTTTGACTTTTAGGGTACTTGCACCCATTACTGCTTTTACTATTCTCGTTTGGAGCATGGAGTCGATCCAGTTTGATAGCGTTGGCTCGATATTTATGGAACTTAATGCCATGCGAATAGCACTGTATTCAACGTTGTTGAAGGCCCCTTCTATATCGAGGAATGCAGCCAACGTATATTCTTTATATTGGATTGACTGTTCAATAGTACCGACTACTTCATGAAGTGCAGTCTCCACTGATTTGCCCTTTATATATGCATGTTGGGCTGTGGAGATCACATTGTTATTCAGTTTTGTTCGGATATGGGTTTCTATAAGTCTTTCTAGGGTCTTAAGTAGAAAGGAGGATAGGCTTATTGGTCTGAAATCTTTGGGTTCAGTGTGTGAGGGCTTACGCGGCTTTGGGAATAAAAATGACTTAACTCCAACTAGTTGGAATAAAGGTGAGGTTTAGACAACCTCTGAAAATTTCCACTAGAATCGGCACAATCAAGTCTTTAGGGCTTTGGAGCATCATTGGAATGATACCGTCCAGACCTGCAAATTTGTATGCTGAGAATGAGTCAATGGCCCACATTACCTTCCTATTATCTACTAATAAATTTCCTATGTTGGATATAACGTTAGCGTTAGATATAACGTTAGCGTTAGGGTTTCCGCGTTCTGGGGATGTCATTTGAGAACACCCTGGAAAGTGGGTGTTCATGAGTGACTCTAGGGTTTCTGAGCATGAGTCAGTCCATGTGTTATCAGGTCTTCTAAGAAAACTAGGGGTATTTTGGACCTTGGACATGACCTTTCTTAGCCTTGCTGCGTCATTTGTGCACTCAATATCTGAGCAGAATTTGCGCCAGGCTGCTCTTTTTGCATAGGTAGTTCTATTTTTGTATTCATTTTTACTGATCTTGTATAGGTCCCAGTCAGCCGAAAGGTTGCTAAATTTTGCTCTATTGAAGAGCCTCCTAGAGTTCCTTCTAAGGATCGATAGTTCGTTTGTCCACCTTATGGGGTTGGATCTACCTTTCCCTTTGGATAACGGGCATGAGCTTTCGTAGGCATTGATTATGTCTGACGTTAGCTTGTTTACCTGTGTCTCTATGGCTGAGCAGTTAAGCAAAGGCTGATTGTTGTTCTGGCTGAGAGGTAGGGCCAGTTTTTGGTTATAGAGACCCCAGTCAGTTTTCCTAGGGTTTCTATAAGGGATAAAGTTTTCAGATTTGTGTTCTATTTCGAATGTTATCATTCTGTGGTCAGAGAAGGTTACGTTGTTGGAGACCCTCCAATTACTGGTTACTAGCGTACCAGAGTTGGTGGAAAGTGTAACGTCTAACACTTCTTTTCTTACCTTTGTTATAAATGTTGGTTCTCTACCTCTATTCATAATTATCAGGTTGTTCTCAATAATATATTCAAAAAGTGACTCACCTCTTTCGTTCGTGTCTGTACTACCCCACTGTATATGATGGGCATTAGCATCACAGCCCATGAGGAGGTCCCAGCCATTTCTTTTAGTTGTGGCGACCAATTCTGCAACAGCTGCCGGCGGGGGGTTGGAGGTTGCATCGCCCGGCATGTAAACGGAGGCCAGGATTAGGGGTGGCGCCCCTTCTCGCTCGCACTTCACTGTTGTCAAATCATTACTACTGTGAGGGGTTAGAAGGAAGAGATTTAAATTTGTCTTTGATAAAATGCATGTACGATAGTTACCTTCTGTAGGCCCTTTGTTAAAGAAAAGGAAATGATCTTTGGATTTCAGTCCGCAGATCCGGCCACGATTTATCCATGGCTCCTGTATTAGGGCTAAGTCGATGTCAGTTTTTGACATCAACGCGGTCAAGGTGGCAGAGGCCAACTTACTGTGCTGCAGGTTTATTTGTAGCACCTTCATTGTCTTTTTTGTTGCCATCATTTTTGTTTTGCAAGTTGGCAGCCGTTGCCGACCTCACCTTAACCTTGTTTAGGCCAATATTCAGTCTATATCCTCTTTCTGGAAGCATAGCCATTGACTCATGATTGAGCATGACTAAGACTTTTTGGCCTGCGCTCGTAGGCTCTTCCATCTCCAGTACTTCCCAGTCAGCACTTGGGAAACTTGGGTTGAGTTTTCGTAAGAAGAGCTCAATTGTTTCCTTCTTCAAGCGCGGTCCAGGAATGTTTATTCGGACTTTGGGTCTGGTGGGGAGGTCTTTCTTTAATGCAACTTTCAATGTTGCACCTTCTATAAAGTCCGCCATTTCGGATATCTTATTTTTTAGCCAGTTTAGGGTATATTCGTCATTGCAAGTGACAATTTTGAAACCCTTCAACGTCGAAATGGGTCCGAAATCAGGCACCGCGCCCGAGGACGTGGGAAGCTCGTCAGTCATGCACTCGAGTAGCCTTATTTCCACTCGAGTCCAGTCTTCTTCGCTTAGCCTTTTTTCTAGACTCTCCTCATTGATAATGGCCACCTGAAGGCTCTCTTTTATCAATTCCGCTACAGTACTTTTTTTGTCAGTTGTACTGGCCGTCTTGGGCTTTTTGTTCACGGACATTGGAGGGGGGAGTTGTGTCTGGCTCTCTTTCTTTGACTGCTTTCTTCGGGCTTTTTAAACCTTTCGGTTTTAGGACCATCCAGTGGTAGTCTCCCTGGTGTTTTTTTGGACACCGCAGTCTTTGTCAATATTGTTTTCTTTTTATTTTCATCATTAGTGACTCTACCTCTAGGTTCTAATATTTTGTAATGATAGATTAAAGATGAAAATGTTCCGAAAGAAAAGGAAATAGACTTCGAGCTTTCAGATGTCGATGAAATGAAAAAAAAAAAAAAATTTTGGTAACGTTTCTGGGCTTTTTTCACTGTTCAGAACTAAAAAGCAATCCTCTATTGTGGTTTGGTCGTGAGCTTTCTAAGAAGCCGATTCCAATAGAGATGATTTTTCTCGCGATGCTGATCGTAATATAAAGTGTAGAATGAAGTCGCGCTCTTTCTTGTTGTGCTGCGATCCTAGGAATCTCTCTAACATGTCGAAAGCACATGGTACATGTATTGTCACGATCTCTAAATATCAGCAGAGAGATGCCTAACATTCCAACAAAACAATGCGACTCGTTCGTTAGCGATAAAGATATCAAGTGGAATGGTTAATGGTGAATAAATTCATCTTTTCGACCGAAAAATGTCGAAGAAAATGTATTTTTGTTCCTTTTCTTTTTTGGTCAGATGTTGCTGGTGGACTTGTGTAATCGAATTGTACTGAAATGTTGTAAAGATCTTCGGTTGTCATTTTTTTTAACGATTGAGGTAGAACATTCAACATTGCCCTTATGTGGAACTAAAATATGATTCTATACTTTACTGTACGTCCGAAGTTTGGTGCAAGGTAAAACTGATGAGCATTAAAGCATTGTTTGTTAAAAAGCTACAAAAGAGAGTAAGACAGGTAACGTTTCGACGATGTTCAAGAAAATGAATCGATCCTACGATTGAACTATAGACTATAAATCTTATCGCCCTGTTTTTGACCCTATCTAGTAGCCACAAAAATGTTTGAGGAGCACCTGACCGAATATGGGAGTTAGACTTTGGATGTAGACTTTGTAAATGGTGGCCAGATTAGAAGGGGCAAAGAATTTCCTGCATTGTCTTAAGAAACCTAAGCATCTTGCAGTATTTTTGGCGACCAATTCTGTGATCATTCCAACGAAGATCATCGTTTAACACATACCGAGTACTGACAGCTTTTCGTTTTCTTGGATGCAGGTAGCATTCTAAGCTTTAACGACAAGAGACAGCATTTAGTTTTTAAAGCACTGAATTCTACTCTGTTTTTATCACCCTATGTAACTGTCAAGGTCAGAATTCCATTTCCAGATCCGAAAACCAGGGATGTGAATTTAAAAACGAATATGAGAAGCTGAGGTTTGAGTCGTCAGCAAAATAGTTTATAGGATTAGAAGTTTCAGACAAGAGATTGTTAATGAAGATAAGGAAGAGAGTCGGAGACAAAACGGAGCCCTGGGGCACATCAGCATTTATAAAGTGGGTATTAGACTTGAAACCATCCAATAAAAACCTTAGTGTATACCATCAACAAAGGGAGATTAGGACCAGCAAAAGCGGCGGTCATGGATTGAGAACATTTTGAGCGTTTTTCGTTGACTCATTGTATATATATTCCATAGTACTATTACTTTGACCCGTTCCGGTGACAAAATGGAAATTGAATGGACACCACAAAAGCTTTAATGCATTCCACAAGACTGTATTTGAAGAGGAGGAGAATTATATGCGTAAGAGCAGGAAACAAATATATATAAATATATATTTTTTTCATTCTTACGCACGCTAAAAATAAACATTCCACATCAGCTGATTCGCGCTTCCCCACGCGATGTTGCGCCACCTAACGATCAATGAAGGAGATGAAAAAAGGTTGCCAGTAAAATTACTATAGTTTAGATATACAATGGTTGACTGAAAAAAAAATGTACTTCTTTTTAAATTGTGGAAACCGTGGCGGTTTTGCGTGATAGGTGTCCAATGTACAATTAACCACAATGCTACCTGAAAGTAGTACTGGCTTGAAAAGTGACGAACATTTACTTTCAACCATTAATTTGCTTACATTTCCTATAAAAACTGTCTTAAGTTTGAGATCTAACAACAGTCGGTTCTAAGCTTTAGCTGAAAGAGATAAGTTTGTTTCTTATCTTAGAGAATTCTAGCCCTATATCTCTCATCGGCATAGACAAGAAGTTGGTCACCTGTCGTCATTATTTTTACTTAAATAGTTTTCTTTTCCCTTTTTGTTGCTATCACTAACTCTTCTGTATATATTGTGTTACTGATCTATTTGTTTTTACTTGTAATGCTTGAAGAACTAAATATTTTCGTATTGGAATGCATAAAATTTATATCATATTTTTTGTCGTCACTAGTTTAGTTTAGGGAGAGATTGAAGATCTCTGAAATATGCCAATTTTAGAATGAACAACTGAGACCCTTGTATTCGTAGATTAATATAGAGATATTTACTCAAAATATTTTTTTGTCAAACTGAATTGAAAGCTCATGTCACTGTACAATACTGTTTTTAGTCTATTTGGCTATTTGCTAAAATCATTGCTGATTGTGTAGGAACGATAATAGTCTTTAAACTGCATTATCCTGTAAATAAATAAATAAATAAATAAATAAATAAATAAACTGGGTGGGACTAAAAAGCTTGAAATACCTCGGGTCGTAACACATTTTAGGGACCTACAATTTTATTTCAATTCTGATCGGCTAAGTGAGAAATGGGACTTGCAAATTCGCGAAAGGTAAGGCTGTCAAAAAACAGACCCAAACTTTGAATTACAGTAGACACAAGCTACAGCTCTTAAGCGACTTGGATAGCATACGATCGAATTTGGTTTTCAGTTCAAGGCATTCGGCATTGCGATGTCGAAACAAAAAAAAAGTTTTTTGCACACACTATACAATCATCCCATGCCATGATCGATTTATCGGTACGGTAGTTGTATCGTGTATTCCCTTCTTTAACTAAGGAGGGTTGGTCGTTTGTGTATTTGAAAGATGTTTCGATGATGCGATATTTTTGTACAGTTAAGATAAATTTGAATTGTCTAAAAAAAACTACCGATTAAACCCACAAAACACAGTTTTCCCGTGTCTGTTCTTTTAAATTTGACGTCATGGTGTTTAAAGAAAGCATACTGTGGCAAGTAGGCGCCAGCAACATGCTCAAACACGACGCCACGGTTCGTTCTACGTTCATACGCATATAAAACCGTTGATTATTTAAACTACAGAACATAAAAATATTGAGAAAGCATAATTATATTCTTGATGTCTTCTGATTTCTGAAGGCTTAGGTATTTGTTAGGTTTCAAAGAGCACTGCTGCAATCCGGGAAGCTGTTTGTGATTACTTACTTACTTACTTAGCATTACAGTTCGGGGTGAACCTGGGCCTCAACCAACATCCTTCTATAACGACTTCGATTTCGGGCGAGCTCTCTCCAGTTTCGCACTCTAATTCGGTTGAGGTCTTCATCCACTTGATTGCGCCACCTAAGACGAGGTCTTCCCCTTCCGCGATTTCCTTGCATTGTGCTTTCGAACACCCGACGAGCCGGAGCGTTTGGGTCCATCCGCTCTACATGGCCCAACCATCGTAGCCTCGCGATGCGTACTCTTCTGGCTATGCCCATGTCGCGGTACAGCTCATACAGCTCGTTGTTGTATCTTCTTCTCCACACATTTTCTTCGCATACGGGACCAAAGAACATTCGGAGAATTTTTCTTTCGAAACGACCAAGGGTTTCCTCATCCGCTTTCGATAAAGTCCATGCTTCCGCGCCGTAAAGCAGGACTGGGATGATCAAGGTCTTATACAAGGTCACCTTGGTTTTTCTAGAGAGGGTTTTGTTTCTCAATTGCCTTTTTAACCCAAAGAAGCAACGGTTGGCAAGAGTTATTCTCCGTTTGATCTCCGCACTGATGTTGTTGTCCGTGTCTACAGCGGATCCTAGGTAGACGAAGTCCTGTACTACCTCGAAGTTATGTCTGTCTATTGTGACGATTTGTCCAATTCGTCGATGTTCTGTGTCCCTGTTTGATGACAGCATATACTTCGTTTTGCCCTCATTAACCATCAAACCCATTTTTGCCGCTTCTGTTTCAATACTCGCAAAAGCACCTATGACATCACGCTTTTTTCTTCCCATTACGTCAATATCGTCTGCATAGGCGAGTAATTGCACAGACTTTTGAAAGATTGTTCCTCTGGTGTTGACGTTTGAGTTTCTTAAAATCTGTTCAAGTATGATGTTGAAGAAATCGCGTGACAGCTTGTCGCCTTGCCTAAAGCCTTTGTGATTATTGGATAGTATAGTGATGTGAGTGGATAGGTTTAAGGTCTTTTTTTGGATGTGTTATCTCGTGGCGTCAACATCGGTTGTGCTTCGGCTTCTATTTATGCTGTAACGTACAATGCTGCGTATGCGAAGCTGTCTTTTATTTTAATTATTTAATTCGTCGCATTGATACCACCATTTTGGATACAGTTCATTTGAAATTAGATTGTCTTTACAGAGGCACACAACCCAACTTTGAGTTGAGCTTTGAGTTGTAAAAGTGTATTCAATATTTTGACAGCTGTGTCTTATCTAAGAGCAGGAACAGTAACGGAACATTTATTCTTAGGGAGTTAAAAAGATTTTTGTTGCGATCCAAGGCGCCCCCTTGCATTGAAAATCAACTCTAAAGCTAGACGCTGGGGCCACTTTTATTTTTGACTATTTCTAAATTGGGTACTGATTGTTGCTCAGTACTTGACTGGAACGAAAGTGTATTTTCTTAAAGAGGATTTAAGACGTTTAATTTTTGTTTGATGAGTTTTGTTCATATTCGAATTATTCCAATCCCTTTTTTTTTGTATCTTTGAAGGGATGCGCCAGAATTCGAGGTGACACTTTAGGATTAGTTGGACTAGGAAGAATCGGATCGGCCGTAGCCTTGAGAGCAAAAGCTTTTGGTTTCAATGTTATATTCTACGATCCATATCTTCCGGATGGCATTGACAAATCCCTTGGTCTAACACGAGTCTATACATTACAAGATCTTCTATTCCAATCAGATTGTGTGTCGTTACATTGTACCCTCAACGAACACAACCATCACTTAATTAACGAATACACAATTAAACAGGTAAGTCAAAGCCCTATTTGTATTTCTATACAATCTCTATAACACAAATGTCTTCTTTTTTTTTTCTTCGCATAGATGAGACCTGGTGCATTTTTAGTAAACACTGCAAGGGGCGGACTGGTCGATGACGAAATGCTGGCGCTTGCATTAAAGCAGGGAAGAATAAGAGCTGCAGCTTTAGATGTTCACGAGAACGAACCTTTTAATGTATTCCAAGTAAGATTGTAGTAAAACATCTTACACCTCAAACCTACTTCTGAATCAGAATTGTACTAACGAAAATTTCTTTTGATTTTCAGGGAGCCTTGAAAGATGCTCCAAATCTTATATGTACACCACATGCAGCCTTCTTCAGCGAAGCATCTGCTACAGAATTACGCGAAATGGCAGCCACTGAAATTCGACGGGCGATTGTCGGCAATATTCCAGAAGTTTTGAGGAATTGTGTTAATAAAGAATATTTTATGCGAACACCTGCAGCTACAGCCGTTGCTGCTGCGGCCGCTGCGGCAGTCTACTCCGAAGGTAAACTAATATCAAATCCAGAAAAATGAAAAACAAAAATATATCTATACATATACAAAAATTTTAAATTCTTAAGAAAACAAAAACTAAAAAAAAAATTAAAAAAAAAAAAAAAAAATCAAAACAACCAACAAAAGAGAACACAGAAAAACAAAAACAACAAGATCCTTTGTAAAAAACAAGATTTTCCATATATTAATTTTTTCTTTTTATTTTTTTTTTCTCAAATAACAAGTAAATAATTATTTTGAGCTTTTTCTCTGCTTGGATTTCAAGAAACACACAAACAAAAGAAAAAAAAACAAAGCATCAACAAAAAATTTAATAATTAATTATATTTTCTTTTTTTTAAATATAATTTTCCTTATACATATCATTTTTCAAAGTAGCAAAACAAAAGTAAGAAAGAAAAAAACAACACAAATCAAAATAAACAATTTTTTTTTTGATAGGTCATGTAGGATTGATAGGGCTTAATATTATAATTGCTAATGCAAAGCATTTCTTAGAAGAGCGAACAAATATATTTAAATAGAACGTTTTTATTTTAAACTCATGCAACACACGCACTAAAGATGACTTTTATCTGTTTTCTGTAAAGTATTTTATCAAATTAGGGCGGTGGAAGGGTTTTGCATGTCATAAAAATTATAAAACAAAAGCCATTGGCGAATAGATGCTCGCCATTGCTTGCAAAACAGTGTTCAATAAGACAGACTGGAAACATTAACTGTTAATTTCAGTGCACTCAGGGAGGTTTCTACAAAAAAAAAAGTAATATGGTCTCTTATTTTACTAAATGTTACTTTACCTTGCTTGTAACTTAGTAACTTTTTATGTTCTGACTTTAATTGAAGGTCTAAGAGCCCCTCCCTCTAGACTTTACTGATTGCTACTTTTCCTTACTTTGTAAGTTAGCTATTTTAGTTTTTTCACCAACTCCACTACGAGCCTCTAAAACACTTATACTACCATCTGTTTTGGTTTCTAGTAACGCATCCCAAGTTTTTTCTAAGTTCAAAAAACCTCTAGAATTTATCTTCATGACTTGCTTTTTTCGGATATTGAAGAATATCAAAATATCATCATGCATGTACATACATAAAGTGCATTCAAGGAAAAGCTTCGTTATGTCATGGAGATAGAGCCCCATTGTTTACAACATCTGTTTAAATAGATCTTAACAACATTTCAATTGCAAACTCGAAAGGGAAATGTTAACAAACTTTTATTTGTTTTTGTGTGCCCAGCTGTTTGGCTTTCATTCGCAATTAAATCAATAAAAAAAAAATCGTAAAATGGATTGTTGGTAGTCATTGCGTTTTCGTTTTCTTTGTCACCAGTGAAGTCTTTATACAAAAGAATTTTCTGGTTTTTTTGGTGAGCTAGGGAATATTGGACATTTCTGCCGAGCCATGCTCAGACTTGATATTTGCCGTGATGTTTTCATTCTGCCTAATCGATGATAAAAATTCTTTGAATTTTCGTTTTAAGTGTTCAATCGAATGAATTTACGGTCTACCACCTACCGATGCTTGATTCAATCGGCTGAACAATGTTCAAGAAGTGACTTGCCAGCACAGCAGGTTCGAACATCCATCCTAATCGCAAGCGCATACATATAAGAAAAATCAGCTGACTGCAAAATAAATGAAATGTGCAAAATATTTTTGACATTTGCTCAAATACATTAACATTCGCACAGTAAAAAATTATACATTGCGTTTAAGAACAAAGTGCTCAACAAAAGTATTTATGTTTGATTTGCGTTCAGGTTGAAGATGATAGAAGATGAAAATCTACTTAGCACATCTATTTAACACATTACGTTTGTCATTTTTCCAAACCAACATTAGGAGTGGAGTTGCAAAAAACGTTTTGGAGTGATTTCTTCGCTCCCATTTCTATTTCGAAACAAAGGAGTAAGCACCAATCCATAAACATACTTTTATCTAACTGCTCGTCAAAGCAAAACGCAATTTCTTTCGCTGATAGTTATTTTTAAAATTCAAGTGAAAGATTTTTGGTCTTTATTAAGCGTTAAAAAAAGAGGAAACCTAACAATTTTACCACAACAATGCAATCACTCCAAATCTTACAATTTCGCTTAAATAAATTCCAAGAGTCGTAGAAAAAGCAGTTAAGGATTTGGAAAACGACATTACAGAATTAGACAGTCACTCACTGTGTCTGAGTGTGTAAGTCAGTTGATGAGTCTCAACAGCTGGCAATTATCACAACTGCTTAAGTTTATCTGTGCTCATTTACAGTCGCATTTCGTCTACGTTCAATGGTCTTTTCATATTGAACTATTGTAGACTGTCACTATCACCTGCCTAAAATAATTTTGCAGCAGTCCACTTATATATTTTTGACCCTTTGGTTTTATCGTCAAAAGTGACTCTGACAGAGTTCTAAGTATTTATGCCGCTAATGCTAGATTATATGACTTCCACCATTTATTAGGCCTGTGTGGTCAAATTTTCAATATGAAGTTTGTTACTTCATTGTGTTTCACCAGTCTTGCCTTTTGCCCTCTGCGCGATGGTACAGTATGATATAATACTGTGGCGTGAACACATGCTTGAACTTGTGGACTTGTAAGAAATAAGAAACCAATTCCATTTTTAGTCCGAAGTTGGTGAAGTAAAAGTAGCAGAATTAGAACTTAGAATTGTTTTAAAGTAAGTTTTGTCATCACCAAGTTTTATGGGTGAAAATTAACACAATTGATGCGGCAATTAGATTCTCTTATATTTCAAATAGCTAACTTGTTTTTAAGTGGAGAAACAAAGTCTAAGAAAGCAATGCAGCTCCTTGATAATGAAGTAACGCAAACCCTTTTATTAGCAATGTCTAAGAAAGCAGAGCAATGTCTTGACATTGAAGTAACGACGTCCTTCTTTCAAGTAACTGTGACTAGAACCCTTTTATTAGCAATGTTTTGAAGAATCAGCTAGTTAGTAATTAAACTAAAATTGTTTACAGAAAACAGACATAGGTAGCAGGACAAACACGTACATAAAGAGTTAGAAAAGTTTTGATTTGAACTTAGGAAGGAAACAAACTTTGTATACGGACAATTATTATTAAATTTTGATTTCGTTACTTAAAAAAAATATTCCTATATTTTTTTAAAGCTGTTTGATTGTTGTTTTTGTATTTTAATTTCTTTTTTATCATTCTGCTTTATTGAATATTTTAATTTTTGTGAATGATTTATTTTTATACACTTACATAAACTAGTTTATTTTGTTTTCCTTAAATGTATGTGTTTGTCCAAAAAAATTAAAATTGTCATTCCGTATTTAGAATCTCGTTTTCGAGTAGTTAAACTATTTTATTTTGTTTTATAAATAGAAACAGCTTTGATTGCATTACAATCAATACTTACTTACACACGTGAACCCAGTGATTGGTTTCAGAAAAGAATATATTAATCTATGGTTTTTCACACTAAAATAGATTGCAGTTAAAATGTGAAACCTTTTTGGAAAATATTGAGAGAAAATCAAGTAAAAGCCAAAATTTTTATTGACATGCTTTAACGACATATGATGGTGTGAATGTTCGTTTGTAGAAATTAATTTATTAAAAGAATCCAAGCCACTTGCAATATGTGCAATGTTTTATGTTATCATAAAATCAGCAGACATGAAACAAAGTTCGCTCATTTAACCTCAGCAAACAATTGACAAATCTGGGTGGCGCCTGTCACAAATTTCCGTTTATTAGTTTACATGTCTGATAATTCATAGTCGATGTTCCTTAGCGATTAATCAAAAGAATTGCAGAAAAGTAAAGCGGGACGGATAAAGATTATAAAACACAAAAGAAAGAGAGACGAATACAATTATGGCTTGAAAATTCCTTCTTTGCAACAATAATAATACGCAAATTAATATTTTCTCTTTTTGTCTCCGCAGCTTGCTATTTTGATTTGTTTTTGTATTGAATGGACAAGTGCATTGCAGAATTAATTAAAAGATATGCTAAGTTTCGACAAAAACGCACCTTCCACACTGCGTGATCCTTTAATTCAAAATTTAGATCGTCCTTACAATGGCTTTTAATTGAAGTGTCCCATACCGTTGTGTTGTCTAAACGCAAGTCTTAACGAAAACATGCTAATCAAATACTCTCGAAATGTAAACTTGAAAAGCCCTGCTAAGCAGCCGATCGTAAAACTCTGTTAGATTCTTTATTCCTGATCGGATTCAAAATAAATGTTGCATACTTTACTTACACTGCAAATCAACTAGGTTCTTGCATTTGCTTATCATAAGTTTTATTTTTCAAATCTTGCGTTTAGGATTGCACCCAATAATGCTGGATTTACATGCATCTGCTGCTACAGAATAGCAGAAAAGTAAAGCGGGACGGATAAAGATCATAAAACACAAAAGTATCCTATAACTAGGCGTTAGCACTTGGTGTCTTCCCTATCTATCAGACAAGTATGAATTTTCCTTTTTTTTGTCTATTTCTTTTTTTCATCTGCACTTGCAGATGCATGTAAATCAACTACATATATGACCCAATAAGCCAATTTACTAGATTGAATTCTTACTTAGCTCAAAATAAAATAATTCAATCTACCTTCACGGAATACGGAGTTTAATTGAAATTTTCTTTACCCAAGTAAAAACCAGATAAATGTGGCGACTTACTTGCATACATACTGGACCATAACTCAAATCTCACATTCGATTTCACTCTTGGTGAGAAAGTTGACTGCTTTTGTCGTGGTTTTTGTCGATTCCGAATTGAGATCTCTAACCTTAATAGTGAATTATCAAAATGTCAATAAAAAAATTACTTAAACACTTCTTGTGTATATAGCAATCATTGCTCTAAGCGTTTGAAGTTGATGCCAACCAGGGAAGGGGTGGAATCGGCTTAGGTGATGCTTGACCATTGCATTTTTGATAGTCACTTTTTACATGGAGCAAGATTTCTGATCGTCAATGATCATCTATTACCTTATCTTTCACCCAAGTAGATCAATCCTGCTATGACCATATACACAAAAACAATTATACGAGTGAGAAATCCATTGGAACTTATATTAAATCATACCAATTCATTTTTGTCAACATAAAAGAAGTAAAACGGATGATGATGCGTTGGTCTGGTCTCAGACAGTTTTGCCGAAGGCTTTAGTGAAGGTCTTGTTTGTATTACCTGAATGGTCTCACCAGAGACCTTTGTTTGAGAAGAATTAATGCGAATGTAAACGTACGAAACAGACGCACACAGAAAAGACAAGAAACAAACGTTAAATAATGTTGGGTGATTTAGATGTTTCTGACCAAAGAACTATTATCAGTTTAAAGTTAAAACTGAATAAGCTTAGTTAGCATTTTAGTTTTTCTCGTGGTAGGTTCAACTAAATGCTTGAGAATTTCTCTTATATTTTCTTAAAAGTTTCACATTTCTTGAGCATGAAGACTCTCCCAAACAAAAGTGATTTTGAAATTGCAGCAGCGACAGAAGCACAAAGGTGTGTCAGTATAGTCACTCTCGTAAAAATAATTCGACATCAACTTATCGCTGAAGCAAATACAAAATCGCTTTCGTTTGGGAATGCTTAACACATAATTTCTGTATCGTTTATTGTATGTACTGTACTGTAAGGTAAAGTAAACTTTTTAAAAATGTTTGGTGTCCATGTCAAAAATAAATTCTTTAATAATTATTAACATTCATAGGAAAGTCATTATTATAATTTTTATGACATTTGTCAGGGTGTTAAATAGTTATTGTTACAAATAGAAAAGAAAAAAATGTAAAACTTGTATTTAAACAAAAATCAATGACTTTCTTCCACACATGCAATATGAAAAATTAAAACAAAAAATGCAAAAAAGTTTTGAAAAAAAGAACGTAGAAATTACAATAGCAGTTCTATTCTACAGAAAGAAAAAAAAATATTTTGCTCTATAAAAAAATGATCTCATCATCCGCGTTTATTTTCGCCTTAAAAAAAAACAGTTGAAGATTTAAAGAAAACAAAATTTCGAATAACCTGAGAAAATACAGACAAACCGAATAAGAATATGAACAAATTTTTTGTTAGAGAAACAGAAAATAAGAAGTTATTTTGCACAAAATTTCCTTTTTTATTATTTTTTTTTTTGTTTTTACTTCTTAATTCCTTAATATTTTGTTTTTTGTTTGTAGTCTTAACTAATAAAAACAAAAATACGCCGAAGTATGTTGAACATAAAAAATAAATAAAAATGCAAAAGAAAAAGAAAACAAAACAAAAAAAAACTAATGGAAAGAAAATGGAAAATGGAAAAAAGGAAACAAAATATAGAAAACAAAATGAAGATGAAAAGAAGATGAAGAAGAAGAAGAAAAAACTGTTATTTTATATTGTATAAAATATTTTTAATAACTGTGAAAGCTAAATAAAATTAAATTTTTCCAGAAAAAAAAAAAACAAAGAAAACTAAAGTATTTTACGTTTCTTTTTTGTATGGTTTTTTATTTATACATATATATGCATACATATATATTATTTTCTCTCCGGACGGACGTTACTTGAGATTTTGTTGTATTGAGACTGCGTTTTCGATTAGGAATGACGAAATTGATTTGTTTTCTCTCTTTCTCTGTCGTCAAAACTTATTATTTTTATTATTATTAAATGAAAAATGAAAAATTGCATGGGATGATGGAATCATTATTTTTAAGAGCATAACTATTTTTGTATTCGAAAGAAAAGTACGAGTATATAAAAAGAAGATAAAAGTAAACATTTTTTAAAAAGGTTACTCTTTACTTATAGAATAAGTCGTAGAACAGTTGTTGTTGTTTGATGTTGTTAGTCTTTTGTATTTACTAGTTGTTGTTTTTGTCATTATTCATGTAAATGAAAGTTCAGGAAGGTTATTGATTCATGTGTTTATATTGTTTGTCCTAAATGTCGTCGTTCCAGATGCAAATAAAGCTCACAAAAGCCATGCTATGAAATATAAGCTGACTACATTTTAGCTTGTGATCTTTATTTGCCTGGATTGATGATGTTCGTCCATTTCGTTTCTGTTGAACACTTCTTCATAAACTATGGTTTTAAAACCAAAATTTACACATGAACATTAATTATATATATTTTTGTTTTGTTTTTATACAAATAGGTCTAGGCAGAAGCTCTCATTGGTTTCAAAAACAAATCTTTTACACGAAAATGTTATGTTTTATCACAATTCCATCATTCCCATCTGTTTTTTTGTTTAGATGTTGTGCTCATAATAAGAAGGATACATTTATATTAAGGACGATTTTTTAAAGAGCCTAAAAAAGTTTATAATGATAGGATGGCTTCCTAAAGGCGAGATTACTGAAGCGAAACTTCTAGGCAAATGATAGCACCTAGATGAATTCCAATGCAGAAGAGAAAAGAATTTTTTGTGTTTGCTAAGCATATTTTGTGCAAATTTTCCTTGCTAATTCGTAGCTCGGAATAAAAGCCTTGCCAAATGTTTGCATAAGGCAATATCCTCTATTTCAATAGGTGCCAAATCACTTTAATGCCAAAGCTCCAGGCGCGACGATTTGAGTTTAGTCAAGCTTAGTAATCCCTCTTGGAAGTGTGCTACCCTGGTAGTACAATGGACCGGCAATTAGGTCTGAGTGTTCCAGATTAGCATAAGCGTCCTCTTTTCGTTTAAAAAAGCCATTTCTCTGCTCTTCATTGTTCTTACTATTATTTCAAAAGTTATTTTACTTAAATGCCAATTGTGGCACCTTGGATTATGTAATTTTATTGACACGGGTCACACACGGCTGGTTGGCAGCGGCGAGTCGAGTAGCCGCTTCTGCCAGCCGTTGATCAATCAGCTTTGTGTGAACACGAAATCACCACTCTCTGCGAGCCGGCGAAAAATACTTTACGTATTTAGTAAATGTTTCTTTTAAAATTTGTTACTTATATATTTTAATTAGTTTAAAAATTAACAATAAAGCCAATTTTTTAAAGTTTTCTGTAGCTTTTAGCTGAAATAAGCTGGGGAAAGCCGATAGTGTGACCAGTGGGTCAGCTGCTGCTTTCTTCTTTTACAGCCAGCTGCTGGAAAAGTTCACTCGGCTACTTGGCAGCTTGGCAGTGAACTTTGGTTGAAGGTTCGATACCCGTAAGAAATTCCGAATGTGAGATTCGGAATTCCTACACAGTAAGCAGATAAGCTAGCCACTACTTCTTCCCTTGGCACAGTACTCGGAGATGTATAAGCTCAACCCGCCATGCAATATAATCTGTCAAGGTTCAGTTCCCTAACGGTCCCCCTCTAGCTCGTTTACTTGTGCGATTTCCCTATATGGTCATCACGAACCGGACCAAAGATCACTCGGAGTATTTTTCTTTGGATAAGAAACCAAGAGTTTGCTGATTGCCCTATATAAGTTAGGTGATTGTAGCCGCAAGCAGCAACATCTCACTGATCATAAGGGATCCATTGTGACCTGGGTAACGTATATATAGGAAGATAGGGAAGTGAGAAGGTTGGTTGGAGAAGGGGAAGAGGGGTTGGGGGTGTGTAGATTGCATTATGTGAATTGAGGAGCCCCACTGAACCATTTAACACCCTGGATGTGTTTTTGGCATTTGTTCAGTGGCAGGTTTGAAATGTCGCTCAGTTCGTTTAAGAAGTTTAGTCCGAGGGCTTTCTTTCGTGGAGTGATCCAAGCTTAAGCACTTTCTCCCCGTTCTCGTCGTGGCATCCTCTATGTAAATCGGATTTGGTAATGTTCATTCGCATCATGCGAATTCCTAATGAGATATTTATTTTATTTATTTATTTATTTATTTATTTCACCTACGAGCAATCAGCTCAACAGAGATATGACCCGTGAAAATGGCCAATCAAGGGAGAAAAACGAAATCTGTTAAACTGGAGTAAAAACCAGCTTCCTTCTTGTAAATTTCTGGCCTTAGCTTCCTGGAAATCTTTGTTAGAAATTGTTCTATTGTTCTTTGTAGCAATTGTTAGAAAGTTCTAGTGAATTCTTTTCTTGATCTGCTAATTTGAGTGCAGAGGCTTTGGTTTCAATTCTTATCCTTGTTTTTATACCTAATTATGTTACGGTGTGCTAAAACCCATATTAAAGTAATGCTTTTCGTTGCGTGAAATGTTCACGCATGGCTGCGAAAATTTGACAATTCTACCAATTTGGATTTTCCCACAAGATAGTCAGCCCTATCATCGTAACAAATCGGAGAAACATACGATCGTAGAGAAGTTCCGATCGTAACATTTATTTTGTTTATGGTATCCATTTCGTAAAGGAAACACTGACGCAAGTAGTTGACATAAGTTTTTTTTTTTTTTTGTTTACGTACAACCCTTCCGCGACTACTTTGCTATTGGAGACATCAGATAGAACAGAAAACCAAGAAATCGGCATGCATCGCATGAATTCGGAATGCGTTCCCACCATTTTCACATTTAATCGCCATGTATCGCATGAATTCTAGACGCGTTGCGGTGAGTTTGACATTCTCACCGCATTGTTTCGTTCTTTTCGGAGATATGTCCGATTAAGCAATCGGAAACGTTACCATTGCGCCGATCGCAACATAGTCAAATTGGTTTACCGCTGATTATCTGTTTCATCGAGATGTATAATTTAAGACTAAATTAAATAATTTTCATTGTGAACAGTGTGCTCGTGCTTAGCGTTGACACCACCCATATCTTGGCACAAAGCGTACATTTTTATTTTCTGCTTTCAATGAACCCTAAGCCCATTTAACTCCAAAATTCAATTTGAAATGAATTTTCGCTTACGACACAAAAAAAAAAACACTTCACACTTCAACGATGAAATTGACTGAAAAATTGATAGACATCATGATAACCATAAATACCGAACTAGCAACCAAAGATGCTCTCAACAGAAAACAAAAAAGTATTTCATTCACAACTGATCTACAACCAATTTCATTGATAAAAGAACAAATTTATCAAGTATCGTATTGACATTTGAGTCTGCCTCCAATGACAAATCCGCATTCAAATAAGCGTTATTCATCTTGCCTGTACAGTTACCATAACAGATGTCTCTGTTATCGTAACACCAGTTCTCCGAATACATGTAGTCAGTAAAAGGACCTTCCGTTTCACTTGCTGATCATTTTTACATGTCTCGTCAATGGTGCAATCATCATTGTTATCAAAAACTTTTGGATACAAAACCCCAACCTGAAAGGTCAAACTTTTGGAGACCCCTTGGACATAACTGGTCTAATAATCTAATTAAGTACATTGCCGCATAAGTTTGAGAGCTGTTGTTGATATGCCAGGAGCTGATCTGCAACATCACTATTTATTTCCCTGTCCTTTCAATGAAAAACACTTAAAGGGTTTCTGCATTTTGACTGCTGATGTACGCTGTTGATTCTGGAAGTCATAATGGTTAGCATTGGTGCCTGTTACATTTGAGTTTAATTTTCGAATTTCAAAAATATCGAAATGTTTTTCTACGGGTCTCACCTTTTGTGATAATTTAACAAGCCCTCCCATAGAAATTTCGCTGCTGCGAAAAGCGCTTTTCCCACTCAACGGAGAAAGAAAAGGACTTGTTTATTCATATGTTTTTCCAACAAATCTATATTTTTCGACATCGACAAATACTAGGATCTTTTCGAAAACTCCAATCGATCTTCAATATTGCAATCGTAGCATGTTCTTAAACCCAAATTGTACATGCAGTGACGATCATTTGACGATCAATTGACATTTTAATAGAATCGAAAGTTGAGTGATTTCAACTAATGTCGCTTTCCATTGGTTTCACTCGGGGAACCACTCATTTTAAAAAGCAATGGATCACCTAAAATTATTTCTGTTCAGTTTTGACAGATTGTCTTTGTGTGAGTGAATCACCTATGGCTCATACAAAATTTTCCTTGAAGAAAATTTTGATTTTGACATTTGAGTAACATGTATTTGTGCTTCTTAAGTGGTTTCTCACTTCAAATCGAGAAGTGGCTGTCACTTCTCAGAATCATGAGAAGCGTCCTTTTTGCACTAATGGAACGGTTTAAGAATGCTCTTGGACGCTCTTGGACAGGGGCCCTACTCTGTATTTCGTTTCGAATCGTAAGTCTATTCGAAAGTGATTTTCGATCCGATTATGAATTCGTACTCTGTATTTCGTTTTCGAATCGAAAAAAAAGTACTTGTTAATATTTTCACTAACGGAATAGATTTGCGAAGTCTTGAGACATTTCTCAAGATATCTGTCAAATCAAGCAAAAAAATAATATCAAAGCAAATTACAAACAAGTAAAAATATAAATAAATGAAATAAAAAAATCGTTTTCGGATTTGCCGTTCCGAAAGTGGCAGATTCGAATCCGCTTTAGAAATAAAGAGTACAAAATATTCGTTTTCGGAAATTTTTGCTTTCGATACGAATTACAGAGTAGGGCCCCAGTTCATTTCGTCCAATGGAAAATGACGTTACAGACCAAAGGCCCTACTCTGTATTTCGTTTCGAAAGTCGATCCTATTCGAAAGTGATTTTCGATCCGTGCATGAATTCGTACCCCGTAAAACTTTCGAATCGAACAGAAATTGCTTAGTACAATTTCCATTTACGGAATAGATTTTTGAAGTATTTTTCATATTTCTCATGAGATTCGTTAAATCAAACAAAGTAAAAAACATCTAAAAAAGTTGGAAGATTCAACCAAGACATCAATTAGGTTTCAAACAAGGCATTTTTATTATTTAATAAAAACAAATGTTTTCGGCATGCAAAAAACAGAAAAGAATGGGTTGATCGGAAATTTATACGCGATATATATGTATGCCAGAATTTCATGGGTGTCAAAGATTTATATCAGTTTTTAACTACTGTTCGTTTTTATGTTTTCAGTCCCTCAAATTGTTAGAAGAGTTTACTTGACGTCCGAGGTGTTTAAAAGTTCCTCAGCTAAATTGGGATGAGGAAACTCCACCATCTTCGAACTGCTTTTGTTTTGTGTGAAAAAATTTTCCTAATTAATCACTGTGCACTGTGATAAAATTTTACATTTAATTTATTTATGGAATAAACATAGCTTGGCTTGGAGCTCCTAATAGTTCATTATGCAATATATTGACTAATTGAAAATTGTAACCACTCAACACAACCAAAAACCATTGCTTTTACAGTGAGTGATTGAAATTCGTTAGCTACTTAGTTGTCGAAAAAAAATTTTCATTTTCGAATGGTTTTGGCATTCGAAAACGCTTTGCACGGTGCCAAAAATCCGTTTTCGAATTTGCTTTTCCGAGTGTAGTAGATTCGAATCCGCTTTAGAAATAAAGAGTACAAAATCTGCCCTAGCGAGGTATCCGTTCGGAGAGGAAATTTCTCCGATTTGTACGATTCGGAGGTTTTTGCTTTGAAGTATTCTTTCGAACAGCTTTTTGGAATTTTTCTCCAATATTATTTCAACACACAAGGCGAACTGCGTTGAAGTGCGATCAATTGCTTTATTTGTGGAATTTCTTGACAGCTTATTGCAATAGATTTTCCGATTTCGTCCGACGTTGCGGACAATTTTCCGCTCCGAACGGATACCTCGCTAGGGCCGAATGTTCGTTTTCGGACATTTTTGCTTTCGAAACGAATTACAGAGTAGGGCCCCAGGGCTTGGATTCCGTAAGACAACGATCGTTTAAATTATTCTTAAATAAAAGTTGTTTGAGTGGCCAAAATTCCTTTTCTGTATTTCTTGACTTTTAGAAAGAAATAGGAGACGAACGAAAACCGATAGTTTTTTTTAGTCGACAATTTTCTACAATTTTCTGCCGGTTCCGAACGACTAATCGAGAAAGCGCTTTTCATGGAAATGAATTTACTAACGGAGGACTTGCCAATTACTCGCGAAAGGCGATGCCCGTGGAAAAACATTTTTTGCATCTGTTGGGATTTTAACCACGAACCTCTGGATTAACAGGCGGACATGCTATCCATCGCACCACGGGTACCTAACATTTTATTTTAGAACGTTTTCATTCTCTTGAATAAATATCAGTAGTTAGAACAATAACAATGAGAGCTTCTGACAATAATATAGTTTAATTCTTTATTGGTAGACGACTTGTTCTCAATCGATAAGAATTAAGTTTTTTTTTCTTTAGGGACATGTTGAGTTTGTTGTGTGCTTTGTCAGACAGATTAACAAAAAAAAAAAAAAAAAGAAACGTGATAATTGAAATTTATACTAAAAACAAAAAGTATTGCTAGTTAAAAAAAATCTTGAAAAAAATGTAATCGTTTGCAAATCATACATGAGTTAAACTTTAAAATACTAACAGGATTGAACGGAGGATATTATACAGGCGCACTTCAACAGGCCCACAGCACAACACCCCACGAAGCACCACATAGTGCAGGGGCACATGCTCCTCCATCTGTAAATCCCTCTCCAGTATCAGCACCGCCAGTGTCAGCTGTACCACAGCCTCCGGTTGGACTTCAACCTGGACTTTTGTGTAAATCGGTAGGTATTAATTCTTCTTGTCTTACTATTAGTAGTTCTTACAAGAGTAAATTTACAAAAAAAAAAAATCAAACCTATAACTACTGCTGTCTGTGTATTGACTGTTTTGTTTTAATTTAGTTTGTTTGTTTTTCTTTTCGCAAATCTGCATAGCCATTAATTTTTCTTTGTTTCATTATTCATATACAACTCGTATTCATTTATGATTCACAGCCAAAATGCAGAGAGCATGTAGTTAGATTTGAGTTTATAAAAAAACTGTGTCGTATTGCATTATGTGGTGTTTCGTATGAGACTGGGAATCATCTTTTTAAGTAACTAATTAATTTTTGTCGTCCATTGTTTAAAATAGAACCATTCTCACGCATCTGTTTAAATCAATTTTTCTGTTTATCTGTAAGTTTTAAGTCAAATTTACGAATATGCAGAAATTATATCATTTTTAGTGTACCAACTGCATTTCTTTTTAGGTAATTTTTTTTCATTATTATTTATTATTGGAAAAGTTTGAATTCAAAGACAAGAAAAGGTAGGAACAACATTTAATTTTCTGATGAACAAATTTCAATTTCCATCAAACGGACTATCGAACCGAGTGAATCCGACATATATTACAGTTTCGATAAATACAGTTTCAGCTGAAATAATTTTGACCAGTTAACTTTAAGTGTTCAATCAAGATTATTTTTGATTGACAAAAAAGTAAAATCCTCTGTAAACAATAGGGCAGTTCACTCTGTAAAATTAGTTGCATAGACTTTGTCCTGAACGATCTACTAGCTCAGTGTGAACCATGAAACTACAGTTTGTTCCACTTGTTGGATGATTTTCAAATATTTAAATAAGGTTAGACGATAAATCTGATAAGTCTGAATGCAAACTACATACGACCATCCAACAACCATCAGATCAAGTCAACTAATTGTACTGTGTGAACCACCTTAATCGAACATGTGCGACTAGACGTAGTTCTTAGTTCCAATAGAATGTTTAATCAAACAAAAATCAATATTGACATGAGAAGACCTTGTTCTACGATTACTTGCAGAAGACCCTCAGTTTTAATACTTTCGTGTAGAGAGAGCTGAACAACATGTAATAAATAAGGACGTAGTGTAAAATATAGAAGTTCGAGTTGTTTGATGCCAGCTTGGTTTCAATGTCTGGAGTTTCATCCACCCAAGTTTGCTCGAAGGTTCAAAGTCCTTAATAAATTTTATAAGCTATTGATTTTGTGGGAGTTGAAAACTGAAAAATAAATAAAAAGGTAGACTAAATTAGCTAGGTGAGATTTCTCTCAAACGTAACTTATGAGGAATAGAGAGGACCTAGAGGGGACCTCGAAGTTTTAGTCAATTTTCCTAACAGCAAAATTAGAAAGAGCTTGTCATTGCACTGCTATTACACTGTGTTTCCGAAAATTTGATGCGGGTTATGCTCATCAAAAAGTCATCGAAACGTTATAAGTTTGTCGATCAAAGAGTATAAAACTATAATCTAGTTTCAATTTCATTTCCAAGAACGGTTCGCCCCGTGTTCTCTAAACGGACCACTTATTAGAAGAGGCTATCTATGGTTCCTTTAATCTTCTTCTTTTTATACTTTACGAGCATCGTGATTTCGATGGGATCACAGCTCTCCCACATAACAGCTTCACACTAGTGATTCGCTTGTGGGGTGCAACACGCTGACTTCAGAATGCGTCGGCAAACCTTCCGGTTTTGGATTGTTTCATTTCTGAGGACAACTAAATACAGATTTCTTTGCATTTGTCTGTACCAGAAATATTTTGGTCTGCCATTATTTTTGTATTTCGCGATGGTGTCTGAATTTTGTGTTATATTGCAACTCGAAGGGGCTTCTTTGCATCTCTTCTTTAAGAATTTCAATACCAACTGAGCCGGTCGTGCTCTATTTTTTCCTAGTTGGTATTTTTTAAGTAAAGGCTTCAACGGATCTTCTAATACGATTAAACTTTGTTACTCTTGTCATCTCAGTTGCTGTCAATTTTCTCTCATACTTTTTGTACATTGTCCAACATAGTGAAACGTATTTGAATCCTGGACGTACAACCGCGCGGTTCTTTAAATCATTTATAACAAATACATCCGTCCATCATACTATACAAAATTCAGTATTTGATGTATGACGTCTGCCTTCATCGGGTCACGTTATTCACTTAAATGGCAGTTCAGGTTGTTCATTACTTTGAAAGCATTGCATCTTATTTATTTTTTATGTCACACTAACATAGTCAATTTGCACTCAAAAAGGTAGCGGAAAAATTTGTCATTAAAAAATGTCGAACTAGTTTTTCAAGGATGTTAAACTGAACAGACATTTGCCATGGTACGGATCATTGAAACAACAATCTACCAATTAGACAAGAGGAGAGAGGAGAAGGAGAAAAATATTTGTGTGTTTTTTCTTTTCAAAGCCGTCAGTAAATTTTGTTAGCTAATTGAGCTAACATTAGTTAACTAACGTAACATCTAGGTTTTTCAAACTATTTTTCTTATATCCTAGTAGTCCAAAAATTTGTCACTTTTAGTTAGTCCAGTCTCTCACTAGAGAACTAAATGAGCTATTTTGTTAGAGAATGTTTGAAATTGGTGTATAAAGAGATGCAAGATAGTTTCTCCCTTCTCTGACTCATCAAAAGTGCCCGACAATAGCTAAGGGCTGGGTTTTAGTTTTAAATGCCACTAAGTAGAAACTCAGAATAGAAAGTAAAAACTTTTGAGTTTTGTTCCAGTCGCTTAATGCAAAGTCCGTAAGAATAACAGTTCTGCTTTGCACTTTTAAACACTTTTACTGTAGACTCCATTGACATATTGGGCCCATGCAATTGAGTGGAAATTTAAAAAAAAAGCGGAAGTCACGTTTTTATCTGTTTCCTTTCAGTTTGTTGTTTAAATACTCTAATATGCTAAACCCTAGTTTGATTGTTTTACTTATGAGTGCGGCACTAATTTTGTGCCATTTAGAATAATTATCTATCGTAGTTGAACCTCCACGTCTAAAGATTGATCACCACTCAAAGAACAAAGTAATAATTGAATTTTCGAAAACCATTGGCTTCCCAAATTAATTACTATTTGCCGCAAAATTATTCAAATTGCAACATTTCGATGATTGCTTCTTCACAAATGCACCTAGAACATCACTACGAACCGAAATGCAAAAATAAAATACATTTTTCGTGCATGGGACTTCTCCTTTCAATGTATTTGTCTCTGTTATGCACTACTTTCACATTATTTTCTTCTTCAAATTCAAAACATGAAAACGTAAATAATCAAAAAATAAATCTGTTTCATTACAACAGCTCTTGCGGTGATTGATCTTTGTTTATGACCTTCTTTGAGATGGAATTCAAGCCGATTTGGCGTGCTTCTTTGGATCTCTGCGCAACACAATACTATCAAAACTTAGCAACACTGAACTTTATTAGAGCATTCAAAATTTTTGTTAAAAAGAAGTAAAAAAAAAGAAATCAATTTGTTTCGAAACAATTTAATGTATATTTTCATTCAAATGTCGCTTAGATATAAAGCAGCATGTAATTTACTTTATATATTTTTATTTTAATAAATTTTTCTATACTACACCTACTACATCTGTTGTAATCTTGTTAGTTCAATTTTCTATTCACTGTTTCAAATCTGGGGCTTTTACAATCTGCATTAGAACTCGAGAGCTGTTCGTAAGTCATCTTTCATTATCTCTCTTCCCACGAAATTTGATAGCAAGATAAAAATAAAGAGCAGCGATTAAGAAGAGCTTATATGTTTTAAAAAGAACAGCGCATCCTATAGTTTCTAAATGTAAAAAACATCGATTCGATGTGCACAGAAAGGTTTCGGTCCCTAATACCGCATCCAGAGATATTACAAAATGGCAAAAATAAACTTCAAACGTATAAGATGCAGTAAGTAGCTCCTCCATTTAATTTTTAACTTATGACGTTATAGTCAGCTCAATATGTACCAGTATGCTAAATAAAAAACATATTGCTATACAAAATTGCAAAAAGGAGAAGCTGGTAAGCATTCAAGAACAGTTGTCTGTAATAAAATAGACACATCATCGAATTAAGCACCTATCAAAATAATATGAAAGAGAGGAAGGGACAGAACACAGAAGACACATTAAGAGAGCCAGACCGAAAGAGAGAGGGAGGAATAGAGAAAGAGAGTGATGGAAAAGATAGAGATATACGGAAGAGAGAAAGAGAGAGAGAGATACGGAAGAGAGAAAGAGAGAGAGATACGGAAGAGAGAAAGAGAGAGATACGAAAGAAAGAAGGAGAAAGAGATACGGAAGAGAAAAAGAGAGAGATATACGGAAGAGAGAGAGAGAGATACGGAAGAGATAGAGAGAGAAAGACATATAGAGGGACGGCGGAAAGAGAGAGATAAGAAAAAAGAGATAGAAAGAAAGAAAGGCAAAGCGAGATAGATAGAGGTAGGGAGAAAGGGAAAGGTTTAGGCGAAAGATAAAAAGAGATAGAGAAAGAGGGAGAAGGGAAAAAGAGGAAAACCAGAGATTAAAGGGAGTGAAAGAGAAAAGAAAGAGACAGCAGCCAAATGTATTGAAAGAGAGACGGTATAAATGAGCATATGAGAGACAGATAGTAAAAAAATGATAAAAGGACGGAAAACTATAGAGAAGCGAAAAAAAGGAGATAGTAGAGAAAGAGATTGAGAGATCGGGAAAGAGACACAGAAAGAGAAAATAGCAAAGAGAGAGATAGAGATAGAAAGAAATGAGTAGCAAGAAAAGAGTAGAGAGAAAAGCGTAGAGAGAAAAGATTCGAAAGAGAGATGGAGAAAAAGAGAGAGAAAGAGAGGAAGATGGAGAAAGAAAAAGAGAAAGAGAAGCCAGTTCAAACAGTTTTACTAGATTCCTACATTATAGAAAATTTCAATGCAAGCAAGTATCTATTTTGAAACGCTCGTCTTCAATGACTCTCCATATGTTAGCTCCATCGACAAAGCTAATTTGCTGATAGCATATTGGCTCCACCTGAGCTCGAGTCTGCAAATTCTGTGATGAAGCAGATATTTTTTCGAACTCGCTCGGTTGCGAGAGTCAAAGATCTCAATATACATAAATCCGCTGGTCCAGATGGTATCCCCGCCGTTATTCTAAAGAGATGTTCTTCTACGCTGGCAAAACCACTGCGTAAACTTGCCGGTACCTAAAAAAGGCGAATCTTCCTCCCCTTCCAATTACCGTCCAATTGCACTTACGTCCCTTCTTTCCAAGGTCATGGAAACGTTGATAAACCTTCAACTTATGAAATATCTTGAAGAACGAAAGCTTCTTAACGACCGTCAGTACGGCTTTCGTAGCAAACGGTCCGACGGCTCACCGAAAAGTGGAACCAATCTTTACATTGTTTTGGAGAAAGTAAGATTATTGCACTTGATATTTCTAAAGCATTTGATAGATTTTGTCATCAGGCTCTTTTATCGAAAATGCGTGCTTTTGGTATCGATGAGTCTCTTCTTCGATGGATTAGAAACTACCTCTCCGACCGTTCAATACAAGTTGTATTGGATGGCTTCAAGTCTGATACCCACTTTATAAACGCTGGTGTGCCCCAGGGCTCCGTTTTGTCTCCGACTCTCTTCCTCATACTCATCAATGATCTCTTGTCTTAAACTTCTTATCCGCTTAACTGTTTTGCTGACGACTCGACCCTCAGCTTTTCATATTCGTTTCCAAATTCACGTCCCTGCTCTTCGGATGTGGAACTGGAACGGTTGCGTATAATAAGCTCATTGAATTCTGACCTTGACAGTATTGTTACATGGGGTCATAAAAACCGAGTAGAATTCAATGCTTCGAAAACTCAATGCTGTCTCTTGTCGTTGAAGCTTAACATTCTCATTGCCATTATCCATGAATTGTACCTGCATCCAAGAAACCGAAAAGCTGTCAGTACTTGGTATGTGTGTAAACGATGATCTTCGTTGGAATGACCACATATCTGAAGTCGCCAAAAACGCTGCTAAATGCTTAGGCTTCTTGAGACGATGTAGGAAGCTCTTCACCCCTTCTGATCTGGCTACAATTTATAAGGCCTTCATCCGCCCAAAACTGGAGTATAACTCACATATATGATCACCCGTGATGGTTAGCATGTCCACCTGCTAACCAGGGGTTTGAGGTTCGAATCCCAGCAGATGCATAAATGTTTTTCCACGGGTATCGCCTTTCGCGAGGAATTGGCAAGGGCAAGTCCTCCGTTAGTAAATTCGTTGCCATGAAAAGCGCTTTCTCAATAAGCCGTTTTGAACCGGCAGAAAATTGTAGGTCCCCTCCATTCCCTCACAAGGCATGGTTGTGAGAACTGCGCTAGGCCCAGGGGCTCCTCGCTCTGTTGCGCCACCCTATTTATTTATTTATTTTTATGTATTTATCTGGTCACGTGCTCCTCAAAGATCTTTGCGCCTACTTGATAGGGTACAAAATAGAGCGTTAAAATTGATAGGTGATAATTCAATTGTAGAATCGATCGATTGAAGATCGTCGAAACGTTGCCTGTCTCACTCTCTTTTATCGCATTTTTCACAAGCAGTGCTCTAGTGAAGTAGTCAGTTGCATTCCTCCCCTGAAACAATTTAGCCGCAACACCCGCCTCGCTAGGAATATTCATCAGTTTTATCTTGAGCCAAACTTCGGGCGTACAGTCAAGTATAGAGATTCATATTTTAGTATTTCTTCTTCTCTTTACTCCGAAAGCCCAACATCCAATGAGCCATCAACAATTTTTTTTGGCTAATTGCACAAAAAAACTCAGATATAGACTTACCATACATTTCTTGTCTTCCACATTACTCTACAGACCCTTCTAATGTAAGTATGTAATTTAATGAGTTCTTAATGGCCTCCTCAAACTCAAAGACGAGTATAACTCAGGTCCAGATGACATTCCTGCCATTTTACTTAAAAAATGTTGCTCCAGTTTGGCCATTCTCATCACTAATTTGTTCAAGCTATCCCTTTCATGTGGATTTTTCGGGATCTTTGGAAAATATCCATTATTTCAGCCATGCAAAAAATGGTCCTAAAACCCAGTGGCGGATCCAGGATTTGGTCAAGGGGGGGTCCATTACTCAAAAATTTTATTTATATATATCAATATATATATGTATATTAGGGTGGTCCTTATTTAGGGTTTGTCCGAATTTTTTGTCTCGATAGTCCTAAATCGGTTCTAAATCTATTAAAAAGAATTCATGCCAAGTTATAGCTCTTAATTTTAATTTCAAGCTTACAATCTTGGTCGAATCAAAAACACAAAAGAATTTTGGAAAACCACCAGAGAAATTAATGGAACTAATTTATAGATTGGAATAGGAGTGTCTGCTTGTGATCTAGCTATTCACTTCAGATCTCTTCTGTACGGTCAATCGGAAATAAAGTTCTCGGACCCGAAACCCCCCCCCCCGTGGATCCGCCTATGCTAAAACCATAATTCTTATAATCAAACCATATCCCTAAACTCTTCGAAAGCATTCTATTTGAAATATGTAGTTTCTTTCCATTATGGATATTGTAAAATTTGAGTTTGTTTCCTTCTAACTCTCTGCGATGGAAAAAGGGAATAAAGACGCCATCATTACTGCGTGCAATTCAGCAATTCTTTCGATAAAATTTCTCACACTTTAATCCTTTTTAAGCTTTCCTTCCTCGGTTACAGTCTCATCTTACAAAAATGGATCACTTCATATGTTGACAACCGCCAATATAAGGTCCGTTTTCGTTCCGCCTTTTCAGTTCCTTTTGTTGGAACCTCCGGTGTACCCCAATGTAGGCACCTCGGACCTCTTTTTTTATGCTTGCTATTAATGTCATTGATGTCGAAAAGTTCATACAACATCTTTCTGTCTCTATCCTTTTGCTGATGATGCAAAAATTTTGAAGTTATCTACTCTAATCAGGACTCTCTTCAAAAATCTCAATTCATTTATCGCTTGATGCGTTAAAAATGTTTTTTGAATAAATATTTAATTTGTAGTTGGTATTATCTAAAAATTATTTAAGCTAAATGTTGCTTGTTTGTCTACCGTGGTATCTGTACCAGATGTGTGTAGCGGTCATAAAAAAGCAATCGCTTTCAATTATTTTGTTTTATAATAAACTAGCAGGTGGTAACCGTGGCGTGATGGTTAGCATGTCTGCACTCAAGAAGCACTAAAACGTGTTACTCAAATACCATTCTTATATATAATTTAATAGTTCAATACAGATTAGTTTAAGGGGTTAGGCCACCCTAGAGGATGAAAAATAGGCTTTTTGTGGATTTTTTTTCAGAAATACTAGAAAATAAATCGAGATAACAGAAACGTGATTTTATTATCTACATCAGTGACTGCTTACAATAATTTTTTTGGAACGATTTATTACAAAATGGCGGCTGTGCAGCGTTTTTGCGACGACGTCATTTTTTTCGGGGTCCACGGACGGACCAACAGCTCCTGTAATTTTTTAAATAATAATGAGCAATTGAATTTTTAGAAGTACATACGTAGGATTTTTGCGATATATTGATTTTTGGCCAAATGGCGACCTTCTAAAGTGAAAAGTGAAAAACTTGCCTAAAAAATTGTCAGATAATTGTTAATAACAAATAAATATAAAAAAAAAATCCTACGTACATACTTCCATAGACAATGTATATTTCAAGACATTTATAAAATTTCAAGTTAATCGGTTGAAAATTGCTTGAGTTACGAGTCCGGCCAACTTGAAAAATACAGTATTGAAATAAATGCGTTTAAAGTTTTGAGTAGTAGAAAATCATGAATAATTTTACAATGCCTTTAATCTGCGATGCCTGAAAGAGACGTTTGACAAGTCTTACTCGTCTAGACTCTAGACTAGTCAGGAAATAAATATTTTCAATAACAACTGCCGCATACATTTTTGCTCCCCTAACGTACCTTCCCCCTTGCGCTCACAAAAGGAGCTCGCTGCGGACCAGACGGCCGTGTACTAAAATTCGAAAACCTAGTACGTAAAGGTTTTTCCCGGCCATAATCTTCTGGGACATCATTTTTGAGGTCCTAAAGGACCATTTGGAATTTAAAAAAAAATCGATTTTTCGAAAATTCTAGGGTGGCCTAACCCGTTCTGTTGGGCATCCCGAGACGCACACTTTTTTTTTTACGACAGAACTTTAGGTTACTACTGTTGTCTCAATCTTTAATTGTTAGAGTAAATTTCGTTTATCAACATCTCCAAATATTATTGTCAATCTCAATTTAAAACATTTTTGTCTTCTTTTTTTTGCAGCCGCTGAGTGCACCCGATCCTAATAATCACCATTCGACTAAGCCAGAGCCATCAGAGGTCCAATAGTTCAAAAACGCCAATTATAATACTAATTAAAGCAAAAGAGAACCATAGCTGTTGTAAGTCATCAGAAATAAAAACAAAAACACCACAGAGCCGTTACAAGGAGAAAATACATTTTAATTCGATTATAATTTGAAACGAAAAACAAAAACTACTTCTCTATTTCCAAAAAAAAAAAAAAAATATTGCTCCTCTCCACTCATAACAAACACGCAATACTGGATTATAATTTCGGGTTTGCATTAATACTATAAATTTATTTTTGGTTATACCCACTAGTTAAGAAAATGTTATAAAAAAAAGAAAAAAAAGAAAATGTAATATGAAAACATAGAAAAATTTAGACGAACATTTTACACCAATTTTCAAACAAACAAAATAGAAACCGATTAGATTTGATTTCAATCTTATATTATGATAAAAAGAAAATGAATATTCGAAAAGCAAGCAAAAAATTAGTCTAACGAGTCATTGAAAAGAAAAGATTTTGATGATTTTGCTTTATCCGTTGCGACGACTACAACACAACAAAGAAATACCGAACCACAACTATATAATTTTCAACATATTCATGATTTTAGAAATTTATTCAAGTTGCATAATTGAAATTAACAATAATTATAATGTAAAGTCCCTCCCCTTCGAGACGTTTGCCTTGCTCATGGACAAGGAACTTTTTTAATTAGTTTTCTTCTTTTTTAAATGTTCGTTTTCTTTTATTCTTTTCTTTTAAGAATTCGTAGATACATGTAATTTTAAGTTTTTGAGTAGACACCAATATTAAATAAAAAAGCAAAAGAAGAAAAACAAAAAAAAAAATTATATATAAAAACCTATTTGAGAAACAAATAAAAATCCTTTATATAAAATACTAACGAAAAACAAAGTATATATAAATAATAATAATAAAAAGAAAAAGAAAGATTAAAAAAAAACGAAAGAGAAGTAAATTAATTTTGCTTTTAAAAATGCAGTAGAAAGGATTCATAACCACAGCCACAGATTTTGTTTGAATCATTGCAATAACGATCCGAGATCGATTTTAGGTGATCTCTTGAATGTGAAAGGAATTTTATGTATTATGTCCATTTGCATTTGAAATAGAAAACATTGATGAGAATAGCATTCAGGAGACACACATAAAATAAAAGTAACTTCTTCAGTGCCTTTTATATGTTTTTTTAAGTTTCCATAATGGGCCGTCAAAATTGTAAATCATTATTTATTATGGCGCTGTCCAGTTCTACTAGCAGTACATGAGTACATGAGTTTTCTGGTTTGCCCAATCACCACCAACCAGACTAATTTAAAAGGCTTAGTAATAGCACCAAGCTATAGGCCCGTAGAAAGTCGAGAGTCTGTGAGCTGCTTTATCATTTATCAACCTTCTTTTACTTAAATGAATATTTCGAACTGGCAGGTAACAATCTTTCGTTTTGTAAACGCTTCACATTTCTTCTTATAATCTCTTGTTTCGCTGAGTTCTATTTTTTTTATGTTTTGGTGTCTATAGCTTCAACTTTCAATTTCCATTCTTGTACAGTTTGAATAGAAGCATAAAATTGATAAAAATAATAAGCAGTACTATTTCTTGTTGTTAGTCGCATCATAGGAAAATGTCTTTAAATCAAACGATAGACTCACTTTAAATTAAATTATAAATCAAAGCTATTGTTTCAGCTATGGTTTTTTATTGCCAATAACGTTTTCTTAGTCACCTTATACTTAGTCATCCAATTCCAAATTAAACAATTTTTTGCTGTGCACTTTGTATTTGCAGAAATAACTTAACCAAGCAGATCACATCAATAATTTTCACCTCTCAGAACACGTTTTATAAATTGAACTTTAAAGAAAGGGGTTTTATGAGCATATGTACATATATGACGATCTAGTCGCATGATTTCGATGATCAGTATGGGTCGCCATCAGGAGCTATTGTCCGGGACTTTAACAGTGATTGTTCTTTGTGTTGTTCGAAGTCTTGGTATCTACTGGCTTCTGAGTATACTAAAGTACTTCTGCAAATGATTCCAGAATTATCCAAGGTATGCAGAATCCAAGTTAATATATTGCGCACGTCGTCATCATATCCAGTTTGACGTCAGCCAAATAGATACGTACATAAATGCCGCTAATATATTACCTTATGTAATGGGCTCTTGGATACCCGTGGTGTGATGGATAGCATGTCCGCCTGTTAATCCAGAGGTTCTTGGTTCGAATCCCAACAGAGGCAAAAATGTTCTTTCCCGGGTATCGCCTTTCGCGAGGAATTGGCAAGTCCTCCGTTAGTATTCATTGCCATGAAAAGCGCTTTCTCGATTAGCCGTTCGGAACATGAAAATGAGAAAGTATTAGAAAGTATTTGCAACACTTTCTGAGTCTTTAAGAAATACAGAAAAGGAATTTTGGCCATAAGAACATTATTATTGTCGAACCGAGTTACATTGTAGGCTCAATGTATATCTGTAGAACATTCATCCTCTGTTTTGATTCTTATCAATTGAAGCCCATTGTCTTCCATTCGTTTGTCTAAATATATTTCTGATAGCGTATTGTACCTTGACATGAAGTTCTAAAGTTGGGTGTGCCTTTGGACCTCATAATCCAGAAAAATTTAATTTTTCTACAGGTATCTCTTTTCACAAAAATTAAATAAGGAGAAAATAAATGATCGAAATAGTTTTTTTGAATTTGTTAGGCGAAAAGGTTCTATTTCAAAAAATGCTGCTGGCGGTAAATTTTGAAAACAAGGAAAATATTTAATATGTAAGAAAACATTTAGGCAAAAAAAGTATTCAATGTTTTTAGAACGTCAAAGCTTACAGTTGCAAGAACAAACAAGTCACTCTTGCGAAAGTAACTACATTAGCAGGTGAAGTGTTTTTAACCTTCATGTATTAAAGCACTTAGATTGAAACTTTTGATTTGTATCAAATGAACGTACGGTTAGAGTCGAAATTTATCTGTGCAAGTAAAAGTTGTGACGGCAAAACCTGGTTCTTATTTGAAAAGGACATGGACAGGGCGATTAGATTTCAAAAGAGAAATCAAATTGTCTCAACTCTGGCATGAAATAGAAATTATATCAAACAAAGAATATTTTGTTAAAGTTTGCTGCAGGGGTATATGATATTTCTCTCTAATGGATAAACGGATGCGAACTCGTACCATATAGCTTATGCAAACTCATCTGAAAGTGAAATGCATTCGGTCGGAGTTCGTCTTAATCTTAGATCTTCGTATTCAAAGCTACAGGAATCAGTTGAAAACTACTTTCGCCCAAGGACAAGTTCATATATACAAATTTATTTCTTTTTTTCCGTAGCCAAAAAATTCCTTTCTTCATTCAAAGACTCACTCTAAAGAGATCAAACATCAAACCCGTCGAACAAACAAAAAAAAAAAGAAGTCATAGAGCATCTTTTTTTCTTCTTATCCTTCGCAAAAATGCCTTCTTTCCATTTCGGGTGACAAGTGGAATTTTTTCGAACAAAAACAAAGTAAAAAAAAACTTAACCACAACAACCAATAATGAAAATAACACAAAATAAAGAGAAAATAAAAACATCACTAAAACCTAAGCCATGTTGTTGAGAAGAATTAATATTAAGGCTTTTTTTTAAATCCCATTTAAATAACATCCTTCCATTTTCCTTCATAAACAACATTATCTGTTTTTTATTAAACTAAACAAATAAACAAATTAAACAAATAAATCGCGCTATAAGTTAAAATATAAAAGAATGAAATAAAAACAATTCTTCTAATTGCGACTTATTAACATTTTATATAAGAATATTTTTACATTTATTATTTTACCGTGTAATATTAGTAAAAGAAACAAAAAGAAGAAGAAAAAAAATATTAAAAAAAAAAAGATTAAGTAAAAAGGAAATAAAATAAATATAAATCTTATATTTTAAGAAAGAAAATTTAAGAAATAAGCAGGTGGTACTTTGAGAGTAAAGAAGAATATATATATATATATAAAATAAATAATAATAAATAAATAAAATTCTTTAAAAAAAAGAAAACAATCGTTATAATTAAAAAAAAAATCTGGTAGGGTAAGAATTATATTATTAATGTAAAATTAACAAAAAAGCATTAAATAAAAAAGCACTATTTCTAAGCTCAAATTTGAAGAAAAAACATGTTTGATACTTTTCATACTTGAACTTAATCGGCTTGACGACAAAGTGTGCAATTTGTATTTTGTAACTATCCATAAATTGCTTCACATGAACTTGTGGATTCTTAGACTCCAGCCTCCCAATGTCATACCGCCAGGTATTCACGCACGGCCCCTGCGTTGTGAAGTTATTTTTCAAACTAAATTTTTAGTAATAATTTAGGGTGCTTTTTACTGTAAACTCTATCACATAAGACGGTCTCGTCCGTATGTTGATTTCACACACGACAGTTTTTTCCTATGAATCACCTTCGTTTGGTTACATATTAGTTTTTAAATCAGTTGACTTTCAAAATTGACCTTTCGAAAGCCATTACCATGTGTTTTTGTATCGTTGTATGCAAAAATATCGGAATGGGAACAACTAAATCGTATTTAAAGGGCAAAACACCTTCGCTATTGTCACTTTGCGATCACGTTTACCGATACTCGCTGTCGTTCTGAAATTCATGCTTATGAAGTTAAGTTAAGATAAAAGTTAGTCGAATTCGAAAGAAGTGCATTTGTTACTCGAACGATTCAAAGGTTTATTTCGATTATCATGAAACCGTTCTCATAGTTCACAATCGGTCCATGCCGTGGTAATCGTTGTTTACGGATTTCGTGTTACGAACTTTGGGTGAACAAAATACATTTTTATCTTTTTTTTTTAATTCATTTGAGAAAGGGACCGAATTACCGTGAGTGAGTGCGTGGCATTTTGCATTTAATCGGCCCTATCGTGGTAACCGTCGGAGCGGAGTTTTCTCCGCAACGCATCTTTTTTCGGAGATTCAATTTTGCTTCGTCGTAAGAAATTTTTCACAAATGCGGCAATGCATTGCATTCCCAAAACTAAAATCTCCGCAACAAAAACTTATCGGAGAACTACCACGAAGCAAAATGTCTCCGATCGGAGAGAATTCCGCTCCGACGGTTACCACAATAGGGCCGAATATTTGTGATTTATTATACTATATCTATCAGTGGGCTGCCAATTAATCAAATCGAATCTCGTTCGATTACTTATCCGAGGCTGAATTACGGCAGACGTGATCGAGTAATACGTGACTGGATTATGTGTTTTTGGCATTACTTCTCACGTTATCGAGCACTTTAGTACAAAATTTGACATTCTTTCTTCAGTAGGTCTGTTCGTTGAACTTTCCCCAGGGTTGACCCAGGTTTTCTTGACAACCCTATGAGTTGTCAAAAAAACCTGGGTTTTCCAGTCCTCAAAAAACGCTAAACCACAAATCACCACACATCCCTGTCATTAAAAATAAAAACACATGCCATTTGACAGCACTCAAATCGCCACAGCAAAAAGCTAGGGCGAGTTTGGGGAAAACCTATGGCAAACCTGTGGCTCAAAAAACACTCAATTTGACATTCAGGGCGAATTTAGGTTTCTCATAAAACGCTTTGTGGCGACCCTAGGGCAACCCCAGGACTTCAACGAACAAACCTAGTATTTGAATGAATTGAAGTCGATAATTTGAACAGCAGACTGATGTTGTGTGATAAGGAGCACATTTCGAAAGAAAAATAGTACACTCGGCCCTATCGTGGTAACCGTCGGAGCGGAATTCTCTCCGATCGGAGACATTTTGCTTCGTGGTAGTTCTCCGATCGGACGTTCCGACGTTCTCCGATAAGTTTTTGTTGCGGAGATTTTAGTTTTAGGAATGCAATGCATTGCCGCATTTGTGAAAAATTTCTTACGTTGGCAACTACTTCGAAGCTAAATTGAATCTCCGAAAAAAGATGCGTTGCGGAGAAAACTCCGCTCCGACGGTTACCACGATAGGGCCGACTGTCATTCGATCACTGATGCGGTAATTCGGCCCCAGAGAATGTCGAATTATGGTACTAGAATTCTCCATAACTCACACCATTCAATCACATAGATATTACTCGATAACGTGTGCGATGATTAGGCCCCTGGTTTTATTTCAATGTATACTTCCTCCCACCCCCTTCTTGTACCATTCCTTCCTTTATAAATTTGTATAGACTTATTATGGTGCAGAACCAGCTTCGAAAATACAAATAAAATAAGCAATTCCTTGACAACATCAGTCATATTGACGACTTGCTCAAAGCCGCAAATGCCATTGCTAAGAACGCGACGTCACGGTCGACGTAGATTTTAGTTTTTGAGAAAGCACCGAGAAAGTAAATAAAACTAACTTATTTATTGATCAATTCGGGTTGAGAGAGAGAGAGAGAGAGAGTGGAAACTCTACTTGAATCATAATGTGGTCCGTTCTCAGCTCTTTTGTTTGGGTAACTTTAGGCACCTTTGATTCTTATCGTGCTTACAACTGGCCACACCGTTTTTTAGGATTGATGATATATATTCGGTCGTTTTTAACATATACCACCTCATTGCCTACAGCACTTTTCGTTAAATATTTGAAGCCAGACAATGAATCAAATTAAAGGGGGAAGCTAGTCTAGAATTTTGAAGAAACCGAAATTTTTTGTTTTGTCTTAAAAGGTACTTTAGGGTCCCAAAAATAAGGTACAAAGGATGAATGCCGGCAAATGTGTCTAAATGCCCAAACTTTCTATTCTGCGGCAGCGCACCTCCAGGTATGCCCCTAGCGCTCTTTATGATCCCGGCGCACGCTGGAATTTTTGAGTACGGAAACAGGTATATCGGCAGTTGATAGAGAAGGCACTGCCCTCCGATGAATTTAGAATATTAGGAATGTCCCGGAATGCGTATAGGGGTCTCTAGTAATAATATATGTACAGGGTGATTTGCATAAGGTATTACAAAAAGATAGGGTGTGTAGGTTGGACTTAGACAAGCAAATAATCTTATGGGAGGGGAGGTCCATTTTCCCCCGTTTAGGCGGGAAGGGCAATTTAAGGAAAAAATCACTAAAAATGGAAAAAAAATTATTTAAAAATAACGGTAATACCTACAGAGTCGTGCTATAGCATTTTGAAAAGCCAAAAACCTATACCTATTAAATAAAAATAAGTTGTTCATATGAATAGTTTTTGAAATATTAATTTTCAAAGTCAAAATTTTGAAAAAAAAAAAACCTTTTTTTTCAAAATTATACGTAATTAAGTAGTATTTTTCTGGCTTGTTTTCAATGCTCTTATTTATTTTTGATCAAACACAAAAAACCGGATGCCAAAATAACCTGTAGTTTTTGAAAAAACCAAAAATTACAAAAACGACTTTTTAAATTTTTTTTTTCGTTATTGGACCCCCTAGTCGAGCCACGCGGAACTTTTAATGTATTTCGAAAGACTTTTAGGTTCTATGTAAGCTTAGTGGCTAGTATCAGCGAAGAAGAATTCACCGAGATGAGTTTTCCTCCTATGAAGTAGTGCAGGGCATGAGCAAAGAAGGTGTTGAACGGTTTCTTCCTCTTTTTCATCCACGGGGCTTCTGCAGAAATGATTGGAAAACACACCAAGTCTTTTGGCGTGCCTTCCTATTAGACAATGTCCCGTAAGAACACCTATGGTAGAACCTAGATGCAGGCGGTTCAGGGCTAACAAACTCTTCGAGCGTTTTGAGTTTACACACGGCCAAACTTTTTTGATTGCAAGGCTGTTGTTACTCTCAGTCCATCTAGTGAGAGTAACAACAGCTTCCCCCCTTAAAAAATTCAAAAAGACTAAATACCTACATATTGAACAGAAGTTCAAAAATAATGAAACTATCTGATAACCCAGGCTGGTTTGTCGCGGGTAAAGCAACAACAAATGCAATCCTAATGGAAAGTCATCATGGTTCCTTAAAGGGTTTGCATGTTGCACTGGTTGACTTCGAAAAATCATTTGATCGAAACATAGAGACCTAATATGGGTGGCCCGATACGTTTTGATAATTGAGGATAAGTATAAAAAAATATAAATATAGGGTGGCGCAACTGAGCGCCGATTTCGAACGGCTAATCAAGGAGGACTTTGCCAATTTACCGTGAAAGGCGATATCAGTGGAAAAATATTTATTGTTTTCTGTTGGGATTCGAACCATTGCCCCTGTTCTGTAAATATCGCCTTGATAAAAGCAGGCGATAAACGGTGGAAAATGGAATTAAATTCATAGAATTTCGTTCCATTTTCCACCGCTTACCGCCTGCTTTTATCGAGGCGATAGTTACAGAACAGGGGCACACGAGTCTCAAGTCACTCACTTTAGAACCCAATAGAACAGCCACAATTTTTTCATTTAGTTTAACGTAATTGCCTTTGTGTGAGTGAAACACCTATGGCGATGTTCATACTGGTCGACTTGTTGAAGCAACAAATCGACCAAAGTGATTACATTGTTCAACGAATCGACCGCAAGTCAATACTGACAAATTGGTGTAGCAGAGAAGGAGGACAGGAAAACAGTCGCATTAATTCGCACGAAGTTTCAACAAATCGACCAATGTAAACTTCGTCTATGGCTAAACGAATTGTGATTTTTCACACAAAATTAACTGAAAATGAGGAAGATGACGAATTTTGGCACCATTTTACTTTCTTTCCTATTTTTTAGAAAGATCATCCGTTCTGTTTCGTCAATTTACTTTTTCTCCACTCGTGCAACCAGCCTCAAAAATGAAAACAAGAAGCATTTACCTATACACGATTTTGTAAATCGGGCACTATGATAAGTTGTAGAAAAAATTAATTTTTTAATCTATTACCGCTGAACAGTGTAAAATTATTGGAACGAAGTTCCTTATCGCGCGTTGTGAAAGAGGGCTAGACGGAAAAAATTCTTACGAAAAGTTGTCACGACACTTTTTGCTATAGTAAGCTATTGTAAGCTGTGCGGCGTCGCATTTTTCTCTGTCTGTCTGTCTCTCTCTCTCTCTCTGTCTCTCTCTCTCTCTATCTCTGTCTCTCTCTCTCTCTCTCTCTCTCTCTTATAGAAAGCAAGCCAGATATTTTCATTTCTATTTCGCATTGAACAGTGTGGTGTCGCGACGATTATTTTTGTTGAGTGTAGACAGGTTTTTTGTAAATAAAATTAATCGAAAGGAACTTCTTTCCATCCGGGTGTCCGACACCTCTCAAGTTTTTTTTTGTGAAAGATAGATTTGTTCGTTGAACTTTCCCCGGGGTTAACCCAGGTTTTCTTCATAACCCTATGAGTTGTCAAAAAAACCTGGCTTTTCCAGTCCTGAAAAAACGCTAAACCACAAATCATCAAACATCCCTGTAATTAAAAAAAAATACATGCTATTTGACAGCCCTCAACTCGCCACAGCAAAACCTTATGGCGAGTTGAGGGAAAACCTAAATCAACCCTAGGGCTCAAAAAACACTCATTTTGACATTCAGGGCGACTTTAGATTTCTCAAAAAACGCTTTGTGGTGACTCTAGGGCGACCCCATGGCTTCAACGAACAAACCTACATATAATCGAATTACTTCATGGACGGTCCGCTCAGTTCAGTGGCCTACTAATGTCATATAACTACATGTAACTACTACTGAATCTCGATCCAATTCATTTGGTACCTTCGTTCTCGTTTCAGTTCAATGCAGTTTTATTTTCCGGTATTTCATTTTCAAGCAGTGCGTTAAATTGAGTGGAAGCATTTTCTGAAAGTTCTTTTTCTAATCCAAAAAAATTCGGTTATCTTCTGTAAAAATAAAGTAAATCAATAGTTTTTTCTGCAAAATAAAGTTGAATTCTATGTCGCGTTAGTTTTATCGCAAACATTTTTTTCCTTTAAATTCATTTTTTACCATTCCAAAAATGTCCGTCTCCGGGAGTGAGTCATGTTCGTGTCGTGGTGAAACTATTTTCTTTTTTGAATCGAATGTGTCCGGCGGTTATTTTTGTCTTGTGTTTTGTATTCGTCGTGGTTCCTAAATTCTTTTATTTTCCATATCAAAATGGCGGTGCAGTGAGTGTGTGAAAGTTTTCTTCATATGTCCGTTTGTGTTCGCATTCGTAGTTATTTTATTTGAAAGCAGTAAAATCTTTCTTCATACCCAGTGCAGTGAATAAATAAATTTCCATTCGAATCGCTTATTTGGATACGCGTTCTCTCCTCCTCAACCAGAAAAAAATTAAAAAATGCCCCTTACCCCATTCGCTTATCATTATTAAATCTTGAACGGTAATGCTTGTTTTTTCTCTTCTCTGTGTTCTTAAAAATGTAGCTCCGCTAAGAAAAAGTGTTTTGTTCAATTCAAAAAGTGTAGTTTGCTTTGCCAATATTCTAGTTTGTGCTTTTCATGATTAATGCCAAGAGTGGTTCTAAGCATTGCCAAATGGTGTCTAATTCAAAAGTAAATCAGTGTTGTGTTTAGTGGTTTTCGAAACAAGTTCCTTTTCAAGAATAGGCAGTAAATAAATTTACTTCACAAGTATCAAGAACTGGGGTAAGTTTTGTAAATACATAGTTCATATAAATTTTCATTTTTTACTTCATTTTTTATATCAAACTGAGGCGTATACTTGCTATTTTTTTTACAATAATCCAAAGACCTACCGACCTACACATTCTCATTATGCTTATGAAATTATGATAAACCTTGAGTTTCATATCATTTCATCGGCAGACTTCCAAACTATGACTTGAATGCAAAGTTTTAGAACAACAAAATGTTTCAGAATGCATAATATTTCATCAACAACACTCAAGTAAACAATGCCAAAGATGCGTCCTAAAGAATCTTTCCAGCATAGAACTATTTTCTTTACTTTTGCATATTGCATTTACAGTTTTTTGCAGGTGTTTTATCATCATCCTCGGATTGTTGTTCTCCTTTATCCCTTTCTGGCACTACGAGCATTGCGATATCACACTGGTGATCCGCTCGTGGGGTACACCACGTTGAGGCCAAAAAATGCAGATTTCATGATTGTGTTGGTCTGAACTGAACGTTGTAGGTTCCTGCTTTTTGGACGGGCTTCTCCGGATCTCTTTTTTGAAAAAGATAATACCAACTGAGCCGGTCGTGCTCTTTTTTATCTATGACTGTATTTTCTACGGATACGATCAAACTTTGTTTCTCCTGCTGTCATACGAATCTCATACTTTTTGTTCATTGTTCAACATTGTGAAACATGTGAGTGTTGGTGGCACAACTGCGGTGTAGGGCCTTCCCTTTAGCTTAGGGAGCATTGTTCTATTACAGAAGGGGCGAAGTTTTTTCGTTTCGCCGTTTCATTGCTCCGCGAATCGATTTTTTCGCTGTTATCGTTCGGCAGAACAATCGGCCCTAGCGAGGTATCCGTTGGGAGCGGAAAATTGTCCGCAACGTCGGACGAAATCGGGAAAACTTTTGCAATAAGCTATCAGAAAATTCACAAACAAAGCAATTGATCGCACTTCAACGCAGTTTGCTTTGTGTATTTAAATAATATTGGAGAAAAATTCCAAAAAACTGTTCGGAAGAATACTTTAAAGCAAAAACCTCCGAATCGAACAAAATCGGAGAATTTTCCTCTCCGAACGGATACCTCGCTAGGGCAGAATGTGTGATCATCAATGTTAAAAAAATCCGAAGAGCTATTTCTGTGTTAGGAAATACATCGGCTAATTGATCTTCCATTAGAATCTTATACAAAATGACTATGAGTTTTTTGTGCATCAGTGTATCTGGAGTTCACGTTACTTTGGAATTGTTTCATTTCAATGAAAAATTCTTCCAAATCGCTACAATAAAAATTAAACTTTTTTCGAATGGTCCAGTCGAATTTTGACATGTGGATGGCCCATTTTCAATTCAAAATCTTACATCTTAACCAGTAAATTTTCCCAATTTTCCTGGATCTTTGAAACGGTTAGAAATTTCTACACCTTGATTTTTATGTAGGTACACCTTTGTCCACAAGAGTATGGTATGGCTGACTGGATCATCTTTCCATTCAGGACTACTTGCAAGTCCTTGACTGCCTGATGAATTTGGTGTTTTTACGTTCCGATGAAAATAATTGTCGAGTTTTGGAACTTTTTCTAATACTGCATTTGTTCGTGATCGTTTTTCTTCGGCAACCTTTCTTTTTTGCGCACCACTTAAATATGAACGAAACATTTTTTTTTACATAATAGGTTTGTTCGTTGAAGCCCTGGGGTTGCCCTAGGGTCGCCACAAAGCGTTTTTTGAGAAACCTAAATTCGCCCTGAATGTCAAATTGAGTGTTTTTTGAGCCATAGGTTTGCCATAGGTTTTCCCCAAACTCGCCCTAGCTTTTTGCTGTGGCGATTTGAGGGCTGTCAAATGGCATGTGTTTTTATTTAAATGACAGAGATGTGTGGCGATTTGTGGTTTAGCGTTTTTTGAGGACTGGAAACCCCAGGTTTTTTTTGGCAACTCATGGGGTTGTCAAGAAAACCTGGGTCAACCCTGGGGAAAGTTCAACGAACAGACCTAATAACAACTTAAGACGCTAACGATAGTTTGAGTAAAAAATCGCGAACTTTTACGTGATAGTAACAAGGATATTTTATTCACTTATTCACTTAACACTATGTAATTGTTTCTTTTTTATTATTCAATATACTCTCTTTCAAATTTGTTTTTTAACATTCTTTGATTATGGTTTCAGTATTTAGCGAAAAATATTTAATATCCTCAAAGAGTTCTAGGAAAATACTTTTCCTGCTAGGTATTACCTTAGAGGAATAAAGAACAAGAGGGAAAACCATTACTTGTTGTTTACATTGTTGTTTTTGTAACACGAGATCCATCTGTGATCCACGTATTAAGTGAATTTACTAACACCACTTTATTTTGGGATTCCGAAACCAGTAGGGCTATTCCAGAAAGCGCGGCGGATCGTATTTAAAGCGATAACTCAATTGCGAAGCGCTTCGCTTTAGGTTATTCTGAAAAGCGAACATGGTTGGAAATTAAACTTCCAATATTTCCATTTGGAAGTCTTATCCATCCACTCAAATGTCATATATTTCCAAGTTTTTCCAATGAAATTTCCAAATTTTCCCTAGGTATCAGTTGGAAAATATTTTCAAGAACGGAGATAAAAGCAACATTCTTGCTAATACAAATAAATTTTTAAATGCAGCTAAATTTTCTTTACTTTTGTTTTATTCATTTGAAGGTGATGCTGGTTATACTCTTGAGCCGTGGTTTATGACACCATATAATAAACAGAGTTGAATTTTGTTTGTAGAGCATGAGAATAAGGATCTCTTCACTTTTGGCAATCAATGCGGTGGTTTCTCTAGAAAAACTTTGATTTTCATTGATATCGTTCAAAGAATTTGGTGCAATATTATTCCCTGCTTCAATTTTTCGAACTCTTGAGTTCGGAGGTCTAGCAACCGTAATACGTCTTCTTCTTCTGTGGAAAATTTGGTTCTACATTCTGGAGCATTTAACAATCCTTTAGCTATCATTTCGTGTTGTTGCATAAACTCAACAAGCATCAAAAATTGTTGTGTCGTGGTGTGTTTTTGACTCCTTTAATAAAAAAAAGAAAATTACTCTCAATTCAATTGACGATAGTTAAATTTTTCATTATACATATTTGCATTTTTCTATCAATCCGCTTGCAATTCGACACTACAACACCTATCGCTTTTGAAAACGAAATGAATTATGTCAAAAAGTATAGTTTCTACCAAAAAAATAATGACGTTTGAAAAGCGCTTTCGCTTTCCATTAAAAAATAAATAAAAGCGATTCGCTTTTGAGAATACGAAAATTCATTTCCGCCACCAAAAGCGATCAGCCGCGCTTTCTGGAATAGCCCTACAGTTTCGCAATCCGAAATTTGGTAATTTTAAAGCTTGTTATTTAATGCAAGTAAAAAAAAAAAATAACGAAAAAATCGAATGTTAAATAAAAAAAAGCCAAACAATGAAACGCCAAATAAAAAATTGCGAATCAAAAAAAGTCTTATCGACCAATTGCTAAACAAAAATGCTAATTAAAATTGCCAAGCAATTATTTGACCAAATAATAAAATGCAAAACGTGCTCTGCTGAAATGTAAAATGCTAATATGCCAAATAATGTTTTGCAAAACAAAAATTGCGAAATGATACACCGCGAAACGATTTTTGTCAAAACATATTTGACGTAATGTAGTATACCCCAAATAAATGTCTGGAAGAGTCATGGCTGGATTTCATTCTTTTTCGAACTAATACGGCTCTCACTACCTTCTAAGACTTTAACCAGGAAATAAGTGCTTCTTGTAGAAATGTAGGACCCTTACTTATGCACATATGATGGCGTCAGCAGAAAATGTTCTTTACCTTCCAGCAGGTTGGCTACGGGACTATAATAAATAATACAGCAGAGGATTGAAAACGCTTCCTTGCTGTCCACCTACTGTGAATTGGTATGCTTCGGGACTCCAGGTGGAAATCTTACCTTCGTCATCCCTAATTCATACATTTATCCTAAATCCAATTATCTGTATTGCATTAGTAATCCGCCCATGTGGTTTAATACCTTTTCATAAATGTTTAGTAAAAAAATATTTTATTTTCTTTATAATTATCTTTTATTTAAAATGTTTTTTTTATTTTTATAATAACTTTAGTTTTTTTCTTAAAACCTAGGACTTAGCTTTTAACAATACGATTATTTGCACATTCAGTTTATTTATATTTTGTCTTGTTAACACATGCATTATGATTATGTCTACATTGTTGTATAATATACATACATAAATATAATTTACAAAAAATAGTTGACAAACAAATCGATATGATTCCATTTAATGTTTCTCTACTACTGTAATGACTTAGTTTAACTTTTTGTTTTTGTTTTCAATGAAACATTCGCTCTCTCTTCGTTTATATTGGGATAAATTCAGTAAAATAAAACTATAGTGTCCCTGTTTCTTTTTTATTTATTTTTTAAAACCGTATACAAGTTGATTTCTGATTTATTTTTAAATTTTATTTTGACATGTTTTTTTTTGTCAATTGACTAGATTTAGTTACCATTTCCAAAGGCAAAATATTGAGAAAGTAAAAATGTCACAAAAAATATAAAAAAAAAAACAAAGCAAAAGAAAAATTAAAATTAAGATTTATCAGAGAAGAGGCTTAAAGAAAAAGAAGCTTTAGAGCAGCAAAAAAAAAATTAAATAAAAAACAATGCAGTCATATTAGGCCTGTTTCCTTAATTTGTAAAAATTAGGTAAAGGTATTGATGTTTTATCTGTAATTTTTATTTGAAAATGAAAAGCTGAAAAACGCACTTTGGGATGCTTCTGGCCGTACAACATATGCAATACATTGTTGTAGAGAAAGTAAACCAACATATAACTCATTTTGTTTTAAAAACGTGTTCAAATGAGCTCATAGCCTATATACACCAATAGTGCATCCTTACTTTTGTCTAGCAAAAGAACATAGAGAGATTGTCTGCCGTATTTACAAAGATATTTCAAAGGTTGAGTAAGCTAACACGCGTCCAAGTGTCACATTTTATATGGCTTTTCCTTCATTAAAAGTGTTGAGGGTTAGTTTTTCAGTGGACAATCATTCAATTGTTATAAGGATCGAACTAGAGTTAACTTAAGGAATTTGTTGAGTTAACTCTAGTGTTACTAGGATGATCCTCCACTCTAGTTAAGGTCCCTATTATGAGTAGCGAATCGAACGTTCGATTGGAAGCGAATGTTTTTGCGAGCTTCTTTTATAGCGGTATTATAGGTTGTAGAAACAAAAACTTTGTAGAAAACTTTTTTTCGACGTTTATGACAGATAAAAGAATGGACGAAGTTTAATGATAATAATCCAATAAATGAGTTTCTCTAAAACATTCGCTTCCAGTCGAACGTTCGATTCGCTACTCATAATAGGGACCTAACTCATATTTATTGCCAAACGGAGAAAAGTAATTAATGATAATCAAAATAAAGTGAGGAAAGTGAGACTTAACTTTAAGTTTAAAGTCTTCGATGTAAAATAAAAACCCGAGCTGGTATTCAGTGTATTGGCAGAAAAATAGTGTATAGGCAGATAGTGCGTGCTGGTGCAGTTCGCGTCTAACAAACTCATTGTTATCAATGCGCGTGTTCAACGCATAAAGTTTTTCATATAATTTAACTTTTTTCCTTGTATAAAATAATCTGCCCTAGCGAGGTATCCGTTCGGAGAGGAAAATTCTCCGATTTTGTACGATTTGGAGGTTTTTGCTTTGATGTATTCTTCCGAACAGCTTTTTGGAATTTTTCTCCAATATTCAACACACAAGGAGAATTGCGTTGAAGTGCGATCAATTGCTTTATTTGTAAAATTTCTGACAGCTTATTGCAATAGTTTTTCCGATTTCGTCCGACGTTGCGGACAATTTTCCGCTCCGAACGGATACCTCGCTGGGGCCGAATGATACTCGCAAAAAAGCTGCGTTGTCGTTACTTTGCGATTACGTTTTTTTTGGTGGTCATTTTGACACAGTTTTATGGATCGTCTCGCGATTTATAAGTGGTCCACGACGCACTGCACCGTGGCTATCTTTGTTTTGGGTTTCGTTTTTTTGCCTCTTGTAATCCTTAAGAAAAGTTAGATTGTCTGAACAACTTAACTGCGTTGAACCCGCGCAATTACATTCGCAAAAAAAAAATGTAAAAAGAAAAAAGTGTTAAAAAATAATAAAATTTCCAGTGTTTGCTCGATTTGTCAGTTCATTCATAAAATACACTTCACTTTCTTTCCGAGAAAGTCCTTTAATCGAACAGGTAGGTGGCTATAGCATCGGGAGTGTTCATGGTGTTACTATATGTTTCATATTCAGTTATTTTGTTTAATGCTCTATCGTCGTTCATCGTAACTGATTTTTGAAAAGGAACCAACGAAACACCGATTTTTTCTTAGTGGTGTAGGAAACTCTTTTGCTATGGGTGGGAGACCAAGGTACATATTATACATATATACAATTACATATTTTGAATGTTACATCAGAACAGACGCGCTTTCATTTTCTCTCTTTTCTACGGATTCAAGCAAAATGGCGGGCTCTTTGTTTTGTTTTGACGAGGCATTCGGAACCCATAATCCAACCGTCACAATTCATGCCATTGACTTCAAATCTTTTTTATGATTTTGACGTTTAAAAGTAACTCATTGCGCGAGTTCTTTGTGAAGTGCTTTGATTTTGATATTTTCACTAGAGGTTTTTGTTTTTTTTGATCATAAAAACCTTTGATTTATTAATCGGATCTATGAATTATATCTTACATTTATTTGGCGCAAATCATAAAGCAGATAAGTTCGAAAAATGAATACTACTAATTTTCAACAAGAGTATGTTGTTTGCCGGTGTGAAAAATTGAAATTAAAGTGTTAAGAAAGTTTCAAAATTGCTGAAACCTTGTGGAAAATTTAATAAAATTCGTCCTACAGTTCAAAAACTGGCAGACCTACTGTACCACGTTAAGAAGAAAAGTTGAGTTGGTGAGTTGAATACTTTTTTCTTTTAACAATATTTTGCCCAATAATTAATTTGTGTTTTGAATAAATATTTTTTACTCTGCCCTTTCAACCGAACTAATTGGAGGAATCTACAATCGGACGGAGGTTCCGAGAGTGAGATTTATTTTTTTCATTGCCTTATAGGGCCCCTACACTACACAAACCGTTTGCGCAAACATATGTATTTTGTTTTTGTAAAAATGTTTGTGCAAACTGTTTGAGTAATGTGTAGCGATGTTGAGTGTTTGCGCAAACGGTTTGAAGAAATTCAAAAAATTTTGAATTTTCCGTGTTTGCACAAACATGTTTGAGTCGTGTGTGTTGAATTTTGCTCAAACAGATGTCAATTTTCAAGAAGTACGGATGAATATTTTTCGTAGCCAAGGCAATAATTAAAGCAGCACTTGCGAAATCGCTCATTGCTCAGTAGGTCTGTGATATGAAAAACGTCAAGCAACTAATATCTCTCAAACATGTTTGTGTAGTGTGTGGCGAAACTATGTTTGCACAAACACACGTTTGTACAAACGTGTTTGCGTAGTGTAGGGGCCCTATTAGCAACTCCCGGCCTTCGTAAAGGACACATTGTTGAACTAACATTTTTATTTCATTTAATTTTTAAAGTATTGGTAAGAATTGTTACCAATGATTTCGTTAAAATCAGAGAAATATTTATTCTAATCACGTTCAGTGCCCTATTTCACCAACTCACAAATTTGTGATTACAAGCGTTTTTTAACAAAGTTTGTGAGTTTTTGTAAAAATGTTGGTTCACCAAACTTTGTTAATTACAATATTGCAGTTGTATTTTACAAAAGGAAATTTGTGGAAAAATTTCTTTTTCGGTTTCACCAATACAAAATCAAAGTTGTACTTTACAAGTAACAAACTTGTTAATATAACACTAATTTGTGAGTTTTCATTTCACCAAAGAAAATAGACTTACAAAATTTGTTCAGTTTGTAAGAATATTCTACAGGTGAAGGTAGACGTGTAATTTTTGTTACAAATTTGTAATTCCTTGCTTTCATAACAAAAATGTCTGCGACGAAGGCATAGCAATAGCGATAACAGCCAAAGTGATGATATTTTGATAGTGAAAAAAAAAATTATTGGCCGCGTATAAACTATGATATATTTGAGTTATTTTGTTTTAATGAAAAATTTCAACTAAGTCGATGCAAAGCAGAAGAAATAATTTTAATTATCGAGCGAAAAAAAACTGTGCTTTAAAACCAAGGCAGCAGTTTCTTTCAGCTTTGCGTTGGCTTGTGAATGGAGGACAATACCATGGAGCTGCCAACATGCATGGGATATCTTTCTATAAGTCAAAAGTTTGCGGATACGTACATAGATTTTGCACCGCAGTCGTCAGTTTAATATTCAAAAACGTTATATGCTGGCCTAACGAACATCAATATTTCCAATCTCTATTGATGAGAAGCACATGAGACATTAAGAATGTTTTTCCATTCTCTTACTTTGTCTGAATGTATCAAGCAATCGGAAAACTTTCCGAACAATATATCTTTTTTGTCTCTTATCAAAGAGGATGCAAATATTATATTTTCCTTGTTCATTTTGATGTCTACGCAGCACAGCGTTCAACAATATTGTGAAAAAACTGTTATAAATAACAAGTTATTCTTGATGTCGGTGCAACAGGAATTTTGAACACTTGTGACCTACAATTCATTTTTTTACAACTTTATTAGAATCAATCACAAGTTTGTGAAATAAGATCTTGCAATTGGTGAAACAAAAAATGGGTTTACAAATTTGTAATTGTAAATTACAAGTACAAATTTGTGGTTGTAACTTTCATTTTGGTGAAATAGGGCACTGATCGTTAACGATGATAAGGCAGATTTTGTGAGAACGAAATATGATTGATGATTGAACACTCAGTGATGATGATCAATCTGAAATGTTGTTTGGGTTTGGTTTAGTATAATTTGTGTGTATATGTTCCATCCCGTTTTGAATTACGACTTAATTGTAAAATATGACTTTTTCTTATTCAATATCGATATTTGATTATGTTTTTTCTTCTTTTTCAATTCTGCATGCGACATCAATTTGTTTGACATACAACATCCATCTTCATAAAACTTCACCCCTAATGTCGCTTTCCATTGGTTTCACTCGGAGAAGCACTCATTTTAAAAACCAATGGAGCACCCACAATTGTTTCTATTCAGTTTAACAGTTAAATATTCCTTAATTGAGATTTGAGTAACATGTGTTAGTGCTTCTTGAGTCGATTCTCACTTCAAATCGAGAAGCGGCTGCCACTCCTCAGAATCATGAGAAGCGATCTTTTTGCACCAATGGAACGGTTTGAGAATGCTTCTGGACGCTCCTGGCCGGTTCTTTTCGTCCAATGGAAAGTGACGAGAGATTAAGACAAGGCATGTGGTATCAATTTCAAAGTAGGAATGCCAAATAGAAAGGATCAACAACATCTTCAGAATGAAATTTTTGCAGCAAATACATATTCAGCCTTATTATGAGTTTCACGTGAACAACATTTCGCCCGGAATTTTAAAAGCTATTATGAGTTTCACCTGAACAAAATTCCAGACTTACAATTTTTCCGCTTTTGGTGTTTACTTGTTCGCCTCACAAAAGTAAGTGAAATAAGTTGCTCTCAACGTTTTCACATTTCACGGGGCAAAAAAACTTATTAGAAGGGAAATTTTTCGAACGTGGAAAATTTTTCCCCCCAAACTCATAATAAGGGAAAAGTGAAATGGGATCTTTTTCGGGGGGAATGATTTCACGTGAAACTCATAATAAGGCTGATTTAGAAATTTTTAGTATTTTTATTAACAGTTACAAATTTCGTAACCAAGGATTCATCACGATTCCTTTTTGTCATTCGTTGTCTGAAATTGTTATGACTGGCCTTGTGACGGTGTGAGAAGAGTTACTGGACAAACTTAGCCTCTTAACCTAAGAAAGAAAGCGTTTTGGGTAGGACAAGCCACTTTCTTTAATTCATATGTACCCTGTGTAGTGTGATACAACCCCTTTCGCTTGTCGAATGGGATGAATGAAGGAGAAACTATAACCTCAGTCTAGACAACATCAAAGTGAGTCAAGCGACAAAAGTTTAGAATATGTTCTGTCATGAAACGAAACAAAGTAGGAACGGAATTGCTTTCATCCTTGCGGACGAGCAATTTGGCAGCGTTTTGGTCACTGTGTCCGTTTAATGTCTCTTAAATTTGCAACACAAGGAAAAGTCTGGAACAGTGTCAGGGCATAAATGCTCTGAGAGAGAAGGGGAAGTTGCCCTCTTATTGTCTAGATTTTTACAACCGACTCAAGGTCATCCTGAGAGAAGAGTTTACGTGTGAATTGGCCTGTCGGGAAGACAAACGGGGATTATGAAAACTGCTATTTTGATAATGGAGACAGTACCAGGGAGCTAACTATTTAACTTATCTTTATGCTTTTAAGTGCTAATTAGAATGCAAGTACATAGAATCGAATTCGAAGTCTTTCAACTGGTTTCGAAAATAAGCTTCGGTTTTTTTTAAGTCTCTCATTTACTCCTACATGCTTATAAATTACGGAGTAGACATTTTATACATTCGAGCACTTTCATTGTAGAACCGAGTTTGATAGTAGGCCCCCAGAAATCCTCATGGTTAAAATATCCGAAGAAAGTGTTATCTCCCTACGACTAGATTCCGCATGAGTAAGTTTTGAAAAAATTGTATTTAATTTTTATCAAATAGGAAACAATATATCGTCACTTTCAGTTATGGTGAAAATAAATCGAGGGTCCTTAAGTAAATTAGTGCAAATCGATCATAGAATAGAAATCGACCAACAGCATCGTCTTCTTCTGACAGAATTTTTTACCAGTGAAGGAAATCAAAGAAACAAGGTCCACTGAGCGAAACAATCAGCCCTATCACAGATTCCATCATAGAAAACTTCCACACAAGCTAAGTTCAGAACTACGAAAATATGTGTTCGCGAAATCCGAACGGAATCAAAGAAAACATTGCCAGTTGCCACAATAAATACCGCCATGCTGGTTTTCAAAATCAGCTGTTTTACGCCAATTGTGCAAGATCATTCACATTTTTTGGCAAACACAACTTCTTTCGTATATTAAGACGACGAATTTACATTTTACTCGGACTTGGTGATACCAAATCTACGAATTTTGAGATTCGTTTCACTCTGAATGGATTATGTGATAGTAACACCGGGAAACTTAGACGTTTTTCGATTATGATGGAATCTGTGATACGGCTGAATATGAAAAAAGTAAGATTCCTGAAACCTACATAAGAGAATGAGGTGAGCTCGGGTGAAATTAAAGGAAAGAACATTTTACTTTTACAATTTCATTTGAAGAATTCAAAAATAAAAGAAAGAAATGTCACTTTCCATTGTTTGAAAAGAAACGTCCAGGAGCGTTCGGAGGTATCCTCAAACGGTAACATTGGTGAAAAAAGATCGCTTCTCATGACTTTTTAGAAGTGACAGCCACTTCTCGATTTGAAGTGCGAATACACTCAAGAAGCAGGCATGTTACAGAACAAGCATATGTTACTCAAAAGCCAAAATGAAGATTTTCCTCAAGGAATATTTTTTATGAGTGGTACCCGTTGCGTAATCGTTATCGTGTCTGATTGTTATGTGGGAGGTTCGAGGTTCGAATCGCAGAAACATCCACGAATATCGTTTTTTGCGAGGAATAGGAACCTCATGCCATGTATAGCAGCGTTCGAAATCGGCAATAAATTGTTTGTCCTTTCCATTTCCAGTCCCTCACAATATATGGTTGAAAGAAATGCGCTAGGCCCCGTGGTTCCCCGCATGAACCATAGGTGTTTCATTGACACCAAAACAACACGTTAAACTAAGCAGAAACACTTTTGGGTATTCTATTGGTTTTTAAAATGAGTACCTCTCCGAGTTAAACCAATGGAAAGCGTCATTGGTTCAGAATATTTTGTGACGATCTGACATCAACAAGAAAAAATATAGCCATCTAATGCCGAAAAGCGCAAGTAGTAGTAGTGCAGTAGAACTCACTACGAAAGTGAAAATTTAACAATCAACTTACAGTTGCCTCAACGAACAATAAAAGGAAAGTTTAAATATTTTTAATCAACGTCTGGTTCAAAATTTTCAATTTTGATGAACGTTATCAAGAGGGATACCTGGTTCAAATTTGTAGAACCGTTTTCGAAGCTTATTTTCTTCTCGGTGAAGATAAGATTAACTTTAATTTGATTAAGGTAAGTGGGGCACTTTTTACTTTCAAATTGTTGATAAAATTAAAAAAGCAATTAGCAAATAAAATCCTTTCTAGAAAAACCAACATCGAAACCCTTTTGAAAGTCTGGCCATCCGAGTCCTGCTATTTTGTTTTGAAGCATTGACTTCCTCTAAAACGGATAAAAATTACTCGGTTGGTTCAAAAGCAAAACACTGATTAATTTTTTTCATTTACGTCATTAGTATAAGCAACTCGGTATATACAAATTCTTTGAAATTCCCCAAACTACTACATCCTGATATATACACAAATACTTCTGTTTGGTGAAGATTATGTTCAGCGTATATTTTCGAATCGCTGTTGACAGCTTCCTCTTTTATGTTGCCGGGGACCAGTTTGTAATAGTAATGTTTGTATTTTTTAAATTACGTGTTCAAACGGGTATTAGTTTCACATACAAACATTTGTATTTGATTACATTACACAGTCTATTAAGCTCTGATTATTAATTATTTAATAACGGTTACATTTCTTTCTTCTTCTTAATAAGTATATTCTTTTATGTAACATTAAGAAAAGGTACATTCATTTTGTTTAAAATAATATACGAAACGCACATTCTGCCTTACATAAAATGTCCTACAATGGCAACACATTTTAAATTTCATATCCTTTTACACTTTGTTTGTCGAGCGAAAACTAAAAAAAAGGGATAATATTTTTTGCTTTAAAACTAAAAACTTAAGTTTAATCTTTCCTTATGTTTTATTGTGAACAATTATAATTATATTATTAATTTGATATACACACACATTTTTCTGTTTTGTTCGATTTGTAGGCTCATGAAAATAGTTTAACAATTTTGATAAAATGACCTAATTTATTCTGTTCTTTTTATATTTTTGACATTTTTTTTTTAATAAATATTCTGTTAATGATATAGATACATATATGTATGTATGTTTGTATAGCTACTATGCACATATATATAAGTATAAGTATTCATATAATTTTTAATCTTATTTCTTGGCACAAAAAATCAGGATTTTTTTAAACTTCAATTCTTTTCTTTTTATTTGTTGTTTTGGATTATGTGTTTATATAAAATGGAAGATCGCTATTTGAGTTGTCATTTAATTGACTTTTTTTTCATGGTTCTCTTCTAAATTTCTGACATTTGATCGTCAGGCGTGCGACTATCTCCGGCAATGGAAGTTTTCACAGTAGAAATTTTCGAAACGGAAAGCTTCGTCTCGAAATCGAGAATTGGAGGTGGAGAACTTATGTCTGTTGACTTACGCTTATTACTGGATGAATTATCCGAAGGCGGTCTTGACTTTTCTCCATTGGATGAGGGACCGAGGGCTGAGAGTTTATTTTTCATTTTTGTAGAATGTTTTGCTGATAGTTTCGCACTGAGTTCCACTGAAATGGGGCGATTTTTGTCCATGGACCCAGCTGAAGACGACGAAGAGGTCTTCTTAGAATTGGGCGTTGATGTTTCGTTTTGTTGAGTAGAGGAGCCTTTGTGATCGGGACTGCCTTTTGCGGTGATAGTCTTGTGTTCTGCTGTGTCTGTATTGGTGACGTTGTCTTGTTTTTTCCATTTTGTTCGACGGTTTTGGAACCAAATTTTTACCTGCAAAGAAAAAACATTGAAAAAACTTTTTAATATTGAGTTTTTCTGTTTCAAAACTTGTGTCTCCCGTCGCACTGACGACAATTAAGTGCATAGCAAACACAACAGAATTTCCAATTTACCAAATAAAGCCACAGCCTATTGAATCATTGATTAGCAATCAACCAAACTATAATCCTGGCATATTAATAAAGCAGTTCAATCTTCATCATTGATTTGATCTATTAATTTGCATTTGGGGATCTGTGTTGTGAGGCAATTTAGAAGTGATTTGCTATTATGGCTTCTCTCTACACACAAACTAGGAGTGTCTATACGTAAAATAGATATGGCGACTAATTGTCAGTTCAATTGAAAATTAATTCAATTCGCCACTGTCAGGATTGTACTTGTGACGTAAACACTAATTAATGAAACACTAATATATTTTGTAATTTGAATATAAAATGTATAAAATGTCATTACAGACAGCCAAAACACTGTGTTGATGTAATCATATCCATAAAAAATGTTAAAAAAATGAGTTAGCAATAGCAACAGAAGGGCATGGTGGCACGTAGGGGGTCAAAAAATGCCTAAAGTTAAAGTTTTAAGTCATTTTTATTAGTCATTTGTTAAAGTTAAGGTTAAAGGTCCTGATTATTATTTTATAAACGTAAAACTTAATTTTAATTCTTTTTTAAGTCGGTTGCCTTTATTCTATTCGGGGTGTTTCATCTTTCTAGTCGATTATTAGTTTTGATGTAGGTAGAGGAATAGGTGGTAGTAGACTTTCTCACAATCAATATAGGAGTTTGCAGCTTCGTCGTTAGTTGATAGAATGATTTTTTGCTCAGAATTTCCATAGCGCTGAGGGACCTTGGCTTGGGATGGGTTTGTTAGTTTAAGTTATAACGGATTAGAGGGGTTTTTGATTTTTCTTATCAGCTTCTTATGTTCAAGTTCGTGAGGACAACGAAATGTATGAGTAATACCTAGACATGAGCATACCTGAGTATGAGAGTAAACATTGCGATAGGACGAGGGCTGAGATATTTAGAGCGGATGGACACCTTGGCTTTGAAGGGAGTCGTTTTAAGTGAAGGGTCATTCCACGCTCCACGGTAACTCCCGAAACGAACACTTCTCGACTCATAAAATTGTTAATCCTAATGCTGATATTTTTGCGTTTTAATTTTTTTTTTTATTTTCTACGTATTTAGTTGCTTTATCTCAATTGTAAGATTTGAAGATTTTAGCAAACAATTTTATGATAAACAATTTTATGAGTCGAAAAGTGTTCGTTTCGGGTGTTACCGTGGAATGACCCTGAAGCAATCAAGTCGAAGAAGAACTCATCTTTTGCTGGCGAAACATTTTGGCAGAGAACCACGTTTACTTCATAATGTAATGCCCTTAGTAAGTAAGTACATTCCCCCAAAGCTAGAGAACATCTCCCTTATTTGGTCAGATGCTTCTCAAACATCCCTGCACCGCCTACTTAAAAACAGCCCTTTAAAACTGATAGGCGATACTTCAATTGTAGGACCGATTGATTCTCTTGAATGGGCGAATGCAATCTTTATTTATTGTGGCCAGATCAGAAAAGGTACAAAATTTCCTTCATCGTTGGTGACTTAAAATATGTGGCCATTCCAACGAATGTCATCGTTTTAACACATAACAGGTACTGACAGCTTATCGATTTCATTGGGGCAGGTACCATTAATGGACAATGGCAGTGTTGGCATTTTAAGGTTAAGCTATAAAAGACAGCTTTTGAGCTTTTCAAGTATTAAATTCTACTCATTTTTTACTACCCCATATAACAATGCTGTCAAGGCCAGCATTCAATGAGGTAGAATGAAGAGCTGGGAGTTGGAAATGAATATGAAAAGCTGAGAGTTGAGTCAGAAGCAAAACAGTTTAGAGGATTAGAAGCATCAGACAAGCGATCAATTGTGAAAATAAAAACGGGCACGACTGGGTCGCACGAACTTGCGATTGTGTTCTAAATACGATATTAAAATCTAAAGGCTGAGTTAAAGGTTTTGGTATTAGCTCTTCATAATATATTTTGTGGTACAGGGTTGCCAACTACACATTAATTATGAAAATTGAATTAAATCACGCAAAATAATGAAAAAATTAAATTAAATATTCCAAAGGTTTCAAGCGAAAATCTAAAAACGCCATATTTTTGCAATTACTATTACATACAAACCCTTAAAATTTAATTAAAATCGTTATAGCAATTTTTTAAAAAACCGGTTTTTTATTTTTTATTTTTTTAAAAAATAAGGTTTTGAAAATTCAAGTACACAAGGTTTAAGATCTTGCTAAGAGATGTATTGACAAAAAATTTGAAATAAATCAAAGATACCGTTTTGAAAATATTCGAAAAAACAAATTTTTTGTTAAAAAAAACTATGAAAATTCGAAAAAAAACTAGATTTTTGAAATATAGGTATGCAATCCTTTTCAAACAATTTAGGACTTCTTAAATATGAAATTTCGTCAAAATCGTGTTAGCCATTATCTAGAAAATCGGCTTTAAAAAAAAGGGTATTATGGGAGGTACCGTTTTTAGACATTTTCCAAAAAATTTTTTTGCATCATTAGAACAGTTATTCAAAAATAATACCTCAAGTAAAATTTTATTAAAATCGTTAGAGCCATTTTCGAGAAAAATAGGTATTATCATATCGGTTGTATGGCAGGTACCGTTATTTCAAGACTTAGAGACCCAATTCCATAGGCTACTCCAGAGACTAAATAAATAAATAAAATAAATAGGGTGGCGCAACAGAGCGAGGAGCCCCTGGGCCTAGCGCATTTCTCACAACCATGCCTTGTGAGGGAATGGTGGAGACCTACAACTTTCTGCCGGTTCCGAACGGCTAATTGAGAAAGCGCTTTTCATGGCAATGAATTTACTAGCGGAGGACTTGCCCTTGCCAGTTCCTCGCGAAAGGCGATACCCGTGGAAAAACATTTTTGGCTCTGCTGGGATTCGAACCTAGAACCTCTGGGTTAGCAGGTGGACATGCTAACCATCACGCCACGGGTACCACTCCACTCCAGAGACCATAACTGCAAATTTTGAAGAAAATCGGTCAAGCGGTTCAGGCTGTAGATCCATATACGGACAGACAGACACACAGACACACAGAGACAGACAGAATTGCAGGACTCACTTTTTTCGTATTCTCTATCATCGTAATGTCATGTTTAATTGTTATCTCAAATTTTTATTTCTGCACGATTGCAAGACTTGCCTTATAGTACCTATAATCGCAAGTAAAAAAGTGAGTAGGGGACAAAACGGAACCCTGTGGGCTGTGGCACACCAGCATTTAAAAAGTGGATATCAGCCTTAAGCCATTCAATACTATTTTTTTTTTGAACGGTCTAAAAGAAGGTAGTTTCTAATTGAACAAATAAGTGACTCATCGACACCAAATGCACGCATTTTCGATAAGTAAGCCTGATGTCAAGCTCTATCATAGAAATACCAAGCGCAATAATCTCATACTTTCTTTAAAACAGTGAAAGGATTGGTTCCACTTTTCGGTGAGACTTGTCATCAAAGCACCAGTGGACCTTTTGCTATAAAAGTCGTACTTTCGTTCATTGAGAAGTTTTGGGCTTGTTTTTCTTGTGATATTTAAGAATAATAATCACAATTTTCGAAACAGAAGAAAACAGAGAGATTTGATGTAAAACCATGAAGCACTTCCTTTTGTCTGAGGCTTCAAGACTCACTGCCCAGATCTTATAAATTTGTTTTCTTTGATATTGTCTCCAACAGTAGTTGAAGCTAAGGGCTAAATGCATTCGGTTTTATCTTGTTCAGCGTTTTAGAAAAGATTTGCGGCAGATTTGACCGTCGCACAATGAGACAGGAGTAGTGTTTTCGTTCGATAAACTATTTTGATCAGTTTAAAGTGATGCTTTGTGTTTTAAAGTTTGGTATGAGAGTAAAAATGAGTTCAAATTCAATTTGTTTTAAGAACAAAAGAATATGAAAACAATTTTTCGGCAAAAGTTCAGAACTTCGAACTTCACATTTTTATTGAGGAAATACGTCTAAACTATGAATAATTAACAGACCAGAATTGATTCTGGCTTTGATATTCCTGTCGAATTAGGCTTGTCTCCAAACTTTTTGTAAGAAGCCCCAATTTAGATAGCAATTCGACTTGTAACGAATTTGATGCGCTATCTGACTCCATCTCAAGAATTGTTTCCCAATACCCTCACACTGAAATCGCAATTGCGGGCGATTTCAATGTACACAATTCTGGTTGGCTTCGACATTCTGGCCAGACAACACCCGAAGGAAAATATATTGAGATCTTCGCTGAGTTTAACGAACTAACTCAACTTGTTGATGAGCCCACTCGGGTTCCAGATATTGAAGGCCATGCGGCCAACACTCTTGACCTATTTCTCACTTCTCATCCCGAAAAATACAGGGTTGTAGTATCATCTCCTTTAGGCAAATCAGACCATTGTGTCATATCGGTAGATTTTTCGCTTTCCGTCACGGTAAAAAAAGATAAAGTCCCTAAAAGAACTGTTTGGCAATACGCAAAAACCCAATTGGGACGGCCTGAATAATTTCTTTCGAAATTTTAATTGGTCATTGTGCTTTCTCGACGGAAACGTTGATGCATCAGCTGATATGATATCTAACGTTATTCTCAACGGCATGAGAAATTTTGTTCCTCACAGAACAAAAAGCATCATCCCCAAAGAGAATTCGTGGTTTGATTCAAGCTGTAAAGAGGCGATTAGGGATCGAGAAAGTAGTTTTCGTAAATTTAAAGATAACCCTACTGTAGAAAACCGAAATTTGTTCAAACGGGCCAGAAATAGCTGTAATGCTCAGATACAAAGGGCTAAGTTTTTACATGACCAAAAAGTAAGGCAAAAAATACTATTGTGTCCAAAAGGAAGTAAAAACTTTTGGTCTTTTGTGAAGAACATTAAGAACTCGACCACGTCATCGGTCCCAACGCTCGTCTTCAATGACTCTCCGTATGTCAGCTCCATCGACAAAGCCAATTTGCTGGCAGCTCAATTTGCTGCCAACTCGACACTTCCTCATAGCATATTGGCTCCACCTGAGCTCGAGTCTGCAAATTCTTTGATGAAGCAGATATTTTTTCGAACTCGCTCGGTTGCGAGAGTCCTTAAAGATCTCAACATACATAAATCCGCTGGTCCAGATGGTATCCCCGCCGTTATTCTGAAGAGGTGTTCTTCTACGCTAGCAAAACCACTGCGTAAACTTTTCCATCTTTCCTATTCTGCTGGGATTTTTCCGAGCAGATGGAAAACTGCATTTGTCCAGCCCGTCCCTAAAAAAGGCGAATCTTCCTCCCCTTCCAATTACCGTCCAATTGCACTTACGTCCCTTCTTTCCAAGGTCATGGAAACGTTGATAAACCGTCAACTTATGAAATATCTTGAAGAACGAAAGCTTCTTAATGACCGTCAGTACGGCTTTCGTAGCAAACGGTCCACTGGTGATTTGATGGCATATCTCACCGAAAAGTGGAACCAATCTTTGCATTGTTTTGGAGAAAGTTAGATTATTGCACTTGATATTTCTAAAGCATTTGATAGAGTTTGGCATCAGGCTCTTTTATCGAAAATGCGTGCTTTTGGTATTGATGAGTCTCTTCTTCGTTGGATTAGAAACTACCTCTCCGACCGTTCAATACAAGTTGAATTGGATGGCTTCAAGTCTGATACCCACTTCATAAATGCTGGTGTGCCCCAGGGCTCCGTTTTGTCTCCGACTCTCTTCCTCATTTTCATTAATGATCTCTTGTCTGAAACTTCTAATCCTCTCAACTGTTTTGCGGACGACTCGACCCTCAGCTTTTCATATTCGTTTCCAAATTCACGTCCCTGCTCTTCGGATGTTTAACTGGAACGGTTGTGTATAATATTGAATTCTGACCTTGACAGCATTGTTACATGGGGTCATAAAAACCGAGTAGAATTCAATGCTTCGAAAACTCAATGCTGTCTCTTATCGTTGAAGCTTAACATTCCCCATTGCCATTATCCATGAATTGTACCTGCATCGAAGAAACCGAAAAGCTGTCAGTACTTGGTATGTGTGTAAACGATGATCTTCGTTGGAATGACCACATATCTGAAGTCGCCAAAAACGCTGCTAAATGCTTAGGCTTCTTGAGACGATGTAGGAAGCTCTTCACCCCTTCTGATCTGGCTACAATTTATAAGGCCTTCATCCGCCCAAAACTGGAGTATAACTCACATATATGATCACCCGTGATGGTTAGCATGTCCACCTGCTAACCAGGGGTTTGAGGTTCGAATCCCAGCAGATGCATAAATGTTTTTCCATGGGTATCGCCTTTCGCGAGGAATTGGCAAGTCCCCCGTTAGTAAATTCGTTGCCATAAAAAGCGCTTTCTCAATAGGCCGTTTTGAACCGGCAGAAAATTGTAGGTCCCCTCCATTCCCTCACAAGGCATGGTTGTGAGAATTGCGCTAGGCCCAGGGGCTCCTCGCTCTGTTGCGCCACCCTATTTATTTATTTATTTTTATTTATTTATCTGGTCAGGTGCTCCTCAAAAATCTTTGCGCCTACTTGATAGGGTACAAAATAGAGCGTTAAAATTGATAGGTGATAGTTCAATTGTAGAATCGATTGATTCTCTTGAAGATCGTCGAAACGTCGCCTGTCTCACTCTCTTTTATCGCATTTTTCACAAGCAGTGCTCTAGTGAAGTAGCCAGTTGCATTCCTCCCCTGAAACAATTTAGCCGCAACACCCGCCTCGCTAGGAATGCTCATCAGTACTACCTTGAGCCCAACTTCGGGCGTACAGTCAAGTTTAGAGATTCTTATTTTAGTCGCACCACCCGAATGTGGAATGCTCTGCCTGACCCTGTTTTTCCCCTGCATTACGATTCACAAAAATTCAAAAGCAACGTGCATCGGTGTCTACTTTCAAATCCTCTGCTATTTTCCTAAATGCTCGCACTGTGTTTAATAACATTATAAGGGTAGTTGATGTGCGTGTTAATTATAAAAAAAAGCGCATCTCACTCATAGTCCTCCGTCGGGATGAACTTGATCCGCTACGTTTGATAGGTAACGCTTCAATCACCGGATTTGAGCAGGCATTTGGTTAGAACTTGACGGAAATTGTTGCACATTCGGAGAACTTGTCAAAGATTTGAATTAGTTCATCATTACTTCTGATTCACAACAATTGGTGCTACTTTGTTTTTACTAGAACGGCTTCTTCTTTTTATTTTACGCCCACTTCAAGGGGTTGTGACTACCCTCATAATGTTATACAACGCAGTGCGGGTGTTAAAAAAAAGAGGAAAGGCTTTAACTCAAAACTCAGATGGTTGCTTAAATTCCAGCCTCTTATCATTGAAGTTAATGCTTCCCATTACCATGGAAGGTTGCTGCTGAGGTGCATTTTTTGTTTCCCATGGTGTGTTTCTAAAGTCATTGAACGCCTTTTCATCTGACTTGGACCGTGTCTGCGGCGATCGACGATTAAGCTGTACGTTTGGATTACTCGGGGTTGCACTGCAAAAGGAATTCCTTCGTATCATAGAACCTGGTGTTTTGTATTCTACGGGAAGTGAACTTGTTGGTTCTGGAGCAGCAAATATCTTTTCTTTGTCGTGAATGCTTAGGGACTGACTATACGCCGCAGGTGAGTCATAATTCTGATATTCGATGGGGTTCATAGAGGGCCACTGTTGTGATTGGCGTGTTCATTACAGTAACATTTGTGTTCAATACAAGTTCATGATAATGGTATTTCCCTAATTGTTGGTATACTGAGATTTGGTTGAACAACATTCATATTCTGATTGCCAATTAGACGCCCAATTTGTTCCATAATGTCGGACACCTCTGGTTGGTCAGAAGAGTGAAGGGAATGTGTTCCAATCGATATATTTTCATCCGCTTCATTTTCACATTGATCCTGCTCCTGAACTTGCTCCTTTTCTCTCTGACACTCTTCACGTTCTTTAATTTTTTAGAGGTTCCATGTCGAAGGGTCCCTGTCGAACAATCGGCTATGGGGGCAGTGTAAGATTTTTGAGCTTGCTCTTCAATCGTTTTTGTCATTCATTAAGTTGCTTAATCCTCTAGTAAGTTCCTTCAAGTCACGAGCTGACGGTTTATCAGCGTTTCCATGAGCTTGTTCCTATAAAGCGTTTCGTTACAAAACAGAGCTGGACGCCTAGCGCGATCTCTCAACCAAGCTTTGTGAGGAATAGAAGGGACCTGCAAATTTTTGCCGTCTCCGAACGACTCAGACATAAAGCGGTTTCGTGGCAGCGTAATTACATCCGGGAGACCTGCCAATTCCTTGGCAAAGCCTATACCATATACGTGGGAAATCAGTTGGATGTTTCTGAGACTCGAACTTCGAACTCCATACCCCACGGGCACTACTTTTTTTTACTTCTTTTGTTATCAGCGACGGGCCTTGTGTTGGCCTTATTATAAGCACACTCACATTTACAAGCACTGTGTTTCATAGCGGTACCTAGAATGATGAAGTCTTCTATATATTTTCATATGTAAATCTTGTACATTAATCTTCATAATAAAGCTTAATCAACTTAAGCTTTCTAATTCTCTGTCCATACAAAAGCGCGTGCTAGACTAAGCAAAGCCCTGTTCAGTTTATCAATTTTGTCATTCAAAAGATTTGAAACTTATAAAGACAAAAAATTTGTCGCAATATTCAATTATAACAAAAATCAAATTAGCTTTAGGACTCAAACAATATTTACTAAACAGTACATTGTAGTTTCCGAGAAACACGCCTGCCCAATGACGATGTTATACTCAATTAATTTAATTAGGAAAGTTTAGTGTTAAGCTCTATCAACCCAAGCATCAAACTGAGATATAGGTAAAATGCTGGAGGATATAATACACTCCAGTTATTCGTTTAATGTATCAACATAGCTCGCAGATACCAATGTGTGTTTTCATATCTTAACATATACCAGCATATTCAGTAAATACACTGGAATCATAGGCCATGTCTACTAACATCGTTGGAGGTAGTGTGGGTATGATAAGGATAACCTTCCAGTAGGTGAATTCATGAGGGTTAGTAAAATACTTCATCTTTAAATAATTATGTAGCTGAAATTAGTTTGTGTTTGATAGATTCTAAGGATGATAGAACATACATACAGAACATCATGTGTGTATTTGTATATTCAATTATTAATCGTAGCAACCAAAACTTGTGTTAGGGAGGTACAAAACATATTAGGTTAACATAACTCATAATAAAGGTGCCCGACAGAAATAAATTTAATTTAACAAGCAAAGAACCAATTCAATGGGAGTCGAAGAAAGGTCACAATAGAAATACATTATGGACTAAGAAGTTCTTAAGATGGCTTAGCTTTTATTGAAGGCTAAATCTAAAGAGAGGGGATTCAATGCAAAAACCACCCCTGTAATCCGACACCAGTCATGAAAATAGAACTCAATTTCTGGAAACAATAAATTTTTTTATTTTATTTATTACTCGACTGTATGGTAGGGGACTTTACCTTTTTTTTTAAATACAACTATGGAGCATGAACCTGTATTAGAAGTAGAAATATAGGCAAGAATTTTTATGGTAAAAAACATAACAAAAAAAAAAATTTTCTTTTTTTTGTTATTCTTAACATCTTCATTTACATGAAGAATTTTTATGTTTGAGGTGATTCTTATCTTATTCTTCCTAAATCATAGGGTTCCCGAAATGTCGGATTAGTACCTACACAATTGGATTCTACTACAGTTTTAAAAAATGAAAAGGGCTTCCTGATCATCGCTTTTCCTTCAAGTACCTACAAAACGAACCGAATATCACCCAAAGAATCTTCCTGTTAAATCAAATCAGGAGGTATTCATTTTAGCAACGGCCATGCTTCTGGAACAGAGAGCAGGACATGATTCAAATCACTTACTGAAAAAACCATACTCCGTCTGCCAGAGTTTGAGGGGAATGTCACATCCGATGAATTCGACTTTCAGAATCAACTGTGGACATTACCAGTTAAAAGGGCAGAATCCCCTGAATGAGCTACTCCGACACATCTGGCTTTTTTTTCGAGATTTTTCAATAGTATTAAAACAGAGATAGTGGAACTGAGCTTATGGCAAGCTTAGATTCCTAAAGGACTAAGCTTTCCAAGCTAGAGGTTGCGACTGGGGTTTCGAAACAAATAACAGTATCGGATAAGCTTAAGCAATGATGAAGAGTGGCGCCCTTCCGACTTTAAACAGGTTAAGTTTGATTAAATCTTATAAAACTGCAGGTCTTTAAGGAATGCTAAGCAGCTCATCATTTTTCTGGCTCTCCAATCGACTATAGTCACATTGTTATTGCAACGATCCTGGTTATGCCTGACTGGGTTCTAAGGTTTAAGATTCAATTGATTTTTTGCTTTAAACCATAGTTATATTTAATACGGGCATCGCTCTCAATAAAATTTTCCAACATCGAGTTCATCCGCTTCTTCATTATCTTGGAAACCACTGTGTTGGAGGATCCAAAGCAGAGTGACTTTCATATTGTGATTTAAGTTAGCGAACTAGCAACAGCGCGGTGAGCCACGGAACCTAGCGCATTTCTTTCAACCATTCCTTGCGACGGAATGTAAAAGACCTACAATTTTTTGGTGAATCCAAAAGTCTTATTAAGAAAGTGTTTTTTTTTGGATGCTTAAGTTACTCTCCGAAGACGTGCAATTCCTCGCTAAAAGCGATATCCGTGGAAAATCTAATTTCGAACTCTCACGCAACTAATGCCACGGACAATACACACCTCAAACCCCCTATTCTGTTAACTCTTCGGCTTGTATTTTTTATACGAATGCCAGTTCCCAGTACTATGATGCTATGCCAAATATGTCGATGAAAAGTAGTTATCGTTGTAGTACAGGGTGAAGCAGTTTACATGGCTAGTTTGACTTTGCCCCCAAGAGAAGAGTGGTGCTCGTAGAAGGGTGGGGTTGGTATCTTTAGAAGAGGAGGAGCTAAAGTTACATTTGTAACCCCGTCATTAACAATCATGCAGTGGACGGGTGAGCAACGCGAGTTTGCCTTTTCGAATGGCCGCTTCTTCGTGGCAACTTAACGTGCCTTCCGTGCTCACTTCAATATTCCTTAGGGGTCGTGTCCCCGGTCGTCAATCACTTGGTGGACACATTTAAGGTGATTTTATGTGTTGCAATATTCCCAAGAGTAAGTCAGCGGACTACCAGAAATGTTGAGGCAGCAAAGGTCGCATTTTTGCATTCTCTCAGACGTTCAGCGCGCAAACATGCTGCTGCTTTGGGGATGTCGGCCCGATCTTTAAGATGAAATCTGCACTCTGAACTTAAACTTCATACCTACAAAACAGCAGTGGTGCAAGAGCGCTCTTAACGAGATTTTGTTGCTCGTCAACAAGCACGTGAAACGTTTATTCGCAACCTGTCTTACAACGCGCTCGTGCTCTTCAGCGATGAAGGTCACTTCTACTTCAACCTTTCAGGTTGTGTCAACAAGCAAAACCTGCTCATCTCAAGGACAATAATCGCCGACAATAACCACCGAGATGCTTGAAAAAGTTTAACGAAACATCGACCTTTTCAGTGTTTTGACAATGGGGCCGTCATTTGTCCGATACCATCTTCAAATCTGTTTGAAAACTAAATTTAAATGATTATCAAAACCCATCTATCGTCTTTTGTTACGAAACGGGGAGCTCCGGAACCTATCAAATTTCGTCCATCCATAAATTGTGAGGAATGGTTGGGACCTAAAATTTTTTGCCGAATCCGAACGACTGATCGAAAGAGCGCTTTTTGAAATTACTATCGAAGGAATTGCCAATTTATCGCAATACCAGTGGAAAAGTGTTTGGATGTTTCTGCGGGTTCGAACGTCGAACTCCCACGTACCACAGGCACGACTTCATTATTACCTTTGCAACAACGCTCGCTCGCGCTGCAATTCTAAATACACAATCAAATTATGTCAAAAAAATTTGAGTATTTGATTAAATCAATATTTGGGCACATCAGCTCGGGCCTAGTATACATTTTTCTCGCCAAAGTCCTATGAGGAATAGAAGGAACTTCTTTTTCTGCCGACTCCAATCGACTTGGTTAGAATGCATTTTTCATGACACTGTATAACTTTCGGATTACTGCGGTATAGTCAACAGGTGGATCGCTAGTAGAAAGCAGACAAGTGGGAGAGCTGTCATCGTTTTGAAATCACAATGATTGTAGTGCCAGAGTAGTACAAAGTTTTACTCTCGTATAAGTATAAGGAAATAAGTTGGCGGGAAATGAGTCCACTCTCACTCAAAAAGTTAGTAGAATAAGATCCCGGAGAAGGTGGGAAATAGATTTAAAAAAAAAAGCAATGGATTTACCATTTCAGGTTAAAAATGCCAAATCCTATGAAGAATTTCGGGCGTTCCCAATTGAAGTTCAAATCTTTAAACCGAAAGCGAATGAAAAAAATTGAGGTCAAGTTTTGAGTATCTTGTCAAAATCTACCATTACTCTTTTAAGCAACTCATAGATGTTTAACTCTTAAAAAATAGGAAAGCACATTTTTCCTTTATAAAGGGTGGTTAAATTTTAAGGGCCGATGTTGATTTTAAATAAAACACAAATTATTTAGGAATATATTGTCATTTCTTTTTTTTAGACAATATTTGTATGGTTCAATTATGTATGGAACAGAATATCGGCCAAATGGCCACCACGACTTCGGCGGCAAACTTCCATTCGATGGTCCAAATTTTCGATGACCTTGAGGCATAACTGAGGTTCTATGCCGTTAATATGCCGAATTATCTCATCCTTAAGCTCTTGAATTGTTGCTGGCTTATCGACGTACCCCAAAGAAAGAAGCCCAACGGTGTCAAATCACATGATCTTGGCGGCCAATTGACATCACCACCACGTGAGATAACACAGACACCTTGTTCGTGTCTAAGATGGACCTCGAGGACATCTTTCACAAAATAAAGAAAAAGAAGTCAGCAGGAGTCGACGGCATACCCAATGTTGTGCTGCGAAACATCCCTTCGGAAGCGGTGGACATATACACCACGTTGTTCAACAATGCGCTGAATAATGCATATTATCCAGTGCGTTGGAAGACAGCAGTGGTCCATCCTCTCCTTAAAAAAGGTAAGGATGGTTCCAATCCAGCAAATCTCCAGCCAATTAGTCTTCTCCCGAGTATCAGCAAGATATTCGAGAAAGTTCTCAATAGAGCTTTGTCCACATGGGCTGAGGACAAACATATTATTCCAGAAAATCAGTTCGGTTTTAAGGCGGGCCATGATACCATACATGCCGCGTCTAAACTAGCATATCTGATACTCAATGGAACAAAGCTAAAAAGCAGTGTACGGGTGCATGTCTGGTTGACTTGGAGAAGGCATTCGATATCGTTTGGTTAGACGGTCTTTCCTTTAAGTTGATCAGGTATGGCATGAGTAAACCACTGCTTTATATTCTGAATGACATGCTTCATGGTAGAACGTTTGTTGTCAAAAGTTGCAATATAACTTCTTCCAGAACTTTTAATATACAGAACGGTCTGCAACAAGGAGCGGTGAATTTGCCTATTTTGTTTAGCATATTCACCGGCGATCTAATTGGTTCTTTTCACCATGCTATAGCGTACGCCGACGACCTCATTGCGTACAGAACAGCTCCAAAGATCGAAGACATCAGAATACTTTTGCAGCGTGACTTCGATAAGATCCAGCAATATTGCAATGACTGGAAGTTGAAAATCAACTTTCAGAAATCGAAAACAATTGTGTTTAGAACTCCGTTGGCTCGGGCCTCATGGGATACGGAAAAAAAGTGGCGAAAGCTGGTGATCGTTGGTCTACATGGCCACCCACTGCCAAGCAAAGTAGTAGTCAAGTACCTCGGCATCTGGCTAGATCAGTATCTAACATATGGATGCGGCTCTGGCCAGGGCTAGAGGAGCTTTTGCTCTGACGAGGCGACTGTTTCACAGCAGTCAACTTGATAGCAGAGTGAAGGTGATTTGCTACATGGCCCTCATAAGGCCAATGATTGTCTATGGGTGCCCTGTGTGGTTCAATTTTACAGCGTCTCATATGGAAAAGATTCGGGTGTTTGAGAGACATTGTCTGTGTACCTGTCTTGGATTGCACAGAACACCAGAGTCGGAGTACAGAAGATATTATCCTAATGGGGTCCTTTTCCTTTTCCCTTTCAAAAATTGACCATCCTTACTTACATACTTAGGTGGGCATTACAGTTCGGGGTGAACCTGGGCCTCAACCAACATCCTTCTATAACGATTTCGATCTCGGGCGAGCTCTCTCCAGTTTCGCACTCCAAGTCGGTTGAGGTCTTCATCCACTTGATTGCGCCACCTAAGACGAGGTCTTCCCCTTCCGCGATTTCCCTGCAATGTGCTTTCGAACACCCGACGAGCCGGAGCGTTTGGGTCCATCCGCTCTACATGGCCCAACCATCGTAGCCTCGCGATGCGTACTCTTCTGGGTATGCCCATGTCGCGGTACAGCTCATACAGCTCGTTGTTGTATCTTCTTCTCCACACATTGTCTTCGCATACGGGACCAAAGATCATTCGGAGAATTTTTCTTTCGAAACGACCAAGAGTTTCCTCATCCGCTTTCGATAAGGTCCATGCTTCCGCGCCGTACAGCAGGACTGGGATGATTAAGGTCTTATACAAGGTCACCTTGGTTTTTCTAGAGAGGGTTTTGTTTCTCAATTGCCTTCTTAACCCAAAGAAGCAACGGTTGGCAAGAGTTATTCTCCGTTTGATCTCCGCACTGATATTGTTTTTCGTGTCTATAGCGGATCCTAGGTAGACGAAGTCCAGTACTACCTCGAAGTTATGTCTGTCTATTGTGACGTTTTGTCCAATTCGTCGATGTTCCGTGTCCTTGTTTGATGACAACATATACTTCGTTTTGCCCTCATTAACCATCAAACCCATTTTTGCCGCTTCTGTTTCAATACTCGCAAAAGCACCTATGACATCACTCTAACTTCTTCCCATCACGTCAATATCGTCTGCGTAAACGAGTAATTGTACAGACTTTTGAAAGATTGTTCCTCTGGTGTTGACGTTTGAGTTTCTTACAATCTGTTCAAGTATGATGTTGAAGAAATCGCATGACAGTTTGTCGCCTTGCCTAAAGCCTTTTTCGACATCAAAGGTCTCGGTGAGTTCTTTTCCGACCTTGACGGAGCAGCGTGAATTCTCCAAAGTCATCCTGCATAGTCGTACGAGCTTTGCAGGGATGCCGAAACTAGACATGGCTCTGTACAGCTCGTCTCTGTAAATACTGTCATACGCGGCCTTGAAATCGATAAAGAGGTGGTGAAAATCGATATTATGTTCTCGGGTTTTTTCCAAGATCTGCCGTAATGTGAAAATTTGGTCTATTGTGGACTTCTCTGGTCTAAAACCACATTGATAAGGACCTATCAAGTTGCTGACGTGGGGTTTCAGACGTTCACATATTACAACAGACAAGATCTTATAAGCGACGTTAAGGAGGCTTATCCCTCTGTAATTGGCGCAATTGTGAGGGTCTCCCTTCTTTAGGATCGGGCATACGATACTGAGGTTCCATTCATCGGGCATGCTTTCTTTCGACCATATCATGCAGATCAGCTGGTGCATGCTCCTTTCCAACTGATCTCCAGCTGCCTTAAAAAGTTCGGCATCAAGGCCATCTGCACCTGCAGTCTTATTTGATTTAAATTTGCATATGGCAAGCTTAACCTCTTCTAGGTCGGGAGGACGGCATTCTTGATCATCGTCCAAGCTGAATGGGGCAATCTGCCTGACAGCGGAATTTGTGTCTTCATCGCCGTTAAGCAGTCTGCAGAAATGATCTTTCCAGATCCTCAGTAGCGACTGTGACTCTATAACAATGTTTCCCTGCTGGTCTTTACAGGCTTGAGTTCGGGGTTTGCCACCCTGGCAGGATCTTTTTACCTTTTGGTAAAACTTCCGAATCTCGTTCCTGTCATGGCACCTCTCTATTTCCTCAAACGAGCGCTTCTCATGCTGCTTCTTTTTCTTTTTGAGAAGTCGGTGTTCTTCCCTTCTTCTCTCCTTGTAAATCTCGTTATACTGATCGTAAGCAGCCCTTGTTCGTGTTTGCATAAGCATTTGTCGTGCTCTTTGTTTGGCTGCATTTGCCTGCCTGCATTCTTCATCGAACCATGGGTTTCGTTTCGTTTCGTTGGGTTTCGTTTTGGTGGCCGAGTGAAACCCAGAACCTCAGAGGCAGCGGTTCTGATGGCTTCATTGCTGCCACTGGTCTTCAATGTTTAATGCTGGCGGCATGGGATTCAAGGATAATTGAAGGGACACTCGATTGGAAAAGGCATTGGCAATCTCTTGCGATTGTAGCTTTCCGACGTCATATCTCTTCACAGCGTTAGTTCGCGCTGGTCGTGAACAAGATATCCTCATTCGTACCTTGGCTACAACAAGGTAGTGGTCCGAGTCAAAGTTGGCCCCTCGGAAAGTTCGGACATCTAGAACACTGGAAGAGTGCCTTGCGTCGATCGCAACATGGTCAATTTGGTTGACGGTTAATTGATCTGGGGATCGCCATGTACCTTTATAAATTTTAAGATGCGGGAAGCGCGTACTACTTACAACAAGATTCAGCCCCGCAGCAAAATCGATTAGCCTCAGTCCGTTTTCGGAGGTTTTGTCATGGAGGCTATGCTTACCGATTGTGTTTCCAAAGATGTCCTCCTTCCCTAGCTTTCCGTTAAAATCGCCAAGAACGATTTTCACGTCGTGTCTAGGGCACTGCTCATACGTTTCTTCGAGGAGCTCGTAGAAACAGTCTTTGGAATCGTCGTCTTTCTCTTCTGTGGGGGCGTGGGCGCATATAAGGCTAATGTTGGCGAATTTAGCCCTGATGCGGATGGTCATTATACGCTCATTGACTGGATTTTGGCTAATCACCTTATCCCTGAGTCTTCCTCTAACGACAAATCCGAACCCAAATAAGCGTTGTTTCTTTTGTCTGTAGCAGTCGCCATAGTAGATGTCACAGTTTTTCATCTTCTTTATGCCCGGTCCACTCCATCGCACTTCTTGGATGGCGGTTATGTCTGCTTTGCAGCAGTCCAGGGCGTCCGCTAATTCTCCAGCTGCACCTAGTCCGTTAAGAGACCTTACGTTCCACGTGCAGATCCGGAGGTCATTGTCCTTTTTTCGTTTGCTTGGGTCGTCAACTTTAAAATCATTATCGTTATCCGAAGCTTTTGGTTGTTTCGGAACCATATTTTTTTCCGTGGTTGGGTAGTTAACCCTACGCACAACCCCCAACCTGGAGGGCCAGGTCCTTTTGGATCCCTTCGGACACAAAGGGCTGGAATATCCAGTGTCAGTACCCTGCTGCAGGGGTGTGAGTGCTGCCGTTGGCTCACCAGGAGCTCATCCGCCACCATCTCTACTTCAATACCCTGTCCTAGTATTGAAAGACCCCGAAAGACCTTTAAACCAAATATGTTGGAGTAGCTCCTTCAGGGGTTTCTGCTTTTATGGCTGCTGAAGTCCACCGTTGATTCTGTCCTTCGAATTCATCCGCTGGAACATTTACACGAAAGCTCTCGTAGACCACTGAAATTCGTGCAGTCAGTCATAGTTCGCAGAGCAATTATAGTGTTGACCGATCACAATTCTTTTGTTCCAGATTCCCTTGTCAACACTCGCACTTACTAGTTTAGCAGGTCAGCTCTGGACGGAGCATCCCAGGTCCCAGTGGATACCGCTTGGAGGTATAGTAAGCACAATTGACGTGTACTATAAGTTACAGCATCTGGGCGCCGCCAAGTTGGCACCAGTCAGAGCCTACCCGAATAGTACAACGCCCATCCAATTGACCATCCACTGTTGCCATTTTTTGTAACCATTGACGACGCTTGAAATGGTCAAGAGGTTTTAGTTCTTGAGTCAATTGCACCTTGTAAGCGTGTAAATACTTTCATGCATAATGTTCATCAACGACGAGCGTAAGAGGTGCAATTGTTGGGCACAACGACGAGTTGAGGTGGATGGCTCTTCAAACACACTATCGCAAACTGCATCAATATTTTCTGCAGCACGAGCTGTAGGAGCATGTACTGGTGTTTTCACATCACCTACAGACCCGGTTTGCTTAAATTTTTGTACGATTTACCCATTGCACGCACATTACTTACTTACTTACTTAATTACTTAAGGTGGCGCTACAGTCCGGGTCGGACCAGGGCCTCAACCAACATGCTTCTCCAGCCAGCTCGGTCCCTAACTAGCTGCCTCCAGTTTTTCACGTCAAGTTGGTTGAGGTCCTCTCCTACTTTCGTGCGCCACCTGAGTCGCGGTCTTCCTCTACTGCGCCGTCCCTCGGGATTGGATTCGAAGACTTTCCGGGCCGGAGCGTTGGTGTCCATTCGCTCTACATGACCCAGCCATCTAAGCCGCTGGACCTTGACTCGTTTGACCAGATCAGTGTCGCTGTACAGCCCGTACAGTTCGTCGTTGAATCTTCTTCTCCACTCTCCATCTATGCAGACGGGACCAAAAATCACCCGAAGAATTTTTCTCTCGAAGCATCCTAAAGCGTTCTCGTCTGCCTTTGACAAGGTCCATGCCTCTGCGTCATATATAAGAACCGGGATGATAAGTGTCACTTTAGTTGCTCGAGAGAGGACTTTACTACTCAATTGCCTTCTTAGTTCGAAGAAACAGCGATTGGCAAGAGTTATTCTTCGTTTGATTTCAGCGCTGGTGTCGTTGTCTGAATTAATAGCGACGCCTAGGTAGACAAAGTCCTTAACTACCTCAAAGTTATAGCTGTCAATCGTGACGTTTTGTCCAAGACGTCGGTGTTGGGTGTCCTTTCTTGATGACAGCATATACTTGGTCTTGCCCTCATTTACCACTAAACCCATCTTCTTCGCTTCCGTCTCAATGCTCATAAACGCGCCATTGACATCACTCTGCGTTCTTCCAATTATGTCAATATCGTCGGCATATCCGAGCAATTGAACGGATCTTTGAAAGATTGTGCCTCTTGTGTTGACGTAGGAGTTTTGCACTATTCTTTCAAGAACGATGTTGAAAAAACCGCATGACAGTGCATCGCCTTGCCTAAAACCTTTTTTGACATCGAATGTATCGGTGAGATCTTTTCCGACCCTGATGGAGCAGCGTGCGTTCTCCATCGTCATCCTACATAATCGGACAAGTTTGGTAGGGATGCCAAAACTAGACATGGCTCTATGTAACTCCTCTCTATAGATGCTGTCATATGCGGCCTTAAAATCGATAAAAAGGTGGTAGGTATCGATTTGAAGCTCCTGGGTTTTTTCCAAGATCTGCCGTAGTGTGAAGATTTGGTCTATGGTGGACTTTCCTGGTCTAAAGCCGCACTGATAAGGACCTATCAGGTTGTTGACGAATGGCTTCAGACGCTCACACAATACGGCAGAGAGGATCTTGTACGCGATGTTAAGAAGACTGATACCTCTGTAGTTGGCGCAGTTCAGAGGGTCTCCTTTCTTGAGGACCGGGGAAACAATACTGAGGTTCCATTCATCGGGCATGCTTTCTTCCGACCATATTTTGCAAATGAGCTGGTGCATACTCCTGACCAGGTCATCGCCTGCAGCTTTAAGCAGTTCGGCAGTGAGGCCATCAGCTCCAGCAGCTTTGTTGGACTTCAGCTTAGATACTGGGGGCCTACCATGTAACTCGATTCTACAATAAAAACGTTCGAATGCCCTTTATAATATAATAACTTTCGAATGATTCGAAAGTAGAATCGAGTTACATAGTAGAATCGAGTTATATAGTAGGGCCCCTGCTGTCTTCACTTCGTTCAGGTCGGGTTGGCGGAATTCTTGGACTACGTCGCCTAAATCGAATGGTTCTATCTCTCTAACAGCGGAATCGGGTTCATCATCGCCGTTATAGAGCTTGGAGAAGTGGTCTTTCCATACCCTCAGCATTGACTGCGGTTCCACCACGATGTTCCCTTGATCGTCTTTGCAGGCTTCGGCTCGGGGCTTATAGCCCGAGGCTGTTGTTTTATGTTTTTACCTTTTGGTAAAACTTCCGAACCTCATTCCTGCTGTGGCACCCTTCTATCTCCTCGATCGCGCTCTTCTCATGCTCTCTCTTTTTCCGTCTGAGAAGCCGGTGTTCGTCTCTCCTCTTCTGCTTGTATAGCTCGTAAGCAGTTCTAGTCTTTTTGTGCAGCGCCGCTTTGTATGCTTCCTGTTTAGCTGCATGTGCTTGCCGGCATTCGTCGTCAAACCAGGGGTTTCGTTGTGGTGGCCGTGTGAAACCCAGCACTTCAGAGGCGGCATCTCTGATGGCTGATTGGCACTGCTGCCACTGGTTCTCTATACTTGATGCTGGCGGCATAGGACTTCTTAAGAGGTTGTAAGAGACTCGATCGGAAAAGGACTTGGCGATCTCTTGCAATTGTAATCGTCCAACGTCGAATTTTCTCAAAGTATTTCCTTGTTTTGGCTTGGATCTTGATATCCGCAGTCGTACCTTGGCTACAACAAGGTAGTGGTTCGAGTCAATGTTGGCCCCTCGGAATGTTCGGACATCTCCTATACTGGAGAAGTGTCGTGCGTCGATCGCAATGTGGTCAATCTGGTTGACGGTTTATTGATCAGATTTCCATGTCCCTTTGTGGATATTGAGGTGCTGGAACCGCGTACTAGCTACCAGAACATCTCGCCCCGCAGCGAAATCGATCAGCCTTAATCCGTTATCGGAGGTGTTGTCGTGCTGTATCTTCCGATTATTCCGCCAAAGATATCCTCTCTTGCACGCACATTAGGAAGATTAAATTGACCAAAAAAATCACGAAGTGCACGATATGCATTTTGATTTGAACGCCCATTTTGATAATAACCTTAAATAACTTTAACGCGTTGCTCGATTGTGTATCTTTCTATGGTTCAAATTGAGTAAGTCTGAAATTGAGAAATGCCAAATGAAATGCAGAGAAAAAACTTGACGTTTAGGTGTGTTTCACATTCAACATCAGCCCTTAAACTTTAACCACCCTTTACAACTAAAAAGAGTTTTAAGAGTAAAAAAAGGGATAATTAGATAAACCTATTGTCAACGGTAAAATTTTTACAGAAGAATTTGTTTGTTCGAATTAAGCGAAAACAAAAATTTTAAATATTTTCAAAATGAATATTCCAAGTGTACCTAACTGAAAGCCGCCCGCTGTGCTCTGAAGACAGATTTCTCCATCTCTCCATCAAGGGTGGTGTTTATTTTAACTGAAAAGCAAGGAGAAGTAAAATTCCTCTTCATGTTTGATCCGAACTGAATGCCAGAGCAGAGCACACAGCCCAGCACATCACTTGGCCCCAATGTTATCACAGCAATTAGTGTCAAATAATATAACGCATGAGATGATCCTGAGCCTTTTAAGATGTTGCAAACGATAAGTAGACAGATTATTATATTCTCCCATAGCCAACCAACACACTACAGTTTTCCACTTTCCCCGGCCTGAGGGCAATTTTCAAGTGAAAATGAAAAACTCAATAATTAACACTTTGTACATTTACACTCTTATGTTTTCTTTATAATTTTTATTTCTTTTTTTTTTTTTTTTTTGCATTTGGCAAACATAAACCTTAAGTCTATTTTTAAATGCGAATATGTTGATTTGGAGGATGCTGAGGATGGAGGAGGACGTAGGAGGTTCATATTTCGGTTTGTTTTTCTGTCAATTTCTTGAGAAACATCCATCCAAGCTACAACGACGACGATGTACATGTACACATAATCTTAGACGGGTGTCATTCGCACAGGAAGTTTATGTTTGTGCCAAGAGTGAAAGAGTGGAGAACCGGGAACATGATGTTTTGTGGGATGTTTATAGATTTGATCGATGGGGAAATCACCTCTCGGCGCTAATTGCTTAATTATGAGATTTCAATTAATCGCGGGGGAATATCTCTTCGTGGCAGTGCGAGAAAGATTAAAACACAAATCTTGATGAAGTGTTGCAATTTTTGCTGATGATTTTTAATTAATTTTTTCTTCGTTTTTTTTTCTCTTCATCTAATTTGTATTTTAGGAGCGGATTAAGAAAACATTTGAATTTCCTCTTGCAACCTAATTGATTCGTGAAATTATATTTTATGGTTATTTTCAAATGGGGGGCAGCATTTTGAAATTTGAAATCTCTTGCTGGGGATTCAAATTTGGCGTGGCACTCTCTTATTGCCTTTGATGTTTTGGTTTTGTTTGTTTCATTTGGCTGTGGTTCATTAAAGCTTAATGAAGTCTTAAAATTGATGAATATTTTAAAAAGAGTTTAATCTTTTTTTTTCAAGAGAAATTCAGCTGATGGATTTGTTTGAATGAAATAAAAATGATGAGTGAGTACCTTTGAGTTGTACAACATTGTAGTGAGATAGAATTTTAATGAAATACTTTAGAGAATCCTAATTAAATACGAGCGAAAAATGCTTCCGGTGATTTAATGAGGCAGCGAAAGGATTTTAAAAGAATACACATGGGTTTTAGTTAGACGCGGGGTTCTTAAACATCCTTCCAAGGCTGTGAACCTTAGGAGTGAATTTACACCAGATTATTTATTTATTTATTTATTTACCATCTATCGAGTTCTTAACTCTTCTAGACTTAACAATATTTACATAAACTATATTGAGAAAAGTAAGAGCAAATATTAAACAATAAGTAGCAAAAAGAATTATCTTACATATGTACATATATATACAAACATGCTACGACCTACGATACTAGACTCAAAACAATAGTTTTGAAAACATCTCTGCTTAAACATAAGTCTATATTTTGATAAACGCAATTAAATTCATGACTAGAACGTGAAATCGGATCTGATCTACCGTAGTTTGTATAAGATCGGGGAACAAAAAACAGAATCGGCCTCGTCCTCAACTGTCTTGAAGGAGCATATAAAGAAAAATAAGAGAGAAGTTTAGGACAATCAATTCGATTACAGAGAACATCTCTAGCAAGCATGACTAAATAATAATTCCTCCTAGCTTCGAGAGTCTTTAAATCTATCAACAGACATCTTACATTGTAGCTAGGTAAAATATTATCAACCCAATTTAGTTTACGCAAAGCGTATACCTCGAAACTTTTTTTTTGAACGGTTCAATACGGTTTATACCCACCCTATACAATGGACACCATATACAACATGCATACTCAAGAAGTGATCTTACAAGTGAAATTTAATCGTGTAAGGATTCAGAAATTGTTTTGAGTTTCGCATGATGAATCCAACTAACTTATTAGCCTTAGAAATAACGTAGTCTAGATGCAAATTAAAGGATAGCTTTGAATCGAAAATAACGCCTAGGTCTTTTTGTCTATCCACTGATTCAAGTTGAATGTCAGAAATGACGTATGAATGATTTATAGCATTAGGCGACCTGGTAAATGTAATGCTCTTACACTTCGCTATATTCAAAAATAATCGATTTTCAAAACACCAAGCTGACACTTCATCTATATCACGTTGAAGTCGATAACAATCCAATTCACACTAAATTGGCCTAAAAAGCTTAAGATCATCAGCAAAAAGTAAACATTCAGAATATCGAATTCTTGGTGGTAGATCGTTTATAAATAATATGAAGAGGAGAGGTCCTAAATGACTCCCTTGAGGAACACCTGAGTGATTAAAAATTTCTTTTGAAACAACCTTCCAATTTTTACATATTGTTTGCGATTGGTCAAGTAATTTTCAAACCATATAAGTAGGCTAGAGTGAAAACCTAACAATTTCAGTTTTTTTAGCAGAATATCGTGTTGAACTCTATCAAACGCTTTGGAGAAATCTGTATAGATAGCGTCAACCTGATTTCCACGTTCGATACCTCTAATGCAGAAATTAGAAAACAAAGCTAGATTAGTCACTGTTGACCTACCACTAACAAAACCATGTTGATCTACTGATATACTGGAACTAACCTCATCATAAAGACATTTCTTCACAATCGCTTCAAAAACTTTCGGTATCAACTTCAGTTTTGAAATGGGTCTGTAATTAATAACCTCTTGTTTTGAACCTGATTTATAAATTGGACTTATCATCGACAATTTCCAGTCATCTAAAAAGTTGCCAGTGAAAAGCGATAAGTTGAAAATTTTAGCAAGTGGAGCTGCAAGGCTTAAAGAACACTTCTTAAGTAAAGCCGAGCAAAAATTATCAGGTGTTAGTTTGAAATCTGACTTCAAGGATGAAAGATGAATCAAAACCTGGTCCACAGACAAAGTTAAGCTTCCAAGATTAGTTAGTGTTTCACCACTTCGAATTTCATGCGAATGAGGAACGAAATCTAGAACAAAGTTAGACTGAAAATAGGACGCAAAAATATCACATATAACGTCCTCACTATTGGATGACTGACCAAGGTAATTCATGCTAGTTGGAATCCCATATGATTTATTTATATATCCATATATGATATATCCATATATATATATCCCATATGATTTTATTTAATTTCCAAAAGGCTCGAGAGTCACTTTTAATATTACTCTCAATATTACGCATATAGCTTTTATAAACAGATTTCTTTGCAGTCTCATATTCTTTTCTACATCGTATATATCGAAGGTGCAGGCTAGGATCTTTTCTGTAATTTTTATGTGCCTTAGAAAGTTTATTTTTAAGGTTACGTAATCTATTATTAAACCAGACAGGCTTATTTTTATGTTTTCTCTCTTTAAATGGAATAAACAAATTATATGCTTCCTCAATTACAGCAGTGAAAGAATCGTAACACTCCTTTAAGTTACGAGAGCGAAGAGCTTCGTCCCAATCGATGGCGTTAAAAAAATTAGTCAATTCATCATAATTACTAATTAGCTTTGCTGAAATCCCGAACAGAGTAAAACTCACTAGCTTATCGAAATTTAAGAACTTTAAATCAAATTGCAAGGCAAAATGATGCTTTCTATTTTCAAAAATTGGAGTTTCTGATTTAACTAAATTTGCTTCAACTTCAGTATTTATAAAAACTAAGTCTAGAATTCGTCCTAATAAGTTTGAAACATAGTTGATCTGGTTTAAATTAAAAGACAGCATATAATCAATGAAACCCGACTCCAATTCATTTGAGACGTTGAAAGGAAGTAAACATTTATCTTTTTCAGAGTAAATCCATTTTATATATGGGAGATTAAAGTCCCCTAAAATAATTATATTAGAACTAGGCCCTAACATATTAAAGACTTTAAGGATGTTATTGATATGCATCTGATAAATACTCATATTAGAGTCAGGTGGAATATATGATACAATAATATAAAGATTATTAAATCCAAATGGCAAGGTTACTTCCAATTATGAATAAATAGCTTAAATAAGGTGTACGTTACCGACTTCTTGTTTGAAGTTGCAGCAATGCAAACAAATCAGTTAAGCTACCAGAGAACAAGAAACTTATAGCAGAGCTACCAACATCAACCTGATTCGTGGAAATTGGATGTTCGAATACCAAAAAGATCGAATTGTATTTCCAATGGTAACTATAATCGATTGCGAGCAGCTGTTATAGAAATTTTTGTCTTTTTGGTGGTCGGAATCGGCAAACATTTGTATGTTCCCCGAGCTCTGTTGTCCCTCCCTATTAAAATATCTTACCAACACCGGCATAAGAACAAACTAAAGGGTTTTCCAAGAGGAACTGGACAAATTTGAATTTAGTTTATGAACGCAGCCTTTCACTAATCATCGAACTATCACGTTAACTTATTCGGTAAACTCAACATTTTCATCATGGTACACGAACGAGCCATGTCTCCAAACCTACCGAAATTCGGAGTCAATGATAGCAACTTTGAGAGCATTAACTCCGATTTTCGGTCGTAATCGTCGCTCTAATAGACAGACAATAGCAAGTTTAGTGCAAAAATTTGAGCCTCAAAATTCGTTGTGTGATGTTGCCGTTTCAGTGAGACAACGGGTTGGTCGAAGTGTCAAAAATATCTCTGCCGTTTATGCCTCCGTATAGCATTTGATCCGAATCAGTCAATTCCACGGCTTCCAATGGGGCCCAACGAATAAGCCTAAGAGACATGCCATCAAAATCAAAGAAAGTACGTTCGATGCCATTATGTATTAAACTCGATTTCTTTTGCATGGCCACCACGGGCACGCTTGCAGAAGTCCAGACGCTGAACCCAATTTTCGACGGTTTTCAAGCACAAATCAGTCGATACTGCTGCAATTTCACGTTCGATATTCGTACGAAGTTCATCAATCGTCGCTGGCTTGTTGGCATAGTCCATAGAGTTGACGTTACCCCACAGGAAATAGTCTAACGGCGTCAAATCGCACGACCGGCCAAGCATTACGATTCACAAAGGTTCAAAAACGACGTGCAACGGTGTCTCCTTTCAAATCCTCTCCTATTTTCCTAAATAGTCGCACTGTGTTTTTATAACATTATAACAATAAATTGGTTGTGACATTCGCTGTGTGGCTTGTGGTGCCCTGCTGTTGGAACCACATATCCTCCAAGTCTATATCATCCAATTGGAGCCAAAATATTTGGTTACCAATGAACGGTAGCGATCCCCATTCACAGCAACGTGCCGGTCTTGATCATCACGGAAGATGTAAGGCCCAATGACGATGCCGGCCCTTAAACCACACCAAACCGTAATTTTTTTTTGGGATGCAATGATGACTCATGGAATACGTGTGGATTGCTGCCTGATCAATACCGCATAATTTGTTTATTGACGAAGCCATTCAGCCAGAAATGCTGAAGATGCTTTTTCGATCATTTTGAAATTGTTGATCAGCCCAATTCACGAACAAACGACGCGACGCTTCTGGTGGTCAAGCGGCTTCAGATCTTGCGTCAATTTCATCTTGTAAGGTTGTAGGCCAAGATCTTTTTGCAAAATTCCCCATAACGACGCCACAGAGATGCCCAACGCTTGAGAACGACGCACGTGTGAGACGTGAGAGACACATTTGGGCTTTCTGCAACTGAAGCCTCAGCGGCAGCAATATTCTAGACACTACGGGCACTTCTTTGTCTCACTGGCACGGGAACATTTTGTACTGTGCCTGTGGATTCAAATTTTTCCACTAAACGCTCAATTGTTGATCTGTTAGGACGATTATGACGACCATAAATTGGACGTAGCCCTCTTAACGTTGAAGCCACTGACTCCGAATTTCGGTAGTAAATTTTAATAATTTCGACTCTTTGTTGGCTCGTTTATCTTTCCATAATGAAATGGCATCTTACTGAAGAGAAATGTCAAAAGAGCGGCAAGAAATATGGAGTCGTTTGCTGTCCCTGTCGCTCTACTATTGTAGCGTCCCTGTTGAAAAACCCTTTACAATATTTTATATCTTATTTTTTTTCTTATAACAGAGCCTCCAGATCAAGCAATACTTTAGTGAAAGAAAGATACCTGAGGGCAGTAGCGTAGCTAGCATGGGTGGCACCTGGGGCGGCAATTATGGTGTCACCCCCAGAATGTAAAACAGTAAAATAAATGAAATTCCACTAATCCATATGTTGCGATTTCTTTATTTAAATTCAAATAAAAAATTTAAAAAAGGAGAACAAAAATTTATGTATCTACATATTCACATTGTAAAAAAAAAAACAGAAAACATTAATAAAACGTCTTTTTCCTAGCTTTTAAAGCAGAAAATTTGCTGATAGCGTCATCAAAATTTATTTGCTGGGTCGCCTCATGTTCAATTGTTAAAGATTGTTGAGCCTCTTTTCCGTCATTGTTGCCCGCAAGTAGTAGCTTACTACAACTCCTTTCACATGACGCAACTGATACACATATTGTCATAAACATTTTTAATGCGACAATGAGATTCGGAAAACATTCTGCAAAGTCCCATTCAAGGATGAATTTCATAAAGTCTAAAGATAACCACCAATTAGATTTTGTCACTTTAGCTTTAGCTTTCAAATTACTTCTCAACCTTGGTATCTCTGAGAGAAGTTCTGACTCTGACACCTCATTATAAGCACTAGCAAATTTTGAAACAGCTACGAGTATTTTCAAATCATTAATGTTTGCTAAAAGTAAAGTAATCGCCTGTACAACTTCAAACAATGAAGCCACCTCCTTAATAGACTCTGTTCTTGTTTGAAGTTCAGTGATGAATCGATCAAGGCACTCGAAAATGTTTTTCCGTAGTTCAGCGCTCAGAGAAAGTCCTGCATCAGTTGCCAACTCACCAGCCATTGGCTTTCTACGACGAATTCTACTTTTTGTTGGAATGTCGTATTTCTCCGATGTTTTTATACCAAGGTTAATTGCATCTTCTATGATCTATAACGCCATAGTATATATACTCTTTGGTAGCTTTTGGGTGTCACCCCCAAAAGGGTGACAACCCTTCCCCCTTTGCTACGCCACTGCCTGAGGGCATTGGTTGGCAAGTTCATTGTAGATCTTTTTGTAACCACATTCATTCAACTCATGTATTAATGAATCAATATTGAAGTAGTAAAAATGTTTCTGTAAATTCTTGTGCCCCCGATGGCATTTTTATCAAATAAATTATTGAATGAATAGAGTGGAGCTACGAGGCTTAACGCCAAGGACCTACAGTTTTATACCGATTTCAAATAGCTTAGTTAGAAGGAGCTTTTCATGGCAGTGTAACTCTCATAAGACTATCCAATTCCTCGTAGAGGGGTGATACCTATAGAAAAAAAAAAACGAAACGCAAACTCCCACGTTACAGGCAGACATGGTAACCATTACGCAACGGGCACCACTTCCAATAGATGCTGATAAAAAAAAATTTTGCTTACGAGATTTTTAAAATATCTTGCGAGAGTTCTTTTTAAATCTTGATGTTGTTGTCTTGTTGATATTTGAAATTGCACATGCGCAGATAAAAATAGAGAACTAGAGTGGACTGCAGTGAGGGTGAGAAAGATCATACGGCTGTTCATCACAGCAGAGATATTTACATATGTACTTACAAAGCAAACATGACATGAAAAAGATAACAAACCACAGCAGCATGCGTTTGCTTTCACATGATTCCCCATTTACAATGACAGCAGCATGAAGTTTAGTTGATTCCTCATTTACATACATGCCTAACATGTATATCAGCGTTTACATTTAAAACTGTTTGACAGTGAAGCAAACCTTAATTCAACTTAAAGATTCTTAAAGCAAATAACCTTTCTTGTTTGTTAAGAAAAAAGCTTGACAATTACTTTTTTTTGAAAGAGACATCGATCACAATATCGCCAAGCTTAAATTTTTCTTTGACACATCGAAGCCTTAGTAAAAAAAAAAAAAAATTGAGATCGGTCACAGAAAAAATTAAACTATGAAATAATATGACATTCAACTTCGTCTCTTCGATTTGAAAATAAAAAAAGGTTTAATATGTAGGCTATTCACATAAATAGATAAATATTTCAGGGCAGCAAGCTAAGGAAGAGCTGAGGTCAAATGCAGTTCCTTCAACCGTTGCCCTGACAAATGGAAAAAACCTTAAATTTTGTGCCGCTTCTCAAGGGCTATGTAAGAAAAATCTTTTCAAAGAAGCTTAAGTCTCAAGAAAACATGCCGACAACATTCGGGCCCTTTACTCAATGCCAAGTGACATAAGGCCACATTTAATTGTTTGACTCCGCGAAAGCGACACAAGACCAATTTTTTTTTTAAAGACAACGTAAAATTTGTTGTTTGAGAAAGAAAAGGTTTCAGACACCTTCAACTATTATCAGCTAGTACCTCATTTTGCAGTACATCACTTTAACTTTATATATGAGTACAATTACAGAAGAAAATTTTATTTACTCGGTCTTATTTCCTGACAAACGCAGATGACATCTACGTGCATATCTACTGCATTCTTTCCTTCTACTTCTTGATACACTGTGGCGTATGAGTAATTTTTTGGTACAAAAAAAAAAACCAATGCAGAGACTTGCTATTAATGGCAATGAATTTACAAACGGAGAGCTTGCCCACTCCTCTCCAAGGTGATACCGAACCACGAACCTCTTGGTTAACAGCAGACATGGTAACGCCACTGGTTCCAGGAACCTATGGCCATATATTTCCAAGAAACAACAGAATTTCTACTCTAGCTTAGTAGTCCTCGGCTCTCTCTTTTTGGGTACCTACATGATGAGAATGAAGAAGGATCATTGCAGTTTCTTTGTGAGAGCCAAAAATTTTCCACACCTGATGGAAACAGGTCTGTGAACTCAATGACATCTTTAACCTTCCGTTTAACAGCACACTAAAGTTCACTCAGTTCCCCAAATGGTTTAGTCAACTTTCTCAACCTCAAGAACCGAGTCACCAACCGAATCCTCCCCCATTGATCACCTCCTACCCCCTTCCTCATTTCCTCATCAAACGTTATACTGGAGATGGGGAGCACAATGGATCCTTGAGATCCAAGTAGGATTTCTAACCTAACCTTACCTCTTACAGTCTTTCATAGTGGAAATGACTTCGGAGTAAATGATTTTGAAACACATACTGAGGGTTTCAGCTTCTTCCAAACTGTCAATGATCAAAAGGTGACTCTTCGGGTTTGGATTTGAGATTAGGTGCTTTTGAGGGAAGAAACGGTGGCTTGCCAGTCTTGTTTTTTATTTGTATAAAAAGGTTAATTGGGCTTAGTCCTAAAATGGCACTTAAACTAAATGTAAGAGTAGTTTGCATGCAACCATAAATGCATGCTGTTGCTAGTCTTTGCTCTAGCTTTTGGATTGCTGTTGTTGTCGGTCTAACCACCAGCGCATAAGAGTGCTACATCGTTTTTAACGCAGGTTCAAGTTTTTCCGCAAATGCTGGAGGTAGGTCTATAGGGACTCGGTTGGAGATACCTTCTAGCTAATGGTTTCATGACACTTTACTGTTTAAGATGATCCCAAGGTATTTTGATTCCCAAAAGCGGTAACCACTGGGAGTTTACAACCGGAGAAGACCTGCTTAACTAGCAAGTGCGAGTGTTGACAAAGAAGAAATAGATCAACACTATAATGCTCTGCGAGTAATGACTGACTGCCCAATCTTAGCAATGAATTTCACTAGTCAACAAACCAAAAACCCCAGAATGTACAAGAGGATCCCAAAAGAACCGGGATTTTCAGGTAGGGGGTTGTACTTTGATGATAACTTCCCAACTAAGTAATAACTGCACGGTTCCGAAACAACCAACAGCCTCGGGCAACTGTTATAATTTCAACGTTGACGACCCAAGTAAACGAAAACGCAACCACAAACGAGAAAGACGAAAATTCCAAAGATTTTTTTCTATACAAAGTCCTAGAAGAGCAGTGCTCTAGACACGGCGTGAAAATCGTTCTTGGCGAGTTTGTCGCAAAACTAGGGAAGGAGGACATCTTTCCTCCTCCGAAAACGGACTAAAGCTAACCGATTTTGCTGCGGGGCTTGTTGTTTGTAGTATACGCTTCCCGCATCTCAAAATTCATAAAGGCACATGGCGATCCCCAGATCAATCAACCGTCAATAAAAAGGACCATGTCGCGATCGACGCAAAACACTCTTCCAGTGTGGAAGATGTCCCAACTTTCCGAAGGGCTAACTTTGACTCGGACCACTACTTTGTTGTAGCCAAGGTACGAATGAGGATATCCTGTTCACGACTCGTGCGAACCAACGCTGTGAAGAGATATGACGTCGGAAAGCTACAATCACAAGAAATTACCAGTGCAAACTCCAATCGAATGTCCCTTTCATTTTTTTTGAATCTTATGCCACCAGCATCAAGCATGTAAGACCATTGGCAGCAATGCCAACAAACCATCAGAACCGCTGCCTATGAGGCACTTGGTTTCACTCGGGCGAAGGCCATGGTTTGGCGAAGAATGCAACCAAACAAAAAGAACGACAAGTGTTGATGCAAAAGAGAACGAGGACTGCTTTCGACCAGTATAACAAGATTCGCAAGGAAAAAAGAAGGGAAGAACACCAAATTCTCAAAAAAGAAGAAGCGCTCGATTGAGGAAATTGAAAGATGCTATGACAGGAATTAGGTTCGGAAGTTTTAACCAATGGTTAAAGCAAAGCCCGAACTCAAGCCCGTAAAGACCTTAGTTCGAGGAAGATCTGGAAAGACCACTTCTGCAGAATGCTTAACAGTGATGAAGACACAAATTTCGCTGTCAGGTAGAATGCCCCTTTCAACTTGGACGATGATCATGAAAATCCTAAAAAAAAGCGAGGCCCTCACAATTGCGCCAATTATAGAGGAATAAGCCTTTCGAGCGTTCATATTTCCTTTTCTTTTCGAAAGAAAAAAAAATGTTAAAGTTGTCATCACTTAAAGTCTCTCAATCTTTGACTTCTCTCAAAAATTTTTGTGAAGTGCTGAGCACAATTGTATGAGTAGGTTTGGAGCTAATATATTTTTTTTTATAGACGTCTTATCTTTTTATAAAACAAAACCCCGACACTTAATATCCCTTGACGCCAATTCTGTACTCTTAAAAATAAACTGCACCCTTCTATATGAATGGTCGTTCACTCAAAATTCCCCGCGAACAAGTGAGGGAAATGTTTCGTGTAATTTTTGAGTAAATATAGAATGCACTTCGACAATTTATTCCTCAACAAAAGCATTCAGACAACAAGTGAAAATTGCTTGTAAAATAATAGCATAATAAAGGGAAAGAACGTCACTCAACTTAACAGCCTATTATTAGATGGTGTAGCTGAAAATGAAAACATGCCTCTGTCATGACATGCCGTATGGTTTGCTTAAGACCAATGAACGTATGAGGGAAATGATTTGTACTTAATGATTCATTTAGCGTGTACACAGTTCGCTCTATTATAAATATGTTGGCATTTATATTTTAAGGCACTTCCTTCATCCATTATTGGATGTGTTGTGTTAAGTCACAACTGGTGCAAAAAGGCACCATAAGTCATGCCCATTTTCATTTGTCCCCAAATATAAACACTGACACACACGTAATTGAACATCAAGTCAATTCCGAAAGCCATTCTATAAATAAAATGTTGAAAACGAATTTCCATTTAATGAAAACACAAAATTACATCGGTCGCATTGCAATCAACACACAATCCAACAGAACATTTTGGTGAGACAAGCCATTTCAAATCACGAAATGCAAAACCCTGATATAAAATTTAGGCTAAATCGTTGTACAGTCAACGTCAGAGAGTCTTCACGGAAAACATACCCAAATCATCACGACGATACCATTAACTCAAATGTTTACAACAAAAATAATTAAAAACAGACACAGATTTTTCGTATTGATGTGCGATAAAATGGGCAATTTTCCTGCAAAAGATCCATCGGATTAATGAGATTTAACACTGTGGCATCCCGAGCAATCCAACTTAATGGATTCGGGTTCTTGATGGAGATTTCTCTCGCAAACGTTTAATAACGAAAATATTTAGATTTCAGTTTTTCAACTTTTTCTTTTTTCTGGTTTTTTTTTTTTTACTTTTTTCTTCGCCTTAAGTTTATAACCGAGATGATGTGTATTTGAATTTGGAATTTTGTTATTCGTTGATGGACAGCAGCGGAAAGTAGAGAATTAAAATGATCTAATTGTTATTGCTGGCAATTTTAGTGTTTGTTTGCTTACTTAAAGATTTATTCAAGCGTATATTCGTCGATGGTGTGCGGTAAATAAAATTTCTAAGTGCAGGCACTTAAACAATTTATTTCACATTAGATTTTGTTTACCCAGACTGTGATTTAATACATAAAACTACGGGGGAAGATTGCTTATGCTTATGGAAAACGTTCAATTTGAGCATCAGTATACTGAGTTCCTTTTGATGAATTTTGAGTAAACAGTTCAGTTAATTGGGAAGAAGTTTTGGAACGAAGTTCCTTATCGCACGTAGAAAATACAAAAAAAAAAAACATAAAAAACTATGTATTTTAGGTCTGCGCAAACCAAACAGGACACACCTCACTATTATCACCTATAGCCTATACTTCGCTGGTCTGGTGGCTCAAGTTTATGCTCGCAAAAACTTGCTTTGCAAAATCTACAAAGATTAGACTGTGTAAGTATCACAGGTGCAATGCGCACCTGCCCAACTTTAGCGCTAGAAATTTTATTAAATTTTCTTACGCTACTTACTTACTTACTTAGGCGGGCATTACAGTTCGGGGTGAACCTGGGCCTCAACCAACATCCTTCTATAACGATTTCGATCTCGGGCGAGCTCTCTCCAGTTTCGCACTCCAAGTCGGTTGAGGTCTTCATCCACTTGATTGCGCCACCTAAGACGAGGTCTTCCCCTTCCGCGATTTCCCTGCAATGTGCTTTCGAAAACCCGACGAGCCGGAGCGTTTGGGTCCATCCGCTCTACATGGCCCAACCATCGTAGCCTCGCGATGCGTACTCTTCTGGCTATGCCCATGTCGCGGTACAGCTCATACAGCTCGTTGTTGTATCTTCTTCTCCACACATTGTCTTCGCATACGGGACCAAATATCATTCGGAGAATTTTTCTTTCGAAACGACCAAGTTCCTCATCCGCCAGTTTCCTCATCCGCTTTCGATAAGGTCCATGCTTCCGCGCCGTACAGCAGGACTGGGATGATTAAGGTCTTAAACAAGGTCACCTTGGTTTTTCTAGAGAGGGTTTTTTTTCTCAATTGCCTTCTTAACCCAAAGAAGCAACGGTTGGCAAGAGTTATTCTCCGTTTGATCTCCACACTGATGTTGTTTTCCGTGTCTACAGCGGATCCTAGGTAGACGAAGTCCTGTACTACCTCGAAGTTATGTCTGTCTATTGTGACGTTTTGTCCAATTCGTCGATGTTCTGTGTCCTTGTTTGATGACAGCATATACTTCGTTTTGCCCTCATTAACCATCAAACCCATTTTTGCCGCTTCTGTTTCAATACTCGCAAAAGCACCTATGACATCACGCTTTTTTCTTCCCATTACGTCAATATCGTCTGCATAGGCGAGTAATTGTACAGACTTTTGAAAGATTGTTCCTCTGGTGTTGACGTTTGAGTTTCTTACAATCTGTTCAAGTATGATGTTGAAGAAATCGCATGATAGTTTGTCGCCTTGCCTAAAGCCTTTTTCGACATCAAAGGTCTCGGTGAGATCTTTTCCGACCTTGACGGAGCAGCGTGAATTCTCCAAAGTCATCCTGCATAGTCGTACGAGCTTTGCAGGGATGCCGAAACTAGACATGGCTCTGTACAGCTCGTCTCTGTAAATACTGTCATACGCGGCCTTAAAATCGATAAAGAGGTGGTGAATATCGATATTATGTTCTCGGGTTTTTTCCAAGATCTGCCGTAATGTGAAAATTTTTGTCTATTGTGGCCTTCTCTGGTCTAAAACCACATTGATAAGGACCTATCAAGTTGTTGACGTGGGGTTTCAGACGTTCACATATTACAGCAGACAAGATCTTATAAGCGACGTTAAGGAGGCTTATCCCTCTGTAATTGGCGCAATTGTGAGGGTCTCCTTTCTTTAGGATCGGGCATACGATACTGAGGTTCCATTCATCGGGCATGCTTTCTTTCGACCATATCATGCAGATCAGCTGGTGCATGCTCCTTTCCAACTGGTCTCCAGCTGCCTTGAAAAGTTCGGCATCAAGGCCATCTGCACCTGCAGTCTTATTTGATTTAAGTTTGCATATGGCAAGCTTAACCTCTTCTAGGTCGGGAGGACGGCATTCTTGATCATCGTCCAAGCTGAATGGGGCAATCTGCCTGACAGCGGAATTTGTGTCTTCATCGCCGTTAAGCAGTCTGCAGAAATGATCTTTCCAAATCCTCAGTAGCGACTGTGACTCTACAATTATGTTTCCCTGCTGGTCTTTACAGGCTTGAGTTCGGGGTTTGCCACCCTGGCAGGATCTTTTTACCTTTTGGTAAAACTTCCGAATCTCGTTCCTGTCATGGCACCTCTCTATTTCCTCAAACGAGCGCTTCTCATGCTGCTTCTTTTTCTCTTTGAGAAGTCGGTGTTCTTCCCTTCTTCTCTCCTTGTAAATCTCGTTATACTGATCGTAAGCAGCCCTTGTTCGTGTTTGCATAAGCATTTGTCGTGCTCTTTGTTTGGCTGCATTTGCCTGCCTGCATTCTTCATCGAACCATGGGTTTCGTTTTGGTGGCCGAGTGAAACCCAGAACCTCAGAGGCAGCGGTTCTGATGGCTTCTTGGCATTGCTGCCACTGGTCTTCAATGTTTAATGCTGGCGGCATGGGATTCAAGTATAATTGAAGGGACACTCGATTGGAAAAGGCATTGGCAATCTCTTGCGATTGTAGCTTTCCGACGTCATATCTGTTCACAGCGTTAGTTCGCGCTGGTCGTGAACAAGATATCCTCATTCGTACCTTGGCTACAACAAGGTAGTGGTCCGAGTCAAAGTTGGCCCCTCGGAAAGTTCGGACATCTAGAACACTGGAAGAGTGCCTTGCGTCGATCGCAACATGGTCAATTTGGTTGACGGTTAATTGATCTGGGGATCGCCATGTACCTTTATGAATTTTGAGATGCGGGAAGCGCGTACTACTTACAACAAGATTCAGCCCCGCAGCAAAATCGATTAGCCTCAGTCCGTTTTCGGAGGTTTTGTCATGGAGGCTATGCTTACCGATTGTGTTTCCAAAGATGTCCTCCTTCCCTAGCTTTGCGTTAAAATCGCCAAGAACGATTTTCACGTCGTGTCTAGGGCACTGCTCATACGTTTCTTCGAGGAGCTCGTAGAAACAGTCTTTGGAATCGTCGTCTTTCTCTTCTGTGGGGGAGTGGGCGCATATAAGGCTAATGTTGGCGAATTTAGCCCTGATGCGGATGGTCATTATACGCTCATTGACTGGATTTTGGCTAATCACCTTATGCCTGAGTCTTCCTCTAACGACAAATCCGCACCCAAATAAGCGTTGTTTCTTTTGTCTGTAGCAGTCGCCATAGTAGATGTCACAGTTTCTCATCTTCTTTATGCCCGGTCCACTCCATCGCACTTCTTGGATGGCGGTTATGTCTGCTTTGCAGCAGTCCAGGGCGTCCGCTAATTCTCCAGCTGCACCTAGTCCGTAAAGAGACCTTACGTTCCACGTGCAGATCCGGAGGTCATTGTCCTTTTTTCGTTTGCTTGGGTCGTCTTACGCTACACCAAAGAGTAAAGAAGACCGCCGCACTACACCTTAACCAATCGTTAAGACGTCGATAAGACCCAAAAGGGACCAATGGGGAAGAGCCAACTGCATGTACCGAAGAGTTATTAATACACTCTTTTTAAGAACAATTTAAGAGTACGATTCCAATTGTTCCAATTTTTTCAGTTCAATGGAATAATAAGTTTCTTTCTCTTTTACCCAAATACGAATAGCATACAGTATTTGTGAAATGGAATAAACTTCGAATGAGAGACGAAAATATTATGTGTGGTTCATTTTCGTCAACAACTAAGTAGATATTTTCCCCCGTAATATGAGGTAAACATTAAATGCATTTTTCTAGCGTTCATCGGTTGAATGTGCCAGAAAAGATTTACTTTGAAATCACACATTCTACCTCGTTAAAATAAACGCGCCTACAAAAAAATAAGTTTTTAAAAATAAATGCAAAAAAAAAAAATCTAAGTCGGGTGACAATGATGCGAAAAAGCATGTATATAGAATCTATAGTACTATCGAAAACAAAACGGTTGCTCAAAGCCATCTATGTATCCACCGGCGCTCTAAAAATTACAATGAAGTGTTAGTTAGTACGCCGGCAGATACACAGATGGCTTTCAGGGACCGTTTTTGTTTTCGATAGTAGTATAGGTTCCATACACAATGCTGAAAATATGGTAGTGCGAAAGAGAAAACCGCCGAGAAAAATGTATCTTCTCATTCGTACTACCACTTTTTTTGAAGAGTGAGTGACCGATTTTAAACGACCTCTGAGCAAAAGCTACTTTAGAAGATTTTAAATAATTTCTGCAATGTGTCAATATGAAAAACGCTTTTCAAGGAATTATTTAAGCTATCCTTAAGAGTTTTTGGTTACACCTGAAAGAAAAACCACCTACAAAGAGCTTATTAATAAGTAAATAAGTGGAATAGTATTCCTAAGTGTAAATTAAGTCCAAGTTAAGTGCTGAGTAATATTTTGGTACAACTCTTAAAGAGCTTGTGTGTTGCTTGGGTAAACGGACTAAAGCTTCATCTCATAAACAACTTCAAGAAAAAAAAAACATTATGAGCATTCTGCAGGTGCTCTTAATACTGCTATCGGCTGCAGCTCATGCTTCTGGCTTTATGCCTAGACGCATAATGTTACACCATCAATTCGAAGCAATCTTTCCTTACCGTTCAGCATAGAAGAACCCTGTAATTTTTACAAGTAACTTACAATACATTTGGTACACTGACGCTTCAAAAACTAACAACGGTGTAGGATTCAAATCATCTATATCCTTTAATAGCACAAAACTATCTTTCAAGCAGCGGTAAAAGCTATTGAATTCTGTGTGAAGGAATGCATTAGAAGAAACCTCCGAAGATCACGCATTCTAATTTGCTCTGGACTGGCAGGGAGCCTAAAGGGCCTGTTCTCAATCGAATCTGTCTTAATTAGCCACCCACAATCACTCTTTCCTGGGTGCCTGCACATGAAGGTGTACAGGGCAACGAAGAGGCTGACTGCCTAGCTAGACTTTGCTCTCAATCCCAATTCAAAGGCACGGAGTCCTACTGCGGTTTCCCAATCACTAGCATCAAACGCGAACTGGTTATTTGGGAACAACAGAAAATGATCCAGATCTGGAAAAACTCTACTGGCCACCGCCATCGCCAACCAAAACTATTCATCAACTTATCTTAAAGACGTACATATGAAAGAGATTCTTGACATGAGCAAACGTGGCGCAAAGTTACTTACGGACTTCCTCACTGGTCACTGCTCTCTCAGATATCATCTTGAAAACATGGGCATTTCGAAGACAAAAATTCACATTAATTATGAAATTCTGGTTGCCTCGGCCAGCTTCGCAGAAGCGCATTCTGTCACTTTTATAATTTGTTCATGATTTCGGATACTAGTTCGCATAATATCAAGGTGACTGTTGGTAGAAAGACCGACGCTCTGTGACCAATAATATGTCTATTGTTACACCAAACAGAAGTTTAAGGAATTGCCTCCTATTTAAACCATTTTGAGCTCTCAATAAAGCGATGAAGGTTGTGAATGTCTATGTTTCTAAGGTCACTTGGGTCGTCGAAAAAGATATTCTCCCAAATGTGTTATACGTCCTTGAGAGAGGGTAGGGCAGGTGCAAAGAAGATGTGGAACGGTTTCCTTTTGGTCGTCGTCCATGCAGCTTTCACAGATTCGTTTGATGGGACATTGAGCTTTGCGGCAGTGTCCAGCTATAACACCGATTACGGAGTTAAGGTGCAATCTGCTTAGGGATAACAAACCTGTGGTACGTTTTAAATCAACGTTTGGCCAGATCTTTTTGGTAGCCATAAAGAAGGTGGTGTTTGTCCATCGATTGTTCGTTGTCTATACAGAATCTTGCTTTGGCATAAATTTGCACCTAGCGACAGGCATGTCAATTTTCATTCTGTTGGGCGACATTGGCATGGAAGTTCTTTTACTGCCGAGTTCATCGGTATTGCAGTTTCTCGAAATGTCTCTGTGCCCTACACTCAAAAAGGTGAATGGTAAACTGGCACCTCTATAAGAGACGATTGACAGCCGCGGGCGGTTACGGAGTTTGTAGAAACATTACCAAGTGGTTAAAGGGTTGTTTGGCTATCACTTTTTTCTGAGCAATGATAGAACATCTTTGATCGCCAGGAACACGCTACAGTGGTTTGACAGGCAGATTGATGGACTACCAATGCTAACTTCTTTTAAGAGCCATCAAATCTGTCCTCGGCTTTCGAGCCGTTAGTGTAAAAATGAATTGAAATATCTTGTATGAAAGAAAGTCCCATGTGAATAGATGGTGACTTCGAAGTTCTTATCGAAAGCCTGTTAGGGAATGGTGTAGTCGGAGTGATTTGGTATTGATCCGATAAAGTTCAGAATGGTAGAACGGCTAATTGATTCATTGGTCCATTGGGAGCTGGACCTGAGACGAATTGCCGTGTTCGCAGGCGATTGTTTGCCGCAAAAGTTAAGGAATCAGAGACATTATTGTTTTTTTAATTTAAAATAAGGTGCTAAACAAAGGACTTTCTTTAGTTTGTCGTGAAAAGTCGGAGTTCGCATATTGCTTGGATGATATTGGAATTAAGTGCTTAAAATTCTTCTGGATTTTTGGCACAATTTCGGTTTTTAACAGTTTCCACAAAAAGAAAAGTTCTGATAACATGATTTGGGAATTTGATGCGCAGTAGATCGATTGTGGCATGGAAAAAAAAAGAGTCGGTTAACATAGCTCTGCAAAGGCCAGCCTGATGTATTTCAAAGAAAAATGGTCTAATGATGCCACCACTCCACAATCTGCACCAAACTGCAATGCTTCTATACAATAACGTGTAGGATTTCTGAGTCTCAGCTGTGGCATTTCATCTGTTAACGTAGCCGTCGTTATGATAATGCGTCTCGTCAGAAAAAATGATTTTTCACTCAAAGTAGTTGTTCCAATTCGAGCTGCTAAGGCCTAAACTGCGAAACGATTACGAAGCGGATGATCGTGCCAGCTCAGCGTTCAACTGCTGAGTCCAATGGACCTTTTAAGCAAATAATCCGAGATCTTTGTGCAGAATTCTCCTTGAGATCGATTGCGAGTTCATGTGAGTGAATTGAACCTCATTCTTTCCACTACATCAGCCACCATCTCGTCTATGCGCAGAGTATGTACGTCGATGATGAGTTTTTTCTAATAGAATACCATTCTCACAAGCTCTTTGCGTACGTCAGGTGCCGTGGATGCTTCATTTCGGCCGAAACATCTTTCGAAAAACACCCTGTTTGGGCTACACAGCACTCACATTGGAAATAAGTTTTCAATAAATTCCTACCTACAGCAACTTATTTGGTTTCACTGCGGTATGAAACTGACCTTTGGTATACGGTTTTCAGTGCCAAAATAACCAATGATTTGAAAAGAAACCACTAGATGGTCCACCATAGTGAAAAAATAGCTTTTGAGTATATCATTTCGAGTGTCATTTTAGGTCCACTGTCTGCTCAGCGTCTTCGAACTGAGTTTTTGTAAACCGCATTCGAGTCAGAGTTCTTCATAAATACAATTTTTTTTACTTATTGTTCGGATAAAGGTCTCCTAGTGCCTGGATACTAAAAATTGACACCAGAAATGATGACCAAGTGTGTTAATTTTTTTTGTTTAATAGAAAACGAATCCTCCAACTACGGTCAGCTAAAGAGTTTTGAGTATCTGATTAAAGAAAACGACAAGTCCCACCAGTAGCTACATTGCTGCAGGAAAGTGTCCTTCGATCTCAAAATAATGCCTTAAATTAATCAAAACTAACTTTACACCACACACAAGAAAGGTACACCTGAGAACTGAGGCATACCTCCAGTTCCATTAAACGCACACTGTGCGGTTGTCACCTCCGCCCTTCTCATTAAACCACATCATAAGGTGTATTGCTAGCAGATAAACGAAGCTAATTTAAACAGGCCTTTCACTTGACAATCTCATAAGCAAGCTGCTACGCCGCACTTTTCTACATCCACATCCACAACAGAACACCACCACCGCACCCGCCTTCCCCCCTAAACAAAGAGAGGGGGACACGTTATAAGGTTGACATTCAGTGTGCGCATTTAACATCATAGCTAAATTACTTAGACCTGCTTCACGCTTCTGTGGATTTTAATTGGTTTGAAGTGCTCACATTAAGAATGCCAAGCAGACAAGCCGAGAGATACGAGAGAGAGATACACGCAAAAACGAGTGAACTCTATACGCTTAGCGAAATGCAATTAATGAGTGGTGACATCTGAGGATGGATCACGATGTAATAGCATCTCTGAAAACCCTGTAATGTTCCTGCTTTCGATTATTTTGTTTATTCAGTAGTGTCGTATCTTGTATATGCTCCGTATGCTCCTTCACACATTGCCAAAGTGTGCGCAGTTCTATTTTTGTGTGTTTGAATGCTTTTTGACATGTTGTTTGCCAAGATTCGTTTTTCATTTATTTCATTTGCTGTAGGTTTTAATGAGAGGAAATTGATAAAATAGAAATGAGAATAATGAGCTGATGGCCGACTTGAAGTGTTTTGCATTTTTAGATCTCAATTTGCAATTATGTGTAATTTTTCTTAAGTGTATTTAGTGCAAGTGGCGTGGGTCTGACAAATTGCATTGGTTTCAGCCAGCCAAAGCGCAGTGTATGGTTAAAATACCGACGGAATTGATTTGGGAAAATAATTAAGAAATTTGTCCTGGCAGAGGTTTTTGGCATTTAAGCAACTGTCATTTGTGTTTTGATAGTGTACCTACACTAAAATTGAGAAGTGAAATCAAATGAGATAATTAAAGAAAGCTAAATAATCAATTAGTCGAAAGACATTTAAGCATTAAGTTGAACATTAGTAAGACGGCGAGGTGCAACAAGCTCGGAATAGGGCGGGGCCTTGTGCATTTCTCTTAACTATTCCAGTAATGGATGCGGTTTACTGGTCAAAGCATTGGACCTTTACGTGAGAGTTTAAGAATTGAATCACAATAAGAATTAATAAGACAGGCGGGTCCCTCAAAGAAACCTCTGAAAAACCTTTATTTTTTCAGTTGAACAAACTAAGTCAAATACAATTACAAATAGAAAGATAGAAATACGCAGGCAAAAATAGAAAGAAAAATGGAAATAGAGCTATCAATAAAAAAAGAGAGAGATAGAGATGAATATTGAAATAAAGATAGAGGTAGAGAAAGCAATAGAGATACAAAGGTAGTTTGAAAAAGTGAAACAGGCAAATGAGAGAAAGAGAAACTAAAAATCTCTCAGCTTAGCTTAGTTTTCTGTCATGTCACTTGAGATTTTTAAGTAGCTTTCAAAGTTTGCCTCATATGCAACATTTTTAATCAAATTACGAGTAATACAACGAGATCTACGAGTATTACAATAAGAAAAGAGAATTCTCAAAAAGAAAAAAAAGCAGCATGAGAAGCACTCGTTTGAGAAACTTAGTTTAGAGATGCCATGACAGAATCGAGATTAGGAAGTTTTACCAAAACGTAGAAACATCATGTCACAGTGGCAAGTCCCCGAACTTAAGCCTGTAAAGACCAGCAGGGAAACATAGTAAGAGAATGGCAATTGCCACTAACGATCTGGATAGGCAACTTCTGCAGACTGCTTAACGGCGATGAAGACACTGATTCCGCTGTCAAGCAGAATGCCCCAAATTGGAATATTATCAAGAATGCCGTCCTCCAGAACTAGACGAAGTTAAGTTTGCCATATGCAAACTTAAATTAAATAAGACTGCAGGTTCAGGCAACCTTGATGACAAACTTTTCAAGGCAGCGGGAGATCAGTTGGAAAGAAGCATATGCACCAGCTGATCTGCATGCTTTCATGCCCGGTGAATGAAACCTTTGCATCGTATAAATAAATAAAATAAATAGGGGGCGCAACAGAGCAAGGAGCCCCGGGGCCTAGCGCATTTCTCACAACCATTTCTTGTGAGGGAATGGAAAGGACCTACAATTTTCTGCCGGTTCCGAATGGCTAATTGAGAAAGCGCTTTTCATGGCAATGAATTCACTAACGAAGGAATTGCCAATTCCTCGCGAAAGGCGATACCCGTGGAAAACATTTTTGCATCTGTTGGGATTCGAACCACGAACCTCTGGGTTAACAGGCAGACATGCTAAGCATTGAGCTACGGGTACCACTCTGTATCGTATGTCTGATCCTAAAAATGGGAGACACTCACAATTGCACCAGTTATAACGCAATAAGCCTCTTTACTTATCAATCGTACTTATCGATGTGATTTCAGACCAAAAAAGTTCTAGACCAAATTTTCACATTACCGCAGATCTTGGAGACAACCCGAGAATATAATATCGATATACATTATTCAAGGCCGCGTATGACAGCATTTACAGAGACGAGCTGTGCAGAGCCATGTCTAGTTTCGGCATCCCTGCAAAGCTCGTACGACTATGCAGGATGACTTTGGAGAATTCACGCTGCTCCGTCAAGGTCGGTAAAGAACTCACCGAGACCTTTGATGTCGAAAAAGGCTTTAGGCAAGGCGACAAGCTGTCATGCGATTTCTTCAACATCATACTTGAACAGATTGTAAGAAACTCAAACGTCAACACCAGAGGAACAATCTTTCAAAAGTCTGTACGATATCGACAGATGATATTGACATAATGGGAAGAAGTTAGAGTGATGTCATAGGCGCTTTTGCGAGCATTGAAACAGAAGCGACAAAAAATGGGTTTGATGGTTAATGAGCGTAAAACGAAGCATACATTTTGTCATCAAACAAAAACGGCGAATATCGAGGAATTGGACAAAATGTCACAATAGAATAGAAATAGACTGACATAATTTCGAGGTACGACAGAACCTAAAATCCGCTATAGATACGGGTAACAACATCAGTGCGGAGATCAAACGGAAAATAACTCTTGCCAACCATTGCTTCTTTGGGTTAAAAAAAGGGAATTGAGAAACAAAACCCTCCCTAGAAAAACCAAGATAACCCTTTAAGGACCTTATATCATTACAGTCCTGCTTGACGGCGTGGAAGCGGGGACCTTGTCGAAAGCAGATGAGGGAACCCTTGGCGGTTTTTAAAGAAAAATACCTCAAATGATCTTTGATCCCATATGTGAAGGCTATGTTTGGGGAAGAACACACAATATATAGATGTATGAGCTGTACCGCGACATGGGCATTGCTAGAAGAGTACGTATCGCGAAACTACGATGGCTGGGACATGTAGAGTGGAGGGAGACAAATGCTCCGGCTCAAAGGGCTTTCGAAAGCACATAACCTCAAAGGCCTTAGAGTGTAAAACTGGAGAGAGCTCGCCCGAAAAACACCTTCGACGAATATCGAAAATTGAAAATGATAGTTAAACTTTTTATTGATACACAACTAAACATGGCTTCCTTTTGTAAAAGGAGTTTTTTTTAGACATGTGGTTTTCAATCTGACAATACTTGTTTCAGAGTTGGCCTTCTTGACAGTTGTCACTTGATTTATACTCAGTTTGTTTTGTCATTTGTGTAGAAGAATTGAAATTGTACGTCCACTGGGCACTGCGTACTTACTTACTTACTTAGGTGGGCATTACAGTTCGGGGTGAACCTGGGCCTCAACCAACATCCTTCTATAACGACTTCGATTTCGGGCGAGCTCTCTCCAGTTTCGCACTCCAAGTCGGTTGAGGTCTTCATCCACTTGATTGCGCCGCCTAAGACGAGGTCTTCCCCTTCCGCGATATCCCTGCAATGTGCTTTCGAACACCCGACGAGCCGGTTCATCCGCTCTACATGACCCAACCATCGTATCCTCGCGATGCGTACTCTTCTGGCTATGCCCATGTCGCGGTACAGCTCATACAGCTCGTTGTTGTATCTTCTTCTTCACACATTGATTTCGCATACGGGACCAAAGATCATTCGGAGAATTTTTCTTTCGAAACGACCAAGGGTTTCCTCATTCGCTTTCGATAAAGTCCATGCTTCCGCGCCGTAAAGCAGTACTGAGATGATCAAGGTCTTATACAAGGTCACCTTGGTTTTTCTAGAGAGGGTTTTGTTTCTCAATTGCCTTTTTAACCCAAAGAAGCAGCGGTTGGCAAGAGTTATTCTCCGTTTGATCTCCGCACTGATGTACGTCTGGTATATTGTCTCGAAACAATATCGTTGTGGATTTTTACATAAACTTCGAGTTTTGAACTTGTCTGCTGTTAAGCCAAAGGTTTCTGGTTCGAATCCGAACAGAGGCAAAAATGTTCCTTCACGATTATTACCTCTCACGAGGAGTTGTCCAGTCCTCCGTTAGTAAATTCATTGAAATGAAAAGCGTTTTCTCGATTAGACGCTCGGTACCGGCAAAAAATTGTAGGTCCCTTTTATTCCCTCACAAAGGCAATGGTTGTGAGAAATGCGCTACGCCTTGGGGCTCCTCGCTCTGTTGCGCCACCCTATTTATTTATTTTTTACTTCCAAGATTGGGTGGTTTAACAACGCTGTAATACTTTTTGTGGGGTTGTGTGAAGTTGCTTGCCTAGGCTTATAAACCCAAGACGATTGACGCCTTGGAAGAGAATATTCGGCTCGTTACTACTGACATACTGTTCCAAGTCCTGCAAAAAGTGGTCGAAAAGTTGGGCCTCTCGGCAGAAATTTATTCGAGCCAGCCACGGTTTCTACCTGCCAGAAATCATTTTTTAAATATAATTGCAAGCCTTTATATTTATGGCTTGATTTGGCCAAAATACTTGATTAAATGCGTTTTATTTCTTCTTGAGAACCACACATTAAAAACAACACTCTTAATTGAAATAAACACACTCCAAGATTTCGTTCGATTTCGCTACTCATTCGAAAACTCACCAGTTTGGAAGACATGACTGAAATTTGAAAACTCAAACTCTGACATAAATTTCCTCTTGGTCCTCTTTTACAAGCAGTCGGAGATTACTTGGTAAGAACCAAACAGCATAAACACCAAATTAGGTCGAAACCAAATATTCCGGAAGAATGAGATCTTAACTTCACAACAACGAAGAAATTGTGAATTTGGTCAACTACAAAGTCTTCATAAAGTAGTGTCGCTCATAAAAACCTGATGACTCCTGTCAATGAGAGTTTGGACTACTGCTATTATAGGTCCTTATCAGTGCGGCTTTAGACCAGGAAAGTCCACCATAGACCAAATCTTCACACTACGGCAGATCTTGGAAAAAACCCAGGAGCTTCAAATCGATACCTACCACCTTTTTATCGATTTTAAGGCCGCATATGACAGCATCTATAGAGAGGAGTTACATAGAGCCATGTCTAGTTTTGGCATCCCTACCAAACTTGTCCGATTATGTAGGATGACGATGGAGAACGCACGCTGCTCCATCAGGGTCGGAAAAGATCTCACCGATACATTCGATGTCAAAAAAGGTTTTAGGCAAGGCGATGCACTGTCATGCGGTTTTTTCAACATCGTTCTTGAAAGAATAGTGCAAAACTCCTACGTCAACACAAGAGGCACAATCTTTCAAAGATCCGTTCAATTGCTCGGATATGCCGACGATATTGACATAATTGGAAGAACGCAGAGTGATGTCAATGGCGCGTTTATGAGCATTGAGACGGAAGCGAAGAAGATGGGTTTAGTGGTAAATGAGGGCAAGACCAAGTATATGCTGTCATCAAGAAAGGACACCCAACACCGACGTCTTGGACAAAACGTCACGATTGACAGCTATAACTTTGAGGTAGTTAAGGACTTTGTCTACCTAGGCGCCGCTATTAATTCAGACAACGACACCAGCGCTGAAATCAAACGAAGAATAACTCTTGCCAATCGCTGTTTCTTCGGACTAAGAAGGCAATTGAGTAGTAAAGTCCTCTCTCGAGCAACTAAAGTGTCCCTGTATAAGACACTTATCATCCCGGTTCTTATATATGGCGCAGAGGCATGGACCTTGTCAAAGGCAGACGAGAACGCTTTAGGATGCTTCGAGAGAAAAATTCTTCGGGTGATTTTTGGTCCCGTCTGCATAGATGGAGAGTGGAGAAGAAGATTTAACGACGAACTGTACGGGCTGTACAGCGACACTGACCTTGTCAAACGAGTCAAGGTCCAGCGGCTTAGATGGCTGGGTCATGTAGAGCGAATGGACACCAACGCTCCGGCCCGGAAAGTCTTCGAATCCAATCCCGAGGGACGGCGCAGTAGAGGAAGACCGCGACTCAGGTGGCGCACGCAAGTAGGAGAGGACCTCAACCAACTTGGCGTGCAAAACTGGAGGCAGCTAGCTAGGGACCGAGCTGGCTGGAGAAGCATGTTGGTTGAGGCCCTGGTCCGACCCGGACTGTAGCGCCACCTTAAGTAAGTAAGTAAGTAAGTATATTTAATTTACTGTAGTCGACTTAGTGAGAACGGTAGAAGTGAGATATAACTTCGAAGTAATCTTTCGATAGGTGTCCTTCGAGTAATGGTTTGCATGTCTGATACGTGGGAGTTCGAGGTTAGAATCCCAGACATTTAAAATTGTTTTTTTTTTTACATGTACCTATGTATCACCTTTCGCGAGCGATTGGCAATTCCTCTGAAGATCCAAACTGCCATGAAAAGCGCTTTCAAATAATGGTCGTTCCGAATATGCATAAAATTGTAGGTTAGGTTAGGTTTAAATGGCTGTTAGGAAAACAAACTGACACACTTAGACCAATATTAGGTCCATTGTGATACCATAAAATTATGCGAGGAAGTATCTCACTTAACAAAACCATTTGGAGCTTTTAATAAAGCGAAGGAGATGCAGGGGATCTGTGTGCGCCAGATCGCTTGGATCATCAAGAAAATATTTTCCTAGATGCCATTTTCTTTTAAAAGAGAGTGCAGGACATGAGCAGAGGAGATGTGGGATTGTCTCCTTCTCCTCCTCATCTAAGCAACTTCTGCAGAAGTCATTAGAGGGAACGCCAAGTCGTATGGCGTGTCTTCCTATCAGACCATGTCCGCTGATGTCATTGATTATGGAGCTAACGTGCAATCTGGTTATGGATATAAAATGTCTTGTGCGTTTTGAATCTAGTCCTGGCCATATCCGTTTTGTTGCCACACACGTGTTGATATTGTTCCACCTATGATTTGTTCTATCCATTGCCTCTTGCTTTAGCATAAGTTTACATGTAGCGATTGGTATACCAATATTCAACCTGCTGGTTGAGATCGGTAGAACGGTTCCTTCTCTGGCGAGTTCATCGGCTTTGCAGTTACCCACGATATCTCTGTGCCCCGGCACCCAAATAAGGTGAATATTGAACTGTTCAGCCATCTCCCTAAGAGATAGGCGACAGTTAAGGGCGGTTACTGAGTTCGTAGAAACAGCGCCGGGTGATTTGAGGGCAGCTTGACTATCTGAGAAAATCGAAATATTCGTTGAGGATATCACGTTTTCTTTTAGCCATGATCGCCAGAATTTCCGCTTGGAACACGCTACAATGGTTTGGAAGGTGGAACGAGAGACTTACGTTAAGTCGGTTTGAGTACACCCCACAGCCTACCCCTTCTTCGGTTTTTGAACCATCTGTATAGAAATGAATTGAATCATCTCTCAAAAATTCTTCGTCTTCCCAGGTCGTTCTCGGTGGGATTGAGACTTGGAACTTATTATCAAAAACCAATTAGGGGATGGTGTAGTCGGAGTGGCAAGGGATTGATCCGAATAAATTCAGGATTGTAGCGTGACCGATGTTATTTACGGTCCATTGGGAGATAGCTCTCATACGAATGGCTGTACTGGCGGCCATTTGTTTGCTGAAGATATCTAGTGGTGTGAGGTAAGGGAGTGTATTTAGGGCAGCTGAGGGTGTTGATCTCAGTGCTCCGCTTATACACAAACTGGCTGTTCGTTGGACCTTGCTTAAATTGTCGCAGTAGGACCTTTTATCAAGAGCGGTCCACCATACCACTACTCCGTATGTGAGTATTGGTCTGATGACCGCGGTGTAGAGCCAGTGGGTGATTTGGGGGGAGAAACCCCTTTTATTACCAATGGCTTTTTTACAGGAAAATAAGGCTACGGTGGATTTCCTGATTCTTTCCTGTATATTGGCTTTCCAATTTAGCTTTTTGTCTAGGATTATACATAGATATTTGGCTTCGTTTGAAAGTTCAAGTGGGATTCCATTAATTGATGGAGTTATTAGTTGAGGAATTTTGTATTTCCTGGTGAAGAGAACGAGCTCAGTTTTCTTAGGGTTGACCCCTAGATCACATTTTCTCGCCCATGTTACTAGTTTATTCAGAGCGGTCTGCATCAGATCCGGAAGGACGTGAGCATGTTTGCCAGATACCGCAATGGAGACGTTATCTGCATATGCAATCACTTTGAATCCCTCAGCTTCTAAGTCAACTAGAAGTTCATTGACGACTAGATTCCATAGAAGAGGGGATAAGATTCCGCCTTGCGGTGTTCCTCTACTGACAGATCTCTTTGCAGAGAAGTTTCCTAGAGTAGAGTTGATTCTCCTGCTTTTTAGCATTAGATTTATCAACTCCACTATGGAACCATCTACTTTGAGGTTCGTCAGTGCCTTTGTAATTGCAGAGTTGCTGACGTTACTAAAGGCTCCCTCTATGTCGAGGAAAGCGGCCAGAGTGAATTCTTTGCGATGGAAGGAATATTCTATAGTACGAACTAAGGTGTGTAAGGCCATTTCTACAGATTTTCCCTTACAGTAGGCTTGTTGTGCTGTAGATAACAATTTTGGATCTAAAGCTATACGCAGGTGGATATCAATCAGTCGTTCTAAGGTTTTAAGAAGGAAAGATGATAGACTTATTGGTCAGAGATCTTTCGGATTTACGTGGGATGATTTCCCAGCCTTAGGTATAAACACAACCTTGACCTCTTTCCACTGCGTGGGGATATAGTTCAAGGTGGTACAGCCGATGAGAATAACTTCAAGGACAGGGATAATAATATCCGCGGCTTTTTGAAGTTCGGCTGGAATTATACCATCAAGTCCAGGGAATTTGTATGGGTCAAAGCTGTTAAATAATAATATAAAATTGTAGGGGATCCAACTTTTGTTGTACCACCCTAATCGTTTGTAGCATTCAAACTATTCCTTCACAAAACGACATCAGTCGGAAGGTAGAGATCTGACAAAGATTCCCTTTTTTTTTAGTTAGTTTTAGTTGACCTTTTATTCATTTCATAATAACATATACCATAGTTATACAAACTCAAGTCTTTTTCGGTTTGGCCTATGGCCGTCTACCAGACTGACATTTTTTTAGTATTAACAATTTATAGTTTCAAAAACACAAAAATACATTTTTCATAAATTAGTAATTTTAACATGACAAACTGAAATAAAGTGAAATATATCTTCACGAACGTTTAAATTACACAAGCTACATAGTAGTGGTAAATCGGGACGGTGGGGGATGTAGTTAAGATTTAGTAATTCACCTCTTGTTCTTAGGATGACGCTGATTTTCTTTAGTGAATTGAAGTTATGTAAATAAGTATTGTCACCGAGGTAGAAGACTAGACGGCTATAGAAACTTCTAAAAATTGATGAACGGGCTTCTGCTACGTTTTTTTCGTACAGGAAATGTCCAAATTTCCTTAAAAGAACATTAAATTTTGCTCTCAGTATAGCAGGCTGCTCATTATCAGTGATTATAAAATCTTCGCTGCATGTATTCACCAGATTTTGCCATTCTGCTGCCATGTGTCCTTTTGCCTGGATCGCACTTCTTAATACAATTTTCGGTATTCTTTCGTTGCTCATTTGAAAAACCTTGATTATGTAGTTAAAATGGATTTGAAGTGTTTCCAATATCATTGGTGGCAGACCTGTTTCCAGGTGCAACATATAGTTTGGAGTGTTTCGTGGAAGATGGAAAATTCTCTTGATGAAGTACCGAAGGAGCTTTTCAATTGCATCAAAAGAGCTGTATCCCCAAACCTGTGATCCATATAATAAAATTGTGGCTGCCGTAGATTGGAAAAGCTTTAGTTTGACACTTAGTTCTATGGCATCATTCTTGAAGCAACGTTCCCAAACGGATGAGATTGCTCTCTTTGACTCTACCAATTTTTGTTCAAAATGCTTATTCATATTAAGGTTTGACGTCAATAAAACACCAAGATATTTGTATTCACGAACAATTTCAACATTTTCGCCATTGAAGGTCCATTTCTCGTTATTTGCATGCTTGCCACCGCCCCCTCTGAACACCATTATCTTCGATTTTGAAAGGTTTACGCTAAGATTCCAGCTTTCACAATACTCCTTAATCCTATTCATCGCGAGCTGCAACCCTTCAACCGTCTCTACAAAGAAAACTATGTCGTCTGCGTACATGAGAGCTGGTATCGTTGCGCCTCCGAACTTTATACCTCCTTTGACAGCATCTGTTATGTCGTTAATGAATAATATAAATAGCAGCGCACTCAAGATGCATCCTTGCTTGAGCCCCATTTTAGTGTGAAATTCTTCTGAGACAGCCGTTCCATCCCATACATAAGCTGTGTTATTTGCGTACAAAGATCTTAGGATTTCTATAATTTTGTTAGATAAACCGATAGTATGCAACTTATAGAAGAGCGCTTCACGAACAATAGAGTCGAAAGCAGCACGGAAGTCAACAAAAAACACATATAATTTTTTCTTTTTCCTTATATAAGCATCAGCAATGTTGTACAACAAAAATATGTGATCTATCGTGGAATAATTTTTCCTAAAACCAGCTTGAAACTCTGTTAGTATGTTCTTTTCCTTTACCCATTCGGACAATCTGTTCTCAATAAGTCCTGCGAACAACTTAGCACATGTATTGAGGAAAGATATTCCTCTATAGTTTGAGGCTTCATCATGGCTACCCTTTTTGAAAAGTGGAAAAATTATTGCTTTCCTAAAACTATCGGGGACTATCGCACTTTGGAAAATTCGGTTGAATTCATCTGTAAGCAGGGATAAGAAATTCTCTGTAGCGTGCTTGTAATGTTCAAAAGGAATGCGGTCATCTCCAGGTGCCTTATTTAATTTAGTTCTTTCAATAACCTCCTTGACTTCATGAATTGAAAATGGTGCATCTAAATAATCGTTAAAAATTAACGGGACTGCGTACTGCATTGGTGCAGAGTTAATCTCTATATTAAGGAGACTTTTGAAGTGGTTACTTAGGCTTGTTGCTTGTATTCCTAGAGCAATTATATTTGTGGATCCATTTAGAAATTTAACAGCCTTCCAAAATTCAGCGGAACTGCGTGTGTGGTTGATAACAGAAACAGTTTCTTGCTCAAAAATTTGTTTTTTCGCAAAACAAATCCTTTTGTACTCTTTATTTGCCTCAGAGTAAAGTTCTCTAAATACGGGCAGGTTTCGTGATCGAAAGAGTTCCAAATAATTAAAAGACATCTGTCTAGCTTTTAAACACTCCGAGTCAAACCACTTTTGCTTGCAACAAATTTTCTTTTTTGCTGGATGGTTTTGAGGGTTGGATTCTTTTATGATCAGCGTCAAAGCTGTTATGTCTGCACGCACATTTGATTCCTCAAGCTTTCTTATTTCGTTTCTCATATTTTCCTGAAACTTGTTTTTATTTTTTTCTACCCATTGTATTTTCGGAATAAGATTTAAACGTTTTGTTCCAACAGGTAATTCGCTTTCAGATGTTGTAAAAGTTACTTCTAATGGCATGTGATCGGAGAACGTCTGAATTCCAACTCTAAAATCACTCACAACATTGTTCCACACTCCAGATATGCAACAGTAGTCAATTGTAGAGCTATTTTGTCCTCTTATAAATGTTAGTTCGCCGTCTGGATCGCTGAAGGTGCTTCCATTCAGAACACAACAATTGTAAGCATCTAATAGTTCCATAATTTGATTCCCTTTATGATCACAAAGTGAATTTTTTGAGTTTCGGTTTGCATTGAAGATAGGCCATTGTTTACTGAAGACTTTATTTTGAGACAAGCCAATTCTGCCATTGAAGTCCCCGATTAGCATCAAATTCGTTGCGTCGATAACTTGTAGAGCTTCACACAGCTTGTCAAAATCAGATTTCCAATGACTACAGTTTATATAAATGGGAACTATGCACTTTTGCCAATCGTTGCTCCTTGGAATTAAGAAAGCATGAAAGTAGTAAGACGCACTTTCAAATAATCGACAAAATGTTATGAAAGATCTTGACAGCATAAGAACTATAACAACAAACAAACTTTTTCTGAGTTGCTCTTTAAGAAAAATGCCTCTTGTGATATTCAGTTTCTGTCGATGTTGTATAAAGGAGAAGATTCAGCGACAAATTGCAAGGACCTTGCAGTGATGTTTAACTAATGGCCAAAATGGTGCAAAAACGTGGTCAGGAATGTTGAAAGCTAAAGAAGGTATACTGGCTACAGGTTGACTTCGCCTGCTTCATCTTCAATTCCACGCCCGAGGGACAACACAGCCACCCTTGTAAGTCAAACAAATTCTGCAAGTTAAATAAAATGTGTCCTTGTTTGTCATAAATTTAGCCAAAACCTTTTCAGCTTTATCTGTACAAAGTAGGCGTCTATACCTGCACGACCCAGCTATGAACTTTATTTTTAAGGGCAGCAGGAAACAGCCATTGGAAGTTAGCACCACATTTATAAAAGAAATTAAAGTCACAAATCTAAAAATTATTTAAAAAGCCCATTACATGTTTACGAAACCCAATCAAGATCATACTCGCACTGATATACCCCACGCAAATTTAATTGAAGTACTCTAAAAGCATCAAATTAATTTTGATCTAATCAAAAGCACCCGATCTATCCAAAAACATATTTTACTACAAAATATTATATTCACCGCTCCACCTATACTTCCCATGATTGAGTAATCGGCTATCAATTAACCACTTTACCCGCTTGCATCAACACAATTCGATTTAAGCTCCTAAACAGCTAACCGATGGCATATTTCCAATGCAACCGTTCTCATTAGGTTATCTAATCTGCTTGCATTAGCATGAAACTATTATTATTATTACCATAAAGATTCAATTTTCCAGATAATATTTATGGCCAATTTGGTTATTGATGCACCCTCCCAGCTCCGATGGCGGCGGCTGGTGGCGACGACCGGCGCGGCGCGGCGGTGGTAGCGCTGGATGGACACAACGAGGAGTCGGTGTGCAATGTGCATATGCGGGAAAACTAAGCAATTACTCTCGTTGCTGGTGTGTGAGTGTTTGCCGGAAACTGTGTTACACACGATGACATCCCCAGGCTATCACTGGCCACCTTAAAACACATACCACGAGTATACACGACTATACACACAGGAGGGCACTTACATCCAACTAAAAGAGGTGCTAATCAATATCGATAGTTGGCATCATCACATTAATGGCAATGGCAGCAGCAACCCTTCTGGCGCGAATAATATAATCGGTGTTCATGTATCAGCAGCGCTTAGATGGCCATTTATATCTCATTATAATGCAGGCTTGCCTCACTCTCGTCTTCTATATGTGCAGCAATAACAATAACAATCCATTCAATATGCACAGATTGTTGCAATGTTAATTTATTCTAATTAGTCAATAAATCTCAATTAATATCATGCTCACAATGTGGACACGACCCCCATATGACCGCGCCGCTGCTATACATGTCCAATCCATGCCGCCCTGCCCATGCCTATAGTTCCCCCGTCCATAGGTTTTAGTAACGATAGCAGTTAGCAGATTGCCGAATGAATTGCTGTGTGTATAATGATGGAAACAAATGGAGGTGGGGTGAAAGGGTGATTTTGATAATTTCGGAACATTTAGTGCAGGAGAATGTGCTCTGAATATCATCAATTTACACTCACTGACATCGAATTTGATTCACTTTAAAAAAAAACTATTAAGTGAAACTTTGACTGTGATTGCAAATTAGTTTGTGGACTGAGGTAAAATATTTCCTTTTTGTAATGTATGCCAATCAACAGTATCTAAAATCTAGATTGTCAGTATATCGCCATAAGCATTAAAGATTCTACGTACAACAGTTACATATTGAACTATAACATAAGTTGTCAATTATATCAATCACCTACGGAACACTTTTCAATTAATAATTTCAACTGACTTTAGTAAAGCTTTCGATAAAATCTCTCATAAGCTTATTCTTTTTAAACTTTCCACCCTCGGCTTTGAACCTATTAGTTGAGATGGATTTCTTCTTATTTAGAAAACCGTTTTTACAGCGTTCGGTTCAGATCCACCTTATCCAGCCGCTTTCTAGCTACATCCGGTGTTCCCCAAGGCAGCCATTTAGGCCCTCTCCTCTTCATTCTCAGTATTAACGACATTGAAATGATCATCAAACACTCCTCTATCTCTCTCTATGCGGACGATACTAAGTTTTACCGGATCATTTCTTCTTCTGAAAACTCTTCCCACCTCCAACATGACCTCGACAATTTTTCAATATGGTGCTCCAAAAACTGCCTGGAGCTAAATGTTTCCAAGTGCCAATCAATAACCTTCTCACGTAAACGCATCAAATCTCCTCCCCGTCTCTATCTTCTAAACGGTCAAATCATTTTCACCGTTGAGGTGATCCGGGACCTTGAGATTATTTGCGACCGTGAGCTGGATTTCCTCAAGCATATCGACGATATAATCCTTAAGGCTAATTCAGCACTTGGCTTCGTGAAACGATGGTCCAAGGAATTTGCTGACCCCTACGTAACCTGATCCCTTTACATTTCATTTGTCCGTCCGCTTCTTGAATACGCTTGTCAAGTCTGGTCGCCTTTCCAACAAGTGTACATTGCCAGAATTGAGAGCATTCAACGCCGTTTCCTCCGATTTGCTCTTCGAGGTCTTAATTGGAGTAATCCTCTGATATTACCTCCTTAGCAAGACCGAATCGAACTCCTTAACCTCAATACGCTGAAAGATCGAAGAGAAATATTTGACGTTCTCTTCATTCACCGAATCTTCACAGGTACCATTGACTGTCCAGCCCTTAACGAATCCATTTTTCTAAATACTAACCCTCGTAACACACGGAATCCCCGTCTCTTCTATCTTTCCACCCATCGAACCTCTTACGGCTCCAAAGAACCCATCTCCCGAATGCTGAGGAATGTCAACTCCCACTCCTCTTGTTTTGACTTCAATATGAGTACTCCCTGCCTAAAACTTCGTCTCCTAAGCCGTCCAACTAGTTAGTAAGTCTTAGCTATTAAGTTTCTTAGTTTGTAAGTTAAAAGCTTGTTTGTATTAAGCTTAATAAATGGGGGTTTTGCCCCCACCAAAACTAAAATTAAATTAAAATTAAAACACTGAGTCGACATCTTCTTCTATTGCTCTACACTTACATTTACTTACATTATAAAAGACTAAACCTATATTAATAGAATTAGAAAATATACCTTAATAAAGTTATAAATTAACAAGTTGACTTTTATTCGTGAATTAATCAAACATCACAATTGGCGACGAGGATTTTTCGAAACGAATTACAATGATTTCCATATATTCCGTCTTCCGTGAAGTCTAAAAGTGCACGTGTCTAAAGGTGAGAATCAATATTCAAGAGAGAAATGGCCACGTTTGGAGAACTTCCAAATTTTCATCATGAAGTAAATGACTTCAAAATATTCCGAGACAAATTGGAACAGCTTTTTATTGGTAACAAAGGCGACGAGAAAAGTGTAGAGCAAAGGAGAGCCCTTCTGTTGGTTGCCTTACACGACGGTACTTTTAAATTGTTAACTGACCTCGTGTCTCCAGATAAAGTTGCTTTAAAAGATTACAAAATCATCAAAAAAAGCAATGATAAAATGGGGTGAGTTATTTCAACCAGCTTTCTCTGCTTTTGCAGACAGGCTTAAATTTGACGAAGCAAAGAAACTAGCTCATGAATCGCTTCAGCGGTGGGCGGCACGTGTTCGGTCACTGGCAGCGCAGCGAATTGCAAGTTCGACGCACATCTCAACGTGGCTTTACGATACAAGTTCATCATGGGATTGGTCCAGAAAAAGCTAAATTTTTCCTAGAAGATGTTGAAAAATTAACATTCGAAAAAGCTATGGAAATTTCTTTAGCAGTCGAATGCATCCGACATCAGTACGAGACACCGAAACTGGAAATTAAAAGAGAACAAGAAGTTTTCCAACTAAAGTCGCATCACAGAAAACCATCATCGTAACATCAACAACAACCTCAATAGAGAGGCAATTCCTCGACAGTCGAAGTACAAACACATTCAACGCAGCAATCACTTTGCACCAGATGTGGATTACAAAATCACATAGCGGAAAATTGTCGTTTTAAGAGCTACATTTGCCAGAAGTGTGGGGAGAATGGGCACCTGAAAAAGGTTCGCAAAAATCATCGAGTGAATAATGCAGCTAACAAAGTTAAGTAAAGAAACAACAATTATAATTGTAATTATGTAGAAGAAAAATGTAATGACTTATCAATTTTTTATTTCAGAGAAAATAATTTGTTTTTCAGTCAACACAAGAAAAGCTAAGTGGTAACCATCATGTGGTGCTTAAAGCATGTGGGAGGTGAGGTTTCGACTGCCATCAGTAATTACAAGGGATTGGCAGGTTTTAAGAGAGTGAAAATTCAATAAAAAGAGGTTTCTTACCAAACCCTTTAAGAATTAAAGGTTTTTATATTTTTCAAAGGTATAAGAAAATAAACAGCGCATTCCTCTCAACCGTAACTTGCAAGAAATGGAGAGGCCTGCAATTTTCGTTGTACAGTAGGGCTTAGTAAGAAAGCGCTTTTATGGCAGTAAAATTTTTATCGGAGTACTTGCCAATTCTTCACCACGAAAAAAATTTATGTTTCTGGACCAGATCTCGAGCTTGTAACACCCAAAGCTTTATTTATTTAAGAGGAATACCGTTATCCATATCATCCAAAACGTTTAAGCTGTTTAAGTCAAGTCTGTACGAGCATGAGTTATAAACAAGTATCTAACTTCTTTAGTTCAAACTGGCTGAAGCACTGTAAACCATTAATAACCAGTTATAGCTAAAAAGAATTTAGAAAATAAACTGTAAATAGCAAGAAAGTATTAGGCTTGCTACATGTGAAGCATCCTACGAGATGAAGCATTCTCTGCTTTCGTGAAGAAAAAACACCACAAAGCGAACCAAATTATTTTAAACTTATTTGGGTCGTTTTGTGGTGTCTAAGAAGAGTAAAAAAGGAACTCACTTGATTGGGTACCCATATGGAAGTGTTTTAGGTCCAGCGCTATTTCTTTTATTTACACGCTAATTACTTAAAAAAGCCCCTGTCAAAACTTCGCTTGCCAACCACACCAATACCAATACAATAAAAAAAATTTCAATGGTGGCGCCATCTTCATTTAAGAACTAGAAACTTTTTATCCACAGGAATGCCATCCCTGCTTTAACTGTGATAAATTACTACAGTAAATTGCTTTGTTTTTGTTACCCAAGGGAAATTTTGAAATTTTGCTGTCGAAAAAGAACTGATAGTGTGACCACACTGCCCAGAGCAAGAAGCAGTTGGCAATCGTCCCTGTGCGAACCGTGAGTAAGTCGCTGATTGCTAAAATGTATTTTTTGATTGCTCGTCTCAAATTTGTTCGTCACCTATTCGATGTTCGATCATTTGCTGGTCAATTGGTCGCTGTCGTTGGTCGTTTATGAGTTCATCGCTAAGTCAGCAGTCGCTTATTCACTGGTCGGTCGCATACTCGTTGCTCTTAGCGCATAGCTCATTTGCCCATCGTTTTTTCTCATACGCTGGTTATTTATTCGTTTGTGACTTATTCTCTCACAGCTAACTGCCTGAACAGAATGGTGTAGCTGTAGCTGTAGTACGCCGCGCTGTCAAAGTCGAAAGTAGGCAAATGCCATAAGAGTGAACACAATGCGTAGTAGTAGCTGTAGAGGTAGCTGTAGCTGTAGTACAAGTTGACTCAACTTCAACTTTTGAGCGCGCTGCAGCGCTACATTTTGACGTTTCACACAGAAAAAAAACAAAACAAAGCAAAATGGCTCAGCAAAATTGACATCTTGCGCTACACCATTGTGGACAAGCTTTGCTACATTCCTCAGCTGCATTCTGATGTTTGATTTGACAGCGCGGTTTACTACAGGTGGAATAGCTATATTTGTAAAAAGTAACATTGATGTTGTGGAAGTTTCTACGCCTGACTTGAGTACTGCTGATAGCGTAATTGTTAAATTGAAGCTTTGTCGTGGTGTGTTTGTTGACATTGTCTGTTTGTATCGGCAGATTTGTTCCTAAAAGATATTGAAGACTTACTCTGTGGAATAAATAGTCACAATGTGTGCTTAATCGGTGATATGAATGTCGATATTCTAGGTTTTCCTACTGGGTGCGATGACTACCTTCTTCTCCTATCATCTATGGGTTTTGAATCTATAATCAATTTGACAACGAGAGTAACACCTACCAGTAAAACATGTATTGACCATGTTTTCATTAGGACTAGGGACCTTAATAATATTCGTCCAATCCTCTTGGAATGGGACATTACTGACCATTATGCGACTGGCTTATTGCTTTTGGATGTATTTAACAATTCTGAACGTTCAACTAAACAATCTAGTACTCAAACCATCCACGAAATTGATTACCCGATGCTAAATGAGAGCTTATCGGTGGAAATTTTGACAAATGTTTTTAACTGTATCTGCCCGTCTGAGGCTTTTACAAATTTCTTAAATATTCTTTCTGCTCGTGTATCTAAGTGCAAAGTTATAAAACAAAAAAGTAAACACAAGTTGATTAAGCCATGGATGACTAAACCCTTTGTGATAAAATACATGAAAAAAATATTTATTATTTTAGGAATAAAAATAGTTTACATATACCGCGTATAAAAAACACATATAAAAAAATGCAAAAGAATGTTCATGCTCTAATAAACAAACAAAAGGAAACATACTTTAATCAAAAGTTCTACGAAAATAGGTACAACCCCAAGCAGCAATGGAACATTGTTAATGATCTGTTGGGCAAACATAACCAAGAGAAACGTGTTAAAAATATCAAATTCTCAGAGAGTACTGTATCAGAAAGTGATTTCGAAATTGCAAATAACTTTAATAATTTTTTCAAAACAGCAGTTGAAAGCCTCATGTTTCCCTCTGAAAATGCACATCAGGAATCATATACTGATAATCAAATCATGTCGACTTTCTTCTTTTGTGAAGTGAGTGAATCTGAAATATCCCAAGTGATCTCTAACCTAAAATCAAAGAGCTCGTGTGGATTAGATGGTTATAGTAGCTTTTTCATAAAAAAAAATGTCAAGCATATAATTAAACCCCTTACACACATAGTGAATATCAGCTTTCGAAGAGGCATATTCCCCGAGAACTTGAAGACTGCAATAATAATTGCAATATACAAAAAAGGTAACAAACACGATCCGAATAACTACAGACCAATTTCTTTATTATCAGTATTTTCCAAAATTTTTGAAAGACTCATTACTAAACGAATGTTAAAATTTCTTGATAAATACAATGTTCTTAGTAAATCGCAATTCGGATTTATTAAAGGAAAATCTACTGAGGAAGCCATAGCCATAGCTACTGTTTTGGAACATATAAATATGGAAGTGGATAAAAGCAACAAAACCGCTGCCATGTTCCTAGATTTGTCGAAGGCCTTTGATCTAGTTGATCACAAATTGTTATTAAAAATATTATACAGATATGGTGATAAGTGATTGAGTGATTCAATTTTTTGTTCTGATGTAGGGGTTCCACAAGGCTCAGTAATAGGACCCTTATTCTTTATCATTTACTTAAACTCAATTTTTAAACTTCCCTTAAATGGCAGATTAGTAGCTTATGCTGATGATCTGGCTCTAACCTATGCTGCGCCGCTTCACGAGGACTTAAAAATTTTAATGAATAGTGATCTACTTATCTTGAGCCGCTGGTTTGAATATCACAAATTGGTGCTTAGTAGCAAATCGAAGGTGATGTGTTTTTCCTGAACTAGCCAGTCTTTTATTGAAGGGGTTGGCTTACATGACATAAACAACTGTACTACGCACAACTGCAATGATTCTTGCATACAACTCGAATCTGTCTCTGAGTTTAAATACTTGGGAGTAACTATAGATAGTAAACTCAACCCTTGAAACAAAGTATTTATTATGCTTTAAACAGAATATTTCACTTACGTAAGCTAGTACCACCAAACCTACTTACCTCAATTTACTATGCGTTAGTTAACTCTAGATAAGAATATGCTATTTCTTGTTGGGGCAGTGCCTACGTCACCAATCTACAACTTCTCATTACAGCCCAGAAAAAAATAATAAGAGTGATGCTCTTCAAACCAAGATGGGAACCATTACTTCCATTGTTCAAATCTTTGAGTATTTTGCCTCTCCGGCTATTGTAAAAAAAGTACTCAGACTATTTTATATACGAGGTGGATCAAACAATTTAAGGAGTTATAGCTTTACACATGCACTTAGAGCCTCACATGCTGTTGTTGTACCAAGAGCGAGAACTGAACATGTTAGACGTTTTACAACTGCTATAGCACCACATATATATAACAAACTTCCTGCCGATATAGCCAACAATACTGCTGGATTAAATAAATTTTTAAAAAATCTTAGAAACTGGCTTTTATCCAGATCAGGTGTAGAAGATTTAATTCAAGTCGTAACTTAATCTAACCAATGAATGCCTATTACTTCACCAATTACTTATGTTCATAACGTCTGTTAAATCCATTTAAAAAGTAAAAAAATCTGCCAAACTCAAAATCTTCCCAGGTATCTTGCTTTTATATTTTTTTTTTTTATTTTTTTTTTTTTATTTCTTTCTTCTTTTTTTAATATCAATTAGCGTTTCTCTTACTTTCTCCACGCGGCTTTTTATAAAAAAAATTGATTATTCTTTGAATAATGAACTTAATACTGGTGTTCGAACCACACAGTGCATTTTAGAATCGTTTCAGTTCATAATTCATGGATCATAATACATTCTAAGTAACATTACTCTAAGTAGAAGTAACTTACATAATTATCGAATGTAATATTTAATTTATTATTAATCAAACTAAGTAGTCTACTGAACATAAATAGAAGAAATGTATAATACAGGCCAACAATGTTAGAATTAACTTTAGAATTAATGAATTTGTAAAACTGAAATGTAAATAAATCTTAAATCTTATAGCTACAGCTACGCCATTCTGTTCAGGCAGTAAGTAGCTCTCCGTTTATTAACATGTTGCTTATTCGCTAGTGACTTATTCACTTTTGACTTATTCGCTCGTCTCTTATTCTCTCGTCACTTATCAACTGGTTACTATTCGTTCGTCACTCAATAGCCTGCCATTTAGCTTCTCGTCATACAGTCGTTTATCAGCAACAAATTATCCCCATTCACACAATTGAACTGAATAAGCCTTGTACTCTCTTCCTCGTGAAGTGAATACCTGACAGTGAAGAAAATGAATCTCTGACATTTCTCGCCAGTACACACTCGAGAATGCGCTTTGAACGTTTGACGCAACAAAACAATTCTTTTCTTCAATTTTTAGAGCAAGAAATTATCAGACAGTTACCAAACGCACTGATTCTCACCTTAAACAATCTTTTTTCTTTTGAAATCCAACTGTCAGAGCTTCACGTCGTGTTTTCAAGATTCCCGTACATTTATGAAGGAAGTTCACGGCTCGTAAACGCAAACTCTTCACTTTGGTCTAGACACAGCTTCACGAGTAAGTTCACGAGTGAACGAAAAAGTCAAATTTGTATGAATTCACGACATGGTTCACAAGTGAGTACTATGCTACAAGAAGATCAAAAACTGAATTCGTCGAAAAAAAAACACGTGTACCTAATACCTATCCCTATGTTCTCTCACTGTTCATTCAAAAGACAATAGCATCGCAGGTGAACACGAATACAAAACGTCCCCCATGGGGCCCCAATCAAACAGACATCTCATTGTATACTTTTCGCCATAGATTCACGCTGGCTCTCTACTCCATTTGTATATCTATTATAGATATTTCGCGTTTAATTGACCCCAAGCACTGCATTGGCAGGCTATATAATAATGTAAATATAGGGGACGTGCAGCGCTTTATTCAAATTCACATTAAATCGATCGCAATGCATTTGTTTCATTATAAATGTTACCATAGTGGCGAATCACGAATGCGAATAGCCATACAAAACACATCAAGGCCGACTGAGTGGGTTGCCATTTTTATTGAATTCAATTGCAAATCACCATTCGGTGGGTTGTTGTAGAAATTTAAAATATTTGACCGCCTCACAATGGCAAATAGTAGCAATAAAATAATATTTCATTGGCAGTTAGCCAAATAATGTAAATAATTTCATTAGATTGCCTGACACAGTGATCCTTGTGTCGAGCGAGCATTTGATTGCGTTGTCCGCAATCGGTGCCATTGTATAGGCATCGACTGGTCGCTGGTATAAAGAGAGAGGAGGTGAACAAAAAAAATCAAAAAATTAATTTCATTTAACCAGCCTACCTTTGCGCCCACCCACACCACACTACACCACACACATTTACCACCATCCGGCCTGCCAGCCCACCACCAAAACACAGTGCTATACCGCCCGCTTTGCAACACCGCATACCGTGTTGCCGTCGCACACGCGTCTTTAGAGATACTACGAATATCTGTTAGTACACACTTTGGCGTGTTCTATTCCCAGATGCATTGTGTCACAAGAGCGCCACTAGCACTCACTAGCTCCGCCTCCCCATCGGTCTCGTTGGCTGGCTGCTGATTTTGTCCGTTGATGGTGTACTAATTGATTTATAAATAATTATATAAAAAAAAACAGAAAACAGCAAACTTAAAATACAACAAATTGTAGGTACATTATCGCTACTGCTGCTGCTGCTGATGGTGTGCGCGACAGAGTATCTGTGAACTGTGAGGAGCGATTAAGTAGACGATGTGCGATTTAAAATTCGAAAGGGAAATTTGTAATTTTCGCGGCTGAACGGGCTGCCAGTAGCTAGTGGTAGCCAGTAGCCCGTAGCCTGTAGCCAGTGGACAAAACGGTGGCGGGTCACTTTAGCTGGCTGTTGTGAATTAATGAGGCTGCACTCTACGAATCACTGAATCCGCATGTTGTACACTCTCCATCTAAATAATAAGTTTTCGGTTCAAACGGATTAAAACATTTACCCAAATGTACAAATTATTTCAACAAGCAAAATTTTGTATCTAAAATGCGGTTAAACTGTTATTGGGTGAGAGATTGAGAGGATTTATGAGGAGGACTTGGTCAATAGCCAGAACATTGCATGCGATTTGATTTGTTTCATATGTGCGGAAAAGGTTATCGTTGCAATTGCATTTATTTTGGGGGAATTAATGTTCAATTACATTGGGGCTTTACTCGTAATCCTTAAATTCGTCGAATTAGTTCTTAAATTTAGCATTTGGGGCCAGTGCCGTAGTGCCAGTGTATAGGCGCAGGGGATTACAGTTTGCAATATGATAAATGCAGAAAAATGAAGTACATTCAGGAAGTAGGTATATTTAATTTGAGAGGATTAGGCAAACAGATTGCACGCATATTTGTTTTTTACATTTTTACAAATTGGGACGACGAATCAGGTTGCATTTGAGTAATATTGTGATGCTGGTTTTGAAATAGAGTCGCCTAGCCGTTCTATTGAAATCGATTGTGGAAATTAGAATTTCGAAACCAAGCAAAGCAAGAATTACACAAGAAGGTACAGACTGTAATTGACCCTTTAGAGTCTGGGTTTTTTCCAGTGTTCAGTATTATCCAGCTTATCTTTTACCTAGGTACGACATAATATTCCGCATCTTTTCTCAAGAAAATTAAAAAAAAAGAGAGAGAACGCAAATCGTTTTGAAAATTCCAGTAAAGTTTTTGAAGGAAAAGAAAAAAAGTGGATGAAGATACCATAATAAAGCCAATTATGGGATATGGCAATAGTAAACCGCTGCTTTGTATTTGTAATCAATGAAACATGACATTACGATGATAAAGAATACGAAAAAAGTGGGACGTGCAATTGTGTCTATCTGTCTGTGATGTGTCTGTCTGTTTGTATGTCCGTATATGGATCTGCAGCCTGATCCGCTTGACCGATTTTCTTCAAAATTTGCAGTTAGGATCTGTATAGTAACCTACAGAGGGGTTTTTGGAATTGGGTCTCAAGGTCTTGAAATAACGGTACCTGCCATACAACCTACATATATGATGTTTGCTCGAAAACGGCTCTAACGATTTTAATAAAATGTTATGTGAAGTATTATTTTTTAATTTTCTTTCCTATGATGTAAAATTTTTTTTTGGAAAAGTCTAAAAACGGTACCTTCCATAGTACCGCTTTTTCAAAACCGGACTTCCTCGCTAATGGCTGACACGATTTTGAAGAAATTTTATGTTTAAAATGTTGTAGATGGTTTAAGAAAGATTGCATTTTAACATTTGAAAAATTTTAAATTTTGATATTTTAATTAATTTTTTTTAAAAAGTTTGATTTTTTTGGATATTTTTAAAACGGTATGGCTCATGTAATTCAAATTTTTTGTTAAAACATCTTCTAACAAGATCTTAAAACTTGCATACCTTATTTTTTAAAAACTCATTTTTAAAAAAAATGAAAAATAAAAACCGATTTTTTAAAAAACTGCTCTAACGATTTTGATTAAATTTTCAACGTTTATAAGTATCAGCAAACTGCAAAAGGATGGCGTTTTCAGATTTTCAGTTGAAACCTTTGGAATATATGTATAATTTAATTTTTTTTAATATTTTGCATGATTTAATTCGAATTTCATAATTAATGTGTAGCTGGTAACCCTATACCACCAAATATATTGTGAAGAGCTAATACATAAACCTTTAACTCGGCCTTAAGATTTTGATATCGTATTTAGCACACAATCGCAAGTTAGTGCGACCCAGTCGTGCCCAAAATTTTGCGGTAATTCGCCCCTGGTGATCGTTGATCTAGATGCCCACTTACTGCCAAGACAAGTTCTACCCAAGTACCTCGGCCTCTTGCTAGATCAGTATCTACATTTTAGTAAACATGTTTGTACATATGTCCGTAAAGTTAGCACTATCACATCATAATTTTCACAGTTCGTCAATTCGATTAATTTTCGTAAATTTGTTGTAAATTTGTCGCGAAAACAAAAAGTTTGTCGCTCTTCGTTTAAAAAAAAGCCGTATGTAGTGTTAACTTGACGTTCAAGTTAGCACTACCACCCCCCAAATCCGTCAAATCGATCTCAAACAAAAAACAAGGAATGCAATTAAATTTGTCATAGATTAATCGTGAAAGCCCCGTGGTACCCGTGGCACCCGTGGCGTGATGGTTAGAATGTCAACCTGCTAACCCAGAGGTTCGAGGTTCGAATACCAGCAGAGTCAAAAATGTTTATCCACGGGAATCGCCTTTCGCTAGGAATTGCCATGAAAAGCGCTTTCTCAATCAGCCGTTCGGAACCGGCAGAAAATTGTAGGTCCCCTCCATTCCCTCACAAGGCATGGTTGTGAGAAATGCGCAAGGGCCTGGGGCTCCTCCGTCTGTTGCGCCACCCTATTTTTATTTTTTATAATCGTTAAAACCAAAAAGTTTTAGCTCTTCATTTAAAAAAGAAAATGTGTATGTTGACGGGTGAAGTTAGCACTACCACCCCCTTAAAACGGTCAAATCAACTCGAAATCAAAAACTGAGTACGCAGTTAATTGTCGCTTTTCAACTTCTTATCACATATGCAGACAGATATTTTGTTGCGCCTCCTTTCAGAAAGTATTTTATTTTGTGTGTTTCTTATATCCTTTCTAAGGATATAAGAAAAGTTCGCTTATAAAAAACTATTATTGTGAAAATTTTGAGTTTCTTATAAGCGTTTCAAACTGTAATTGATTTCATGTATCGAAAACGCAATCCGTCAGAAAATACGAGTCGAATGTCATACTCTAGTAGACATTCTAAATTCGTAATCGAAGTCGATATCCAAGCGAATAAAAATCGAAACAGACGAAAGCAAAAACAATAATTCCGAATCCAATTTTCGCTATCAAAAACGATTCGCCTCGAAATGTATAATTGGACCCCTCACACATCAGATGCAAAAATCCAGTCGCTTTTGATGTCCATATGCTTAGATCTTTGAAACTACGCAAAGGATTTTGTTGCATTTTTTTTAAATAGAAAGATAGTGGTCCAAAGGGAAGGTTTATATATATTTACTAGCTGTGCCCGCGACTTCGTCCGCGTGGAATAGTGACTTTCGGCAGCATTTTTAATTTTTTAGGCTACTTATTTTGCAAATAAGACACATTCATGCGTTTTAGTAAACTATTTATATGTTATTTTATTTCAGTACATTTTTGCACACGACGTTCTTACTTTTCTATCTTTTGTCAAATAAAAAGGTTTTGCGAGTTTGATACATTCTTTTAAACTAAAATGACAAAACAGTGGGAATTAAAAAAATACGGGGAATCAATCTCCTTTCGCTGTTCCAGTCATTATTAAAACTTTTATAATGCCACATCCCAGATGTGTAATCTGTAGCTGTGTAAAATTCAAGATTTCTCATTATTGGCACTGGAACACCAACTTGCACCCACTCCTGATAATTCTAGATATTTGACAACATCCCCCAATACGTCTAACATAATTTATTAGTTGATATGGTTAACAATCTCATTAGTCGGCGCCGAAATCGACTTTTCACACAGTCATTACCTATTGCCAATATTTATTTGAAGATCAAGATAGACATTTCTTCTCAGGTCAACTGTGTAATCGACAATTTGACAGAAATCACCTCACGGTGAAAGAACTTTTGAAATCGGTCCAGTCTCTTCAAGGTTCCCGTTTACGTTGCCGTTCCCGTAGGAATTTTGAGAAAATAAATACAGCCCATGTCAAGACTATCTCTGCACCAAAGTTCATACAAATAGGTTCAATAGTATGGGCGGTAGATGGTAACAAAGTAAAACAGACAGACGGAGTTGATTTCGGATATTAGTAAGTACTTGCGTTCCCATGGGAATATGGGGATAAATTGAAGTTTATGTCACTTTGAGATAGTGTAGCATTCTAACGGGGAAATAATTCTTGAAATCAGTTCTGTAGGTTCCCGTTTACGTTTGCATTGTTGTGGGAATACAGGGATAACATATACTTATAGAATATGTTCATCTTCAGGCTCAAGACTATGACTCTGTACCAAAATTCATATAAATAAATTTAATAGTTTGGGCGATTTTTGATAACAAATAAAATTAGACAGACAGACTTCATTTCAGACTTATGATATTAGTAACGACTCCCATTCCCGTGGGAATATGGTGAATGCTCCCGTAGGAATATGGGGATGACTTACAGTTGATGTTACTCGACGATAGTGTAGCATCTAACGGTGGAAGAATTTTTGAAATCGGTGCTGTAGTTTCTAAGTTCCCGTATATGTTCCCATTCCCGTGGGAATTTAGGGATAAAATATATGGCCTATGTCCTTCCTCAGGTTCTAGACTATCTTTGTACAAAATTTCATTTAAATCTGTTCATTAGTTTGGGCGGGAGATGGTAACATAGAAAGGCGAACAAACAGAGCTACTTTTGCATTTATAATATTAGTGAAAACCGGTTCCCGTGGGAATATTCGAATGAAATGTAACTTATGTCCTTCTTCAGGTTCCAGATCATGTCTGTATAAAATTTCAATTAAATCGGTTTTGTAGCTTGGGCGAGAGATGGTAACATAGAAAGACGAACAGACAGAGCTGCTTTCGCACTTATTATATTAGTAAATACTCCCGTTCCCGTAGGAATATGGGGATGAATTTATGTTTATGTTACTCGAGGATAGTGTAGCATTCTAACGGTGGAAGAATTTTTGAAATCGGTGCTGTAGCTTTTCAGTTCCGGTATAAGATTCCCGTTCCCGTGGGAATTTAGGGATAAAATATATAGCCTATGTCCTTCCTCAGGTTCTAGACTATCACTGTACAAAATTTCATATCAATCAGTTTAGTAGTTTGGGCGGGAGACGGTAACATAGAAAGTCCGACAGACAGAGTGACTTTCACATTTATAGCCCAAGCTGCTCTGGGCCGTTCAGCTAGTATAGAATAAATGTAGTCACCCCACCCTCAGCACAATGAACACATTCACAAATATGCTCTTTCTAATTCAAACAAATAAATCCCGAAGATAAACAAAACCATAAAAAAGGCGCATGTTTTTTAATCGTTTAGTTAAACGTTTTAATGGAATTTTTAATAATAAATAAGTGATCGATTAGGGTTATTTACCCACTCGCATATAGCGAGTGAATGGTTGATAAATATTTTAAGAAACAAGTTGTTATGTCCTAATGACAATTTGAATCTTTTGAAATTGGTCAAAGGATTTTAGTCGGTAGAGGGTATTGCAAAATGCACACAGTGTTTCCATCTCACGTGTATCCAAGGCAATATCCCCACACATTCGTGTTTCAAAAACAGAATTTCATTTTACACAGTTCACCCCCAAGTTTCATTAGGTCATTACATCTAAGTTAAAGTCTTTACAAACCTGAGTTTCCGTTACATTTAAAAGTTTGGCCATATCAGTCCTTTCACTCGAACTAAGGTACTTTTTGATTTCGAATTGTTTTTCTAATTCGAATATTTGTCGGCCGGTGAATGTAGTTCGTGCCTTCTTTTTTCGACGTGTATCTGTTGATCCGGAATCTGAATCATCCTCAGTCGTTTCAACTTGTTTCTCTTTCACGACTTCAGCGGCAGCCGCAGCAACAGGAGTAATTTCCGGAGAGAGTTTCTTCTTTTTGACATGTGGTTTAGAGGGCAGGTCTGAAAAGAGAGATACAAAAATTGTTATACCTTTAAACAAGAAATACCATTCAATCTTTCCAAAATTGCATCACAGCGGTTCCTTTAATGCAGCGTAACCTCATAAAGCCTTAGTCATTTTTTTCCAGCCATAAAACAATGCAACTACTAACAATCTAGAAACAATTCCTAGATGGCCTTGCTAGCCATAACTCTATACCTACCGAATACCGATTGCAAAAAAAGAAAACAATTAAGCCGATAAGTCATTCATTGGCAATCAGCATCATTAGCATACGAGATTGCAATTATTCATCGACTGCATTAAGCGAGTATGGTTAGCTAGCCCGGAAAACGCCAATCGTTTAATTGACTCCAGCGCGTGCAACGATATAACAATTCTAAAAATACTACTTATGATCACGTAGCATAGCGCAGAGTACAGGGCCGGGAACGGAAACAGGGCCGCCGCCGGTGCTATTGTGGTCTGCGAAAAAAAACTCTGTGAAAATAAACTTAATAAACAGAGTCAACAAACAACAAAGTGTACGAATAAGAAGAAAATAAATACAAAAATTCCATATGCCAAGCGCATTCGTTCCAATTTAAATCGTAGCTACGTCGTTATGGCCACACCAATAAAAATAACATTGAATAAGTTCATAAATTAAATACACGAACCAACATCATCATGAACATCATCATTGGAAACAACGACGACAAGACCATCCAACAATCGGTCGTTTGTAATATTAGTAATACAAAGCTTGGGCAGATCACTTTGAATGATGAGGAATGCTCCGACAGCCCCTGCCATGGATGACTCACATCCATCGCAATCAACAACAACAACAACAACAACTCTTACTGTAACCGAGTGCGACCGGGTTAAACGATGATGCATTGCCACTTAAATTGACAGTACGAGTCTATTTTGATGTTTTCTTTTGACGTTTATTGGTGTAAACATGAATGTAGGCTTGTTTGGATTGCTTACGATTACGACGAGCATAGGTTTCGAAGACGTCGATTTGTGTAAATTGAGTCATTGTTCGCAATGAAAGTTCGTCGTTTGTTTATTGTATTTCGTTCGGTTCGTGGAAAACGCTTCACGATGTCATTAAGTACAGGCAATAATGTAGATTGGCAAGATTGAGTTCATCAGTAAATAGGAGCACTCACGAAGCCGCTGCCCGACGACGACGACGCATATGACAAATCGAAATAAGATGCTAATTGATGGAGGAGGAAAAATAAACGGAACACAAAATTTCGCGAAATAATTTTTATGAGCCTTGGGTTCTTTGGAAGTGTCTGGAATGCTTGAGATCAGTAAGAGTCGATATAAAACAGACTTCCATTTAGATGAATGGAAATATAAGAAATTTAGAAGAAAAACAGAGAAGTACACAATTGCAATTGCAATAAACTGAAAACTGCGTAGAGTTCAAGTTTTTGTGTTTAGTGTGATCTTCGTAAGTATTCGGTATGTATACTTGTGTAAACAATGGTTTCACCGTTCATGACCCTAGCAAACGAAAAAAAGGGAAAAGGACCCAAGAATATAAACGTCGAATGTTAGAACCCCTAAGGGACTACGTATAGCTAGAGACTTAGCGGATGCCCTGGACTGCTACAATGCTGATAAAACCGCCATCCAAGAAGTGCCATAGAGTGGGACAGGCATAAAGAAGATGAAAAATTGCGACGTCTACTATGGCAACTGCTACAGACAACAGAAACAGCGCTTATTTGGGTGCGGATTTGTCATTAAAAGTTGACTCAAGGATAAGACTATCAAACAAAATCTAGTTAATGAGCATGTAGCCGGCTTCAGGGCTAAATTCGCCAACATTAGCCTAATATGCCACCACGCCCGCACAAAAGAGAAAGATTATAATTCCAAAGGCTGTTTCTACGAGCTCTTGAAAGAAAGTTATGAGCAGTGCCCTAGACATGGCGTGACAATCGTTTTTGGCGATTTTAACGCAAAACTAGGGAAGGAGGACATCTTTGGAAATACTATCGGTAAGCATAGCCTCTATGACAAAACCATCAAAAACAGACGCTAATCGATTTTGCTGCGGGGCTAAATCCTATTGTAAGTAGTACACGCTTCACGCATCTCAAAATAATAAAGGTACCTACATGACGATCCCTAGATCAATTTACCGACATCACTCTTTCAAAGTGATAGATGTCCAAACTCTCCCAGAGGTCAACTTTGACACGAACCACTACCTTGTTGTAGCCAAGGTACGAATGAGAATATCTTGTTCACGACCAGCACGAACTAACGCTGTGAAGAGATATGACGTCGGAAAGCTACAATCGCAAGAGATTGCCAATGCCTTTTCCAATCGAGTGTCCCTTCAATTATCCTTGAATCCCATGCCGCCAGCATTAAACATTGAAGACCAGTGGCAGCAATGCCAAGAAGCCATCAGAACCGCTGCCTCTGAGGTTCTGGGTTTCACTCGGCCACCAAAACGAAACCCATGGTTCGATGAACAATGCAGGCAGGCAAATGCAGCCAAACAAAAAGCACGACAAATTTTGATGCAAGGGAGAAAAAAGGGCTGCTTTCGACCAGTACAATGAGATTTACAAGCAGAAAAGAAGGGAAGAACACCGAATTCTCAAAAAGAAAAAGAAGCAGCATGAGAAACGCTCGTTTGAAGAAATTGAGAGGTGCCATGCCAGGAATTAGATTTGTGAAGTTTTACCAAAAGGTATAAAGATACTGCCAGTTTGGCAAGCCCCAACTCAAGCCTGCAAAGACCAGCAGGGAAGCAAATCAGTAGAGTCACAGTCGCTACTGAGGATCTGGAAAGATCACTTCTGCAGACGGCTATGAAGACACAAATTCCGCTTTTAGGCAGATTGCCGTATTCAGCTTTGACAATGATCAAGAATGCCGTCCTCCCGACCTAGAAGAAGTTAAGCTTGCCATATACAAACTTAAATCAAATAAGACTGCAGGTGCAGATGGCCTTGATGCCGAACTTTTCAAGGCAGCAGGAGATCAGTTGGAAAGGAGCATGCACCAGCTGATCTGCATTATATGGTCGGAAGAAAGCATGCCCAATGAATCGAACCTCAGTATCGTATGCCCGATCCTAAAGAAGGGAGACCCTCACAATTGCGCCAGTTACAAAGGGATAAGCCTCCTTAACGTCGCTAGTAAGATCTTATCTGCTGTAGTATGTGAACGTCTGAAACCTGACGTCAACAACTTGATAGGTCCTTATCAATGTGGTTTTAGACCAGAGAAGTCCACAATAGACCAAATTTTCACATTACGGCAGATCTTGGAAAAAACCCGAGAACATAATATCGATATTCACCACCTCTTTATCGATTTTAAGGCCGCGTATGACAGTATTTACAGAGACGACCTGTGCAGAGCCATGTCTAGTTTCGGCATCCCTGCAAAACTCGTACGACTATGCAGGATGACTTTGGAGAATTCACGCTGCTTCGTCAAGGTCGAAGACCTTTGATGTCGAAAAAAGCTTTAGGCAAGGCGACAAGCTGTCATGCGATTTCTTCAACATCATACTTGAACAGATTATAAGAAACTCAAACGTCAACACCAGAGGAACAATCTTTCAAAAGTCTGTACAATTACTCGCCTATGCAGACGATATTGACGTAATGGGAAGAAAAAAGCGTTATGTCATAGGTGCTTTTGCGAGTATTGAAACAGAAGCGGCAAAAATGGGTTTGATGGTTAATGAGGGCAAAACGAAGTATATGCTGTCATCAAACAATTACACAGAACATCGACGAATTGGACAAAACGTCACAATAGACAGACATAACTTCGAGGTAGTACAGGACTTCGTCTACCTAGGATCCACTAGACACGGAAAACAACAATGAGTGCGGAGATCAAACAGGGAATAACTCTTGCCAACTATTGCTTCTTTAAGTAAAGAATTCTTCAGGTAAAGAGGGCATATGATAAACAAACCCTTCTCTAGAAAAACCAAGGTAACCCTTTACAGGACATTGATCATCACAGCCCTGCTTTACGGCGCGGAAGCATGAACTTTGTCGAAAGCGGATAAAGAAACAAGTGATCGTTTCGAAAGAAAAATAATTCGAATGATTTTTAGTCCTGTATGTGAAGACAATGTTTGAAAGAAGAAAAGGTTCAACAATGAGCTGTATGAGTTGTACTGCGACATCGGCATAGCCAGAAGAGTACGCATTGAGAGGCTACTGTGGCCGGGACATGTAGAATGGGTAGCAATCAAATGGAAGAAGGCCTCAATCAGGTCTACCCCGAAATGTAATGCCCTCATTAGCAAGGAAGTAAGCTTGAAAATTTAGTAAGAACTATTAGCTCTCCGTTGAAAACATATATGTCCCAAGCATGAAATGAAGATCGTCCTTTAAGGAGGACATTTATTCAAAGTATCACCAGCAAGTATAGCCTGTAGCGAAATATTGATGTTACCTTTTAAATAAGCCACTAGGGACCGGTAGTGCTATTGAAAATCTGCATATAAAAGCTGTACGCCACCGTAGTTTAGAGTTGAGTTTTTTGATTATATCTTATAAAAGTTTTTGTTAACGATTGAATAAATAGTTTTGTACGTAGAACTTGAGGACTTCTTTCTCTGAAGCTACGAGTTTTCCTGCAGAAAGACTCTGACTAATTCGACGAGTGAAACCTTGAGACCGGAAAGCAAAAAAAAAAACATCACAAGAATTCACGGAAAAACTTCCGATTACGGGCTTAGGCTAATCGATTTCGTTGCAAGGACAAATTTAGTTTCTTAATACCATACTTCTGAAAATCTCTTGGTGTTGCCAGATTTTTTGTTATCGTAAATGACCAATTAGTTTCGTTTGGAACGAACCAACACGGGTCACACGACTTTATTCTCCTCTATTGATATAATCAAAAAAGTGGTGTCAAACGAACCAATTGACCACTCAAATGGTTCGTGTAAGCTCGTGTTGGGTAGGTTCATATAAACGCGTCAAAAACCTCAAATTAATTGTAATAATATGCAAAAAATAGAAAAACTCACCTTTTTTGTGAGTTTTTGAAGCCGACCTCGCTGTTACACTGCTACTTTCATTAGAGTCATTTTGCTTCGGTACACACAGATTAAGCGGTTGATCAATTGCTACACTACCACTATCATCTTCACTAGTCTCACTCAGTGAGGTACTGCGGGTATTGCTGTTGCATCGCTCATCGAAGCGACTTATTTGCTGAGAGTACTGCTGTTGAAATGTTTTCAATATGGTCCTTGGTGACTTCATTCTACTCGCATCGGCATCAGAAGGTGGCATGTCCGATTTGATGCCAAAGGCAGCTGATATAAATGGTGTCCTTGAGCCGAGGTCATCAACAAGCTTAGTCATTTTTCTCCAACCCAAAATATCAGCAATGGCATATGGCGTCGGTCGATTAGGAGGCTTGGCATACACATGCGGATGCCATGTCGAGCTGATAGTCAGGGCAGCAATGTCATTTGGCTCAGGTGATTGTTTCATAGCAGTTACGGGAGATCTTGAGGGTTGAAAGCTCACAGCTTTGGGTCTAGCCGGCAGAATTTCTTCAGCACTCAATTGACCGTTACGCTTAAGGGATTTGTACTTTTCTCGTTTTCTCTCACCAGTCGATGAAAATTGGGCACCATTATCAGTCGCTGAGCCAACATAGGCATCTGGTTCGGAGGATGACAATGTTCTGGCATTGTTCCGCATTTGAAAGGTTAGCGGAGCTGTTTGTGGGCGCTCAGCGCTTAACAAGCTCGCTAATGTATCTTTGTTCGACGCCGGCAGTGTCATGGATTTAGCTCCGAAATGCGACAAAGTATTGTTTATATATTTCGCTGGCGGTATGGTTAGAGGACTCTTGTAAACAAACGGATGAACCATTGATTCGTTATCAAGGTTATCCCCGTCCGTACTTCCTGACCCTGTCTTACCGTTTGCTAATCTTTCTGTGCCAAAAAATGTGTGTTCCTTTAGCAGAGCTTGTGAATCAAAAATAGGTGCATGTGCTCCACTGACCACATCAGCAACACTGTCCTTATCCACTTCGGGCATCATCTAAGTTTTTGGCATTGACTAAAAAATAGAAAAAGAGGGATTTGGTTAGAAAAAACTTTTGAATGTTTCAGAGCACTAAATATAATTTCATTTAACAACAATGAGAAAAAATCAATCAGTCGAAGAACTTAACAACTTCAGCAGGGGATATGGTGTTGGGCCAAATGAAGTATTATACGGGTTTCGGAAAAAGATGTGTGTGTGTCATTTCCTAGTTTGTAGGAAGTGACAGGTTGCGCAAACTGTGGAAAGCAAGTTAACTTGTAGCAATCTACAAACGAAGTTTCAATAACTCCACCGCTCAATCAAGCTGATGCCCCACACATTGAAGATCTATTAGTTGGCGACTGCGGAGAGCAAGGTTATCTGATGAACAACGCAGAATTGTCTCAAATGTCAGTAAATCAATAACAGATGTGATCCGACGTAAGAAGATCATAATAGAAAAACATCATGATGCCTTAGAGGACTTGGAATTGTGCTGTTGTGCTGGTTGACATTGAAAATTCGGCCTACAACCATGAGATCTAATATGGGGTGGACCTTAGACAATGAGAAGTCCCAGAAGCCAACACATCCAGATGATTATGGACTTGTAAAAGGAAGCAGTAATAAAAGCATAAGATATTCAGCTGGAGCCATCAAAGAGATCGAAAATCACAGTAAGTGCACACCAAGGAAGCACTTGAGTCCTACTGAAGATAAAGTACAAAACACCAAAGGCGATTATCTACTTTGGATAATGTTAGAGCTATTGTATGTGAGGATCCTACATCCCTCTAACATGAGTTTGACGTTTAGGAAGTAAGTTGGTACCACATTAGTCCAAAAAAGACTGAGTTTCTGTCTTGCGAAATAAATCATCGAAAAAGCGTAGGGTGGATGAAGTACCCCCTTCGGCGAGTTGAGCTTATACAGATGCATGCACTGCGATGTCGAGTTTAAACCTATAGCGACAAACAATATCCACTGAGTTGAATGGAAGACCCCACTACACGATGTTTGCCAGTTCTTACATACGATTCACAATATTGGACAATGTACAAAATGCATGATAGAAAGTCCGAATAAAGATGCCTCCCAGGATTGCAATACTAGCAAAGCTTTAGCGAAAAAAAAACACCAAGATGAGAAAGCCTTCATGACAAAAATCAGAAAATAGGTCCTGAGAAACTCGTCAAAAATTAAACATCATACAACCTTCAGATACGTCGCAAAGCAAAAAGAAGAAAGGCAGACGTTAAGCAAAGATCCAAGGAATTTAGTGATCCCTATATAACTAAAGCTATATATTGTTCATTGGTCCGATCACTGTTAGAGTACTGTAGTGTAATATGGTCTCCGTTGTATGCTGTTGATATAAAGAAGCTTGAATCTGTCCAAAAGCAATTTTTGTTGTTCGCATTGAGAGGTCTTGGATGGAACCCCGACAGTTTTGTCTTACCTCGTTATTCACATCGACTAAATCTTATTATTATGTGCAGTCTTGTAAATCGTAGAGAGTTGTCCGAAGCTTTATTTGCGTTCGATCTTTTAAATGGAAATATTAACTCACCATTTTTGTGTTCCAAAATATCTGTTAATCCTAACGTTCGAATTTTACGACATACCAAATTTTTAAAGGAGAGCAACTCAAAGACTAATTATGCTTCTCATGAATGTTTCAACAGATGTTCAAAAACATTTAACAAATATTTTGACTTGTTCAATGTAAATATAAATAGGGAAAACTTCCGGAGAAAAATTCTAAATAGAATGATGTTTGAAGGCTCTTCTTGACTTTCTTTTGTGTATTTTTGTATTAAATCAAACTTCATAAATAATTATCTACATAGACAGTTTCTATAAACAATGTCCAATTTATATAGCAATTCCGTTTTATCAATCAAAAAATTGGTTTTATATAATACTTAGTACAACAAATGTATTTTAATTAATTTTTTTTATGTATTGCAATCTTTGTTAAATCTCTTTTATGTTTTTTTTATACTTAATGTTGTCTCACTTTGGCAAAATAAACTAAACTAAACTAAACTAAAAAACTCTCCTGGTACAGACAAATGCAAGGACTTCTGCTTTTTGTTGGCCTCAGACATCGAACAATCCAAAACTGTATGCCACTTGCCACCAACGAAATTGAGTAGTTATGTGGAAAGAATTAAAAGCTTGACTTCACATTAAAAAGAAAACTTAAACTACCTGAATATTGGTAAGCCCTGAAAGGCCCTTTTAGACGATCATTTCAGTTTTCATTACAGTTGAACCTTCAATTAAGCTTTAAGTTAGACGGTCAGTTCTCAGTACAGTTATCAGTTCAGTTTTCAAGTCAATTTTCAGTTGAGTGTATAAATACACGTCAGTTCGATGTTCAGTTGTGCTTTTTTTATTTGAGAAAAATCAGAAAGAAGTTTTCTGATTTCATCAGTTGTCAGTTCAGTTATCAGTTCATTTTTAAGCGTTTAGACATCGTTTTAGCTGAAAGCCTTTAGAGGAGTTCAGTTAATTGCTTTTTTCAGGCATGAGCTCTGAATTATTGGGAATGAATCCGTTCAACACTTTTGTATGTAGAACTAGTGTTACTTTGTAAACGATGTGTGATGCCATTAAAATGAAAAGGTGACAGAAGTGCACGGCACTATCGGCAATGCTGTTTCTGAGGCCAACGCGTTGTATCCAACAGAATGTATTATTTGTAAGATGGTTTGGGAAAGTACCCCATATGTCAAAACCATTGGGAATCGAAAATTTTGTTTCACCAACAAAGTAGCTAACGCATTTCAATTTACTCACCGTAAAAGTAATGGTATTTTTGAATGTGGACTCATTTTTCAACCAATGTGTGATCAATTATTAAGAAGTTCAAACTAAGTTGCATTTAATATAAATGTAAGATCTAATCACATGTTAGGTGCGTTTAAATCGCTGAGAGTATCTCAAACAGTTAAATCATTTGGAGCAGTTAATAAAACGGTAGAGGTGAATATATTCATCAGATCGCTTCGATCGTCGAAGTGAAAATCTTCTTGATTTAGTTTTCTCTTGGGAGAGGGTTCCCTCCTTCGTCCTTGTCTAAACAGCTTTTGCAGTAGTCTTTTGATGGAACGCCGAGTATTGTGGGGGTTCTGCCTACGAGACAATGGATATAAATTTTTTTTTTATTATTATTTAAATGAACCATGTCGATGGGGAACTCAGTTCTCTTCAAAAAGGGTGCTTTGAAATTGAAATTATGATGAAACTTTTCTTTGTTTTCAAGGTAAACTGAAAATACATTGATCAGGATCGAAATATAGAGTGTTTGAAGCGACCGTCAACTTTGGTGTTCGGTTACATTTGCTTTGAAGAATTCGAATTAAACCAAAGATTTTTTCTAAGCGTTTGTTTCTTAACGAACTCAACTCCAAACTACGCGTATAATGTTGAATCTGGTATCACATCAATTTACAATAAAAATTTAAGCACAAGCTCTGATTATTTGTTAAGAACATTGAAGAAACTCGAAAATAGTCTTCAGAAATCCATAATGATACACCTCCTTCCAACACAGTCGTCGCCCTTTAAAAAATGGGACTCCCTTGCACAATCTTATTTTCAAGGCTTACGTCGGTCATCGGCTTCATCAACAAGAACTATTTATAGGGATTTAGATCATCGCCTTTGTCATCGAATTATTTCCCACTCAACATTCCCGTTACTGCTATAAGCACTATTTTTAGAGGAAGAGTCGAGATTTTAATTTTGAATTATATCCCCCTTCGCTCAGATTTGCCGATCTTGTGAAACTTTTGCAATCGATACCACCGATACCAACTGGCTATCCACCTTATAGCAGTATACCCAATTTTGTTCAGAAGATTCTATTTTCCGTTCTCTCTAGAGATAAACTTATAGACATTTTAAGCGGATCCGCATGTTGGTTCTTCTTCTTCTTCTTTTCATTTCCGGCGTTACGAGGAGTGATCTTGAAGCGATCACAACTCTCCCACTTTTCTCCGCCTGTGGGGTACGCCGCGTTGACCTCGGAAAGCGTCGACAAGCCTCCCGGTTTTGAATTGTTCCATGTCTGAGGCCAACCAAATGCTGCTGTTTTTGCATTTGCTTGTACCAGGAGTGTTTTGACCTGCCTTTTCTTTTTCGTCGCGAATTTGTTGAAACGTTGTACGATATTGCCTTTTGGACGGGGTTCTGCGGATCTCTCCTTTGAACATGACAATACCAACTGAACCGGTCGTGCTGAATTTTGTCCAAGATGGTACTTTTGACATGAAGGCTTCCACGGATCTTAGTACTTCTAATTCTATCAAGCTTTGTTACTCCTGCTGTCATCCGAAGCATCTTCATTTCGGCTGCCGTCAATTTGCTCTCATACTCTTTGTACATTGTCCAACATTGTGAACCGTATGTCAGAGCTGGAAGGACAACTGCTGTGTAGAGTCTTCCTTTCAGCTTAGGGGGCATTTTTCGATCACAGAAGATAGCGGAGTTTTCTCGCCACTTCATCCACCCTACGCTTACTCGATGATTGATATCGTCATCACAAGTTGCTTCACTATTGATCATAGATCCCAGATATTTAAACTTTTCACACTTGGGAAGCACATTTCCATTCTAATAAATGTCTGGAATAGGCTTGTCTGGATCAGAAAAAGGGCAGCACAGGTATTCAGTATTTTAAGCGCTAATACGGTACCCATTTCCTTCCAGAACATCAATCCAAACTTCAAGTGCTCGTTGCAGGGATGTAGGATCCTCGCTTATGATGGCTCCATCGTCAGCAAAGAATAATTGTTGTACTTTATTGTCCGTTACTTTTCCAGTAATAGCAACAAACCCGCATTGGTCATCAGACAGCCTTATTATTTTCATAGTGTGGGACATCAACTTGATCGAACGATAGTTGTCACAGCTTCTGGTATCTCCCTTTCCCTTGTACATTGGAAGAAGAAAACTTTCCCTCCATTGATTAGGCAAACTGTCACCTCTTATAAGCTTGGAGATGAGAATCGTGAGCCATCTCAACCCGATGTCTCCCATATTTTTCCAAAACTCATATGGTACCTCGACTGGCCCAATCGCTTTGCCTTTTTTGGAGTTCTTAACTGCCTCCCTAACTTCTTCGACTGTGACGTCGGAAGTTAGGTGCAGCTGTTGGAAAGTGGTGCCGAGGAAACTGTTCATTCAAAAGATCATCACAATAATGTCGCCACCTGTGAAGAATTTTGTCGTCATCCACAAGTAGCAGTCCTTGAGCATCATTGATGAACTTCGGCGAACGAATCTCCTGCGCATTTCTCCTTCTCTGAGCGGCTATTTTGAAAATGGTTGCTCCCTTATTCAAGTTGCTTTGTCTTAGCTCTTGGATTGCCTGATTTGCTTCAGCAGCTGGGGCAGAAATCTCTTCCAGCTCTCGATATAGGCCCTCCGTGCTTTTTGCTTGAAGTTGGGCGCACTTTTTCTTCGCTTCTTTTCTGCAGCTCTTGTATTCCATTTTGAAACGCGCTTTTTCATTTGTATTTCTTGAGGGGCACTTCGACCAAGCTGGGAAAGCTGCTTTCTTCTTTCTAATCACTGCTTTAGCTTCATCAAGACCTATACCTATCCTATATATTCAAAGAATCAGTTTCTCAGATTCCTCCCTATGCCTTAGCTTATAAAAAGACTTCAAAGTCGTTTAGCTTCTGGAAGTGATTTAAAGAGCAGCCCGGTGGCAATGAATCTACTTTGATTTTTAAAAATGATAAATGATATTTGGTGTAAGTTGTGCAGTGGATTTCAAGTAATTGAATACATTTATTGTCAGGATCTCAGGATGGAAAAGTTTCTAGACAACAACAATTTAAGGACTCTGAGTAAGTTTTAAAGCGTCTTTTAATGTGAGGCAAGTAAACTAAATAAATAAAATATACCAATCAATGTCTGGATAAAAATGGTAAATTAATGAAAATACCCTAAACAATCAATTCAAGTTCTTAAATCTTAATTGGTGCAATTTATGCATGAGCTTCGCAGCAGTTAAAAAAAGCCACTTTTGCCCTTTGCAGAGCGTGGTAGTCGCATCGATTTTCTTTTAAGCCACCGGTGACCGTTCAGGTACACAAGCAAGCTCATTATCTTCAAAGAATTCTCGGGAGGCTTTGAAAATCGTGTACATAAGTTCAATGTAGCCTTCGATTTGAGCTGGCCCCAGAATTACTCTCTTATCATTTTTAATGTATCGTTAAAGCTGTGTCCTCTTCCTTCCTTCGAAAAATCATTAATTTTAAAAACTCTCACTTCACGGTGTTTACATTTACATGTATTCCAAATAAATTAGTTTCAAACTAAGCACAATCATCGAACTATTAATTTCCAAAGATCAATTACGTACTTAATCCCGGAGCCATTCAATTTAAAGCAATCATCGGCGAAGATGAACTAAAAACCAAAAACAAAAAAAAAAAAATTAAACACTAATACATCCGCATTACCACTCCACCGCACACACCACTTCAATGAAGTTGAAAGCAAATCACAGAATACTATTTGTCACCCCCAAAGGCCACACACAATAACTATTTCGTGCTTAATCTACACCCCATTGTTTGGTGTACAGTTTGTTTGCAAATTACAGCCTCCGGATCCTGACAGCACATAATAAAAGAAAATAGATATAGAGAACAAAAAAAGAAAGAGAAATAGTTTTTAGACACACACAAACACATAGGTATGATACCTCTTGGGCCACAAATCACTTCAATTCCAAGTGATTAACTAACACACATGTGTCAACGTTAAATGCAAAACACACAATAAAACAACGATTCGAGATCGAGCACGTCTGGCAATGCTGACGCTTCATCGATTTTACCCTACGCTACAATAATATTAATAACATTACATTCCAGCTCATCCCCAGGAGTCACACAGCACAGGCAGAACAGTCAGCTTCCCGCCCTCTTAAACGTTCCAACTTCACAATATCCAACTGACAACAATTTAACTCAATTTTCTATACAACTTGGCAATCGTTTCAATTCAACGTAGACGACACACAGGGAGAGTACATCTACCCCCTCGAAGTCCCACTCTGCGTTGCTTATAGTGCCTGAAGGCAGCAGCAGCAGCAGCAGCAGCACACACAAGCCACGCTCCGTATTGGGCTAGAGGGTGATGAGATGGTGTGAGTGCGAGTGTGGGTGGTCGACAACGACAACGACAACAACGTAGTCCTGTGTGCTCCTTGAATGGGCGAACAAACGTGCACACTACTGACATTTGTAGCTCAGAAGCGACCCGGATGGATAGAATATTCACGGAATCGTGCTTCATAAGCACAAAAAGCAGCACGGTAATAGTATCCAAACCGCCACTCCTGCTTCCACAAACAACCTCCTAACCCCATTCCACTTAATCATCCAACAACCTTTATATCATCATTATTATCATCCCTTATGGGTTGGCTTACAGTTGTGCTTGCTCCTCATCGTCGTAGTCGTCGTCATCGTTTAAACATTGTTGCTTTGGCAATGAGTTGTGTCGTGTCGTTTGCTGAAGACGAATCTCAAGGCAGGGGGTCGCGCACATGGATTCTCTTCCACAGCGATGTTATATGAAGGAAATGATTCGAAACAAAAGTGGTATAGATGAACAAAGGGACTCTTCAGTTTGATGTTTCGGTTTGAATAGGCATTTGCTTTATACTTGCAAATCTTGAATTCAGCTATGGAAGAATGGGAAAGCAAGTAAAAAGCACTCGGCAAATTTTAAATGATCTGGGGATTGATTTCTTGACCTCAATGAGAGATCAAAGCCGGCTAAGCGGTAATGGTATTTCTGTATGAAACCAAAGATCGAAGCCTTACGATGTCATAAGTTTCTTCGTCCAACAACAATGAAAATTCCAGAACAGCATTTAATAACATCACTGCTGCGATTACTTTGTTGCTAGTTGCAATGATCTGTTTTGTGTCTTCCCCCCTCGCAACAATGTAGAAACATGGTTGCCAGGTCCCAAAGCAATTCAGTGGCCCACCCAAATTTTGGCTACCCACAATCGTCACCAGAGTTAAGCCCAATGTAAAATTCACTGCGGGAAGTTCGGATTAAATCTGAAGGAATTTTTCTCCAATGCATGTCTATGTGTGTTGTGTGCGATAGGCAAGATGTTTTTTCTTTTTAGTTAGGCACTATTTGAGAGTTCAAGTATCAAGCTCTAAAAGTATCTTCGTAAAGCTTCGAGTATCTAGATACAAATTAAATGTCTTGCTACTTGACTTTCTTCAGTCGAGACTCATAATTTATAACGTATTTTATTACGTCTAGTATACAGACAAACACCAAGGTATACGGATCTAGAACAGCGCCATTATTTTAGAGTGAGTATTTGCTAAAAACTCCTTTGTTTTATTGGTAAGAAACGATCTGAGTGCTATAATGACGCGTCACCTAGCGTCTAGCGTGGTATTCAGAATGCCATGGTTTCTGTTTCTACCACACGTGTCATTGCACAAGAAGCACTAAGAAGTGGCCACAGCCTTTCGCCACAATTAGATAATCTATTACACAATTCCAACCTTGGTGTATCGTCTTACTATCTTCTGTCGGAAGATAGTAAGACGAAATGTCGGACTTCACAGGAAGTGATCCAATTATTGATACAAAACTTTTTGTGTGCAGATCCCTCGAGAAGGTAATCATCTTGTCATCGAGTCAGAAGATGACCAAGAAAGAAACATATCCAATAATTTCGCCAGTTTCGGATAATAGAGCAAGACTCGCCGTGATGGATATTTGTTTAGAAAAAATTTTTCAGCGATATACCGACGATTACTTCGTCGTGTCGGGAGATCTAATTTCTCAGGATGAGTCAACTGAACGAAAACTTTGAGAAACGTTTGAACAACGCATATACGTTTCAAAAAGAGAAAAAGAGTACGATTCACGAAATTGTTGCCAAGCATAACACCAGGGCCAGACGATTGATTTTTGAATTCAATTTTGCCAGAAGTGCATGTTGTATAATGTAAAGCGTGTCTATCTGTTGCGTGGGAGGTTCGAGGTTCGATTCCCAGGTATATCAGGAATAAAATAACGTCTTTTCTTGGATATCGTCGCCTTTCGCTAAGAATTCACAAATTATCCAATAGTAATTTCATGTCATGAAAAGCGTTTTCTCGATAAGCCGTTTGGAATCTGTAAAATATTGAAGGTCCCTTCCATTCCTCCATTCCATTCTAGTGGTACCCGTGGTGTGATGGATAGCATGTCCGCCTGTTAATCCAGAGGTTCGTGGTTCGAATCCCAACATAAGCAAAAATATTTTTTCACGGGTATCGCCTTTCGCGAGGAATTGGCAAGTCCTCCGTTAGTATTCATTGCCATGAAAAGTGCTTTCTGGATTAGCCGTTCGGAACCGGCAAAAAATTGTAGGTCCCCTCCATTCCCTCACAAGGCACGGCTTTAGCTCACAAACGGAGGATTCACCTAGGTTCGTATTTCTTTAATGACCTTAGTGATCTTACTCACATCGCATCGGCGCCCTGCGTCTCTCCCGCTTCATTGTAATCTCAAAACGGTTCCATTAGGATGAGACTACATTAAGCGGGGAATACACGATACAATTATCACACCGATAATCGTACATCGCATGGTATGATTGTACCGTGTGTGTACATGAAGTGAACCGCTGTACCGATGTTTCAATGTCGAATGCTTTGAAGTGAAAAACAAATTCGATCGTATGCGATCCAAGTCGCTTACGACCGACGGGGACGATTGTATCGTGTATTCCCCGCTTAAGATCCACCGTGGTACCACACTGGCTACCGACATAGTGAAAGAGAGAAAATCTCGCAAATATTAGAGCAAAAAATCATATTCTGGGCAACCAGCTGACTATCTTAGAGGCCAGTTATGGCGTTAAGAAAATCGGATAAGGAAAAATGCTCAAATGGAATAATACCTACGTTTTCTTAAGATTTGAAGAACAAATGCCACAGTAATCGATTGCAAATTACTTGTTGATTGTTTATTGCAAAGAAAATGTTTAATCGAGTTTATTCAAAAATTGTATTTGCCTAGTTTCCTGTCAGCTGACTGTAATTTCAGCCAATATGGAACAAATTTTCCAATGAGCTGGGTTCCATTTTCCACGCATTCCACTGATAGACTCACAGCGGATGTTTTTTTTCCTGTTCGATGGAAAAAGAACACCAGTTGGCTCCAGGACATTGGTAAGGCTGCTGGGTCAAAACGAGATACCAGAAAACTCGACTTGACACAGAGAACAAACTAGACTGAGCGCAATCACTATGGAAGTATTGTGTAAGAAAAAGGAGAGCTCATCAGTAGACTTTACCCAGGCAAATTTGACGAAATTCCGACCGATGGACTCTGCTGCCATAAGAAGTATTCAACAAATAACTAATAAAAAATAAAATAACAGTTCATCATTAAGATATAAACAAAAGGCACCTGTACTGTAATTCATGTACGCATGTTTTGTAGCTATCACCACGATATAATCCGTTGAGAAACCGAGGAAACTGGAACAAACAACTATTTTCGTGGAACTTCGTTTAATCTTCCACCGTTTTCGCCGGATTTTGGAAGGCAGAACAGGGATACTGGATTTTTGGAATATATTTTGAATTTATTAAATACTCTTATCCGGTGCATTCGCTACTAGTTCCAACTAAAGAATGTACCTAAAATTATTTTTCATTATTATTGATTTTGAATGAACAACACTTCTAGCTTCTATCTAATTTAATGCTATCTTTTGAAATGTTACTGTATATGAAGTTCATAATTTTCTTGTAACTGATAATAGTGAAAAATAAATAATACTACTACTACTAATACTACTACTTCTCTAGTAAGCATCACAACAGGACACGACATCCTTGGCTTTCAAAAACAGAATAAAAAAACCATAAGCGAATAGTGTAGGCGATCAAGTGATAAAGAAACCCATGAAAGCTCTTATTGTTATTTATGTTAGATACTATTTAGCTATCTACCAAGAAATAGGATTTTAAAAAGACATTTTCTTCAAGACTATGGAGGGACCTTTAGCGAGGAATTGACAAGTTCTATGTTAGTAAATTCATTGCCATGAATAGCGCTTTTTCGATTAGCCGTTCGGAACCGGTTGAAAATTATAGTTCCTTTCCATTCCCTCACAAGACATGGTTGTGAGAAATGCGGCCCTGAGGCTCCTCGCTCTATTGCGCTACCTTATTTATTTATTTATTTATTGAGGAACCTCTTGACATTTCCGGAAATCGCTTTCCAAAATCTATAAAGTTATATCTATATATATAAAATAGGATGTATGTATGTATGTATGTCCGTAGTAGACTCCTAAGCCATCCAACGGATTTTTATGAAATATTCAGGGTAGACATAGTTAGTCCAGAGATGGTTCCTGTCAAGGTTTGATCCCCATATTCCCAAAGGAACGGGGTTGGGAACGGAAAATTAGAAACTACTCCACAAATTTCAAAAATTCTTTCAGCACTAGGGGTGCTACATTATCTCCCTTCATCAGTAACTTAGACTATATTTCATCCATATAATCCCACAGGAACAGAAACGGGAACGAGAACGTGAACTTTAAAGTTACTTGACCGATTTCAAAAATTCTTTTAACTCTAGGATGTTACATTATCCCTCAGTGACATAGATTTATATTTCATTCACATTATCTCCATGGGAACAGAAGATTCCAACAGGAATGGGTTAGGAACGGAAACTTGGGAACTACTGGACAGATTTCGAAAATTCTTTTAGTATTAGGATGTCACATAGTCCCACAGTAAGAAAGATTATATTTCATCCCCAAATTCCCACGGAAGAGGAAAAACGAGAACGGGAACCTTAAAACTACAGACTCGAGCAAAGGCGGGCGGTTCACCTAGTTTGTATATATTTTTGCTAAAGAACGGATCTGCATTGACCTGAGTGTGACAGAAATAACTGCCATTTCACGATTATAGCCAAGACTATGTCTGACAAAATAGCCTACAGTTGTGAGATCATATCAAAGCCGAAACTTCCGATGAGACCATCATCTTGTCATAGGGGGGTTCACAATATATTCTAATATCTTAGAAGCTTCTAATCACACAAAATAATTTCAAAGCCCTCTTAATAGATAGTTATGTTTCTTACAGTCTTCATAAAACTATTGCACCTAAAAGACAAACATAAGCGAAAAATAACATTAAAGCAACTTATTTTAACCTTTTCCCAATTAAATGGAATAAAAAAAGTTATACTCGTTTTTGTTAAATGGCCCCCAAATACAAGGATTTAAACAAGAAAACTCATATCAATCAAATGCCTGCACATTAAAGCAAAGCTTGTCCTAGCCAAAGTGTTAGATCCTTTCCGGTTTTTTACTTGCAATTACCTAAGAGAGAGGTTACAATAACCATCAGATTTGACAAAGTTAGCAAAAGTAAAAACCTAACGTCTTTATTACGTTTTGAAGATGAAACAGCGACTGAGTAGTTCTGTGAGAATATCTGTCGTAACTTAAAACAACAAAATAATTCAAATTTCTAATAAAAAAAACTGCAACCCGACAACCATGAGAAATCTATTTAATCTAAAAATATTTTCAGATTTCACAACTACGTACTACAAAAAAAGAGCACAGTCAAAAAGTATCCATAGATCCAGCCAGTTCCACAGTGCAATCCACTTCGAAGTTCATGTATAATTGAGAGAATAATCGTTTAGGTATTTGCACAAAAGGAGGCGAACAGAACACCCAAACACACACACAGGCACCCACCCACAGTCGTACATACACAAGGACACCACATACACAGACACACACACCCCTACAGAAAATAACTTCTACCCTTCGCATTTCGCAACCTCGGCTATACGAGGTATGACACGGAGTGTCCTTTAGCAAATTTATTATGTGCCAAGGATCTCGGGTGGAAGTCGAAGAGTAAAAGTTTTGCTACAATAATACTATGTATACAAATATCTATACTTTATCAACTGAGAGGGTCTTAACAGAAGCAGAGTCAGGGGTTCGTTCGGCAAGGTTGAGAAGTGGTGATGGTGAGGGGAGGGTTGGATAAGTTTTTCTTGGAATTCATCATTAAACGTTTCCTCTCTTTCTCGGTATGAATTCGACATAAGCAAAGAACAATTTCGTTCTTCCCTCGTCCTTCGGGCATCCGTCTTTTCGTTCATAGCAGGGATTTCTGCAGAAAGTAGAATATAACAATTTAAGTAGGTACTACGAAAAGTTATTTAGACATTTTCATTGTTTGGAGCTTATTCGATGGCTGGTAAACGACATTGCTGCTCTTTAGAATGGTTGGTTGGCTGAATGGAAATTTCGATTAAGGGAGTGAGTTAATTAGAGTTTTAGTGTTGTGAGAACGTCTGTTTGACAAGAAAAACAAGATTCTTGTTGATGTATAATTTATGTAACAGAATAATTACAATTGATAGCTGATTTTGATTAAACAAAATAAATTGAAAAGAAAAACTAAAATATTTACCAGCTTAACCAGAAGTGAATTGACTTTTCCCTTCAATCAATGCAGAACCCTTTTTGAATTATCTCCTTATGCTTAATTCCAAGACTTAAGTTAGGAAATAAAGCGTTTGGCGTTCAGGAGCTTGCAGACGTTTGCAGTTATATAATAAAAAAACTATGAAAACTTGAAATTAGGATCCTTTCCTCTATAGAACTCAACAAGAAACCAAAGAGAAAGCTTTAACAGATTCTAAAAGAGAAACAAGACCTTCATGAAAATCATGGTGACAAAAAAACCCTAATAGAAACATCTCCTTTTTTTTTCCTTTAACGGTGCTATGAGCATTGTGACCTTAAAAAGCTCAAAGCTATCCAGTCTGTTTCAGGCCAGTGATCCGTCTAGTGACATAATACATTAGACTGGTTCAAAAAAAGTGAATATATTTAATTTTTCGAAACAATTCCATTTAGGGTATAAGGGAGGAGGTGTAAAAAGATGTCTCTTAAAAGGAGAGCTCTTAATGTTAATATTTAGAGGTCGCTAATCGCAGATTAGAACTATTTATAAATTTGTTGCTCTACAAAAAAGGTTTCTTATCATTTTTTGACAAAATCACTCCTTCAAAAGAAGTCCAATTTAGAGTAAATTTAAGTTTTTTTCTTGATTTCTGACAAAACTTTAACCTTGAATAACTTTTGAAGGAGTGAATTTGTCGAAAAATGATAAGAAACTTTTTTATGTAAAGCAACTAATTTTCTATAAAAATATGTATCGTTCATCCCGGCACTTTGTTTCTAGACCGAAATATAAAATTCCAAGATTTAAAAGTTTTTTTTCTCATACAATTTGTATGGGAAATAGAAATCTGCGATGAGCGACCTCTAAATATTAACATTAAGAGCTCTCCTTTTAAGAGGCATCTTTTTACACCTCCTCGAAGGTATAAATGGAATTGTTTCGAGTATAATAGTCACTTTTTTTGAACCAATAGTCTAATATACAATATATACATGCTTCATTCTTTTTATAGAACGGTCTTTTTAAATGCTTGTTGCTTTTCGCAGCAATGCCACCAAGTAGTCTGTAGCTAAAGGATAGCTAAAGGATAGATAGATAGATGATGCAGCCTTCTTATTAATGTCGAGGAGCATAGGCTAATATGTCTGCAGGACATACAACCTACAGATCCAATGGTTGGTAGAAGCCTTCACTACGAACCCTGAGAGACCAAGCGCTAGCTTACGTCGTGCGTAAGCTGTCTGAGACAGATGCCTCAAAATTTCAATAGCGGTCTATTATACCCGGCTCCGAACCCAAACAAGACTAAAAGAATTTGGTTTTTCAAACGTATTCTGAAAAATTTTGAACTTAAGGGTCGAGTAGAGTCACAGCTTGGTTGTCGCTGCAGATATACAAATATTTCGTCTCATCGAGCCATTGTACTGCATATTTTTCACAAAAAGATTCAGTTCCCAGACAATACCGCACCAAACTTTTTGGAAGAAGTAAAATTGATCAAACGAAAACATATTCTTAAATAAAACTTTTTAAAGAAATTGACCAGAGATGAAAAAAATTAGAACTCTGTAGACACAAATGAAAATGTCGCTTCGTCATGTAGCTTACAATAAGATCTAAAACTCAAAATTATGAAAAACTGAAGTGATGATGGTAAGGAGTCCCGATCATTTAAGTGTAATGTTGGTTAGGGTACAATAGCATTTTAGGTGGGTTAGCAAAAGAAGAATGCTATTTTGAGGAAGAAAACAGAAGAAGAGGTTTCATTCAAATTTTCATAAAATTTTCTGGTGTTCATTTCATGGTTAAGAAGAGGAAATATGTAACATGCAAATCTGGACCTTGAGTGAGAGCAAATGGCAATGAGCAAAGGGCAAAAAAAAAAGCATTGTAGTCTAAAATACTTGCATTCGCAAAAGCTATGGAAGTTAGCCTTCTTAGATATACCGCCGCTTCGCCTTAAACAGTAAAAACTCTATCTCCTCAATAAATAAAGGAAAGAAAAAATACAACGACTTACATTTCTTGTATGTCACTCTTCAGACTACAAACACAAGAGCACTAAGTAAAATGATAAACAAAGTAATCACCTCCTATCGCTTAAAATGAAAGAATCCTTGGTCTGGGTCAGAATTTTTCTACTCACATATCTGGTTCAACTAGACACCGCAGTACCCAGAGCTACATAAGCTCTACAATTTCAATGGTTCTTCTAGATGTGTGTGATACCTGTGGCATTAATCCTAGCATGTTTGTTGTTTGCCTTATGGGAGTTTGAGGATCGAATTCAAGAAGTATTTAGTTGTTCTTCTACGGGCATCAGCTACCACATAGTAAAGTCCTTCTAGAATACCTAGGTAGTCGGAAAAAGTACTTTCTGGTTCAATCGTTCGGATTAGGAAAAAAAAAATGCTAAGTCCGTAAGACACAAAGCTCCCCGATCTTTGTTATATCACACTATTCATCTGCCTTAATTTCAACAATCAGTACAGGAAACTTCCGTTGCTTCAGATTCAGATAAGAAGCCTGGACTTTACTTTAACGTCAGATGATTTGTTAAACTTTTATATATTCAGAGTACTCTAAGACCTTAGCCATTTTGGGGATGGAGTGACTTCTATCTTATGATGGCTTTAGCCTCTTACAAGGAACCTACTTCACAGATCACACTTATTTACTTACTTAGGTGGGCATTACAGTTCGGAATAAACCAGAGCCTCAACCAACATCCTTCTATAACGACTTCGATTTCGGACGAGCTCTCTCCAGTTTTGCACTCTAAGTCTGTTGAGGTCTTCTTCCACTTGATTGCGCCACCTAAGACGAGGTTTTCCCCTTCCATGATTTCCCTGAAATGTGCTTTCAAAAACGCGTTGAGCAGGAACGTTGATATCTATCCGCTCTACATGGGCCAGCCATCGTAGAAACGCGATGCGTACTCTTCTATATTTGCCCATGTCGCGGTGCAGCTTATACAGCTCGTTGTTATATCTTCCTCTCCACACATTTTCTCATAGGGGACCAAAGATCATTCGGAGAATTTTTCTATCGAAAAGACCAAGGGTTTCCTCATCCGCTCGCGATAAGGTACATGCCTCCGCGCCGTATAGGAGGACTGGGATGATAAAGGTCTTATAAAGGGTTACCTTGGGTTTTTGGAGGGGGTTTTGTTTCTCAATTACCATCTTTACCATCTTAACCAAAAGAAGCAACGGAAGACAAGAGTTATTCTCTGTTTGATCTCCACACTGATTGTTTGTCGTGTCTATATAGCGGATCCTAGGTAGACGAAGTCCTGTACTACCTCGAAGTTATGTCTGTCTATTGTGACATTTTGTCCAATTCGTCGATGTTTGATGACAGCATATACTTGGTTATACCCTCATTAACCATCAAATCCACTTTTGCCGCTTCTGTTTCAATACTCGCAAAAGCACCTATGACATCACGCTTTTTGCTTCCCATTACGTCAATATCGTCTGCATAGGCGAGTAATTGCACAGACTTTTGAAAGATTGTTCCTCTGGTGTTGACGTTTGAGTTTCTTACAATCTGTTCAAGTATGATGTTGAAGAAATCGCATGACAGTTTGCCTCCTTGCCTTAAGCCTTTTTCGCCTCAAAGGTCTCGGTGAGTTCTCTACCGACCTTTACGGAACAGCGTGAATTCTCCAAAGTCATCGTGCATATTTGCACGAGTTTTGCAGGGATGCCGAAACTAGACATATCTCTATACAGCTTGTCTTGTAAATACTATCATACGCGGCCTTGAAATCGATGAAAAGATGGTGTAGATCGATATTATATTCTCGGTTTTTCAAGACCTGCCGTAATGTGTAGTTGTCGTGGGTTTTTTCAGACGTCCACATATTACAGCAGACAAGATTTTATAAGCGACGTTAAGGTTTAAGGAGGCTTAGTCAATTGGCGCAATTGTGAGAGTCCCCTTTTTTGGGATCGGGCTTACGATACTGAGGTTCCATTCAACGGGTATACTTTCTTTCAACCATATCATGCAGATCAGCTGGTACATGTTCCATTCCAACTGGTCTCCAGCTGGCTTGAAAAGTTCGGCATCAAGGTCATCTGCACCTGTAGGTTTATTTGATTTAAGTTTGCATTTTTGATCATGGTCCAAGTTGAATGGGGCATTGCGCCTGACAGCGAAATTAGTGTCTTCATAGCCGTTAAGCAGTCAGCAGAAATGATCTTTTCAGATCCTCAGAAGCGACTGTGACTCTATTACTAAGTTTCCCTGCTGGTCTTTACAGGCTTGAGTTTGGGCTTTACCTAGCAAGATCTTTTTTTTCTTGTTGAGAATTCAGTGTTTTTCCATTCTGTCAATCTAATAACAGATCATTTGTCGTAGCCGTAGCGTAATGGCTTGCCTGTTACGGAGAGGTTTGAGGTTCGATCCCCAGAAACATCAAAGAAAAGAAAATGTTTTTCAGGGGTTCGAACCTAACGCGATAAACTGCCAAGTCCTCAGAGAGTAATTACAAACTGCCATGAAAAAAAAGCTTTCTACTTATCCGCTCAGAACTGTCATAAAATTGTAGGTTCTTGAAAGGCTTTCGGCTCCGATGATTCCATTGTTTTGAGCCACAATGTAATCTATCAGTTGTATTTAGCTTTTTAAAGTCCTTTAGAGTCAGAAAAAATAAAAAAACCTTACATAGTGCGGACATTTTGTTTTTGACAGAGCATAGTGATTTTTGCGCAATGTGGTATGTGATAGAGAAAATTATATCTCCGAGCAACACTTATTGACTTACCGAGATGAAATATATTTTCTATGTTGCCCTGAACTATAGGGTACAAAATTATAAAAAGATTTGCTCTAATCCATGACATGGTTTTCGCGTTTGCACCAACAGACAGACCTATGTAAAGACCTGGTCATAGTTGTTGATGTGCAATGACGACGTTCGAGTGTTCAGTAGATAGGCCGGACGCGTGGGTTCAAATCCCGCTCTGGGCATCTACTCAGCCTCTTAGTTTCATCTGGACCCCGCCCTTGAGGTTATATGTGAAATCACTAACACCTTATTTCCACCTACTGCACCACAAAAAAAAGTGAAGGCTGCTACCCTGGTAGTACAATGGACCGTAAATTAGGTCTGAGTGCTCCAGATTAGCAAAAGCCTCCTCTTTTAAAAAATTAAAAAATTACGCAAATGCAAAAACATACTTGGCGAGAAGAAAATACAAAACAACCAATTTCACTCAATAGCCTAACTTTTGTTTAGCGAAGTTCGATTTGTTTCCCTCCTGTGGCACATACTGTGTCAATTATGGAGCTCAAGTTCTCTGTCCAATGTTTCGGATTTCAGGAATTTTAAAACACAACAAAAATTAAAATGGCATTTCATTGATGTTCCTTCCAGTTGGTGTTATTTGTGTGCCTTCCTGCATGGCATATGGGTGCGTGCTTGTCTTTTAGAGGACCTCTACCGTATCATTAAAGAACACACAATGCCGTCTGCTAACACATCAGGACCAGAAAGGAGGTGGTTGATTTTATGCACGTGCTGCTATAGCTCGTTATATTTGCCACTCCACCAAAACGGCGAAGCATCGCGTCGTGCTGTGTCGTCGGTCGTCGACATAATGCATACGCATATAAGCACACTCAACCACCACCGCACAGCGTCATTGCCTGCCAAAGTATTTAGGCAAGTATTCTAATTACAGATTTGAGAACATTTTCCACTCTGTCATTTTCCATTAATAATGTAATTTTTCTTCCGGAGTAAACTAAGCGGGTGCCTGATTGGGGCATTACCTACATTCTGCAAGTTTTGTGTAAGCGAATGTGTCGCTATCGTATACTCGTATACTCATTTCACTGGGGTTGTGTTGCTGGGGTGGCATGGCGGTCGGTAGTTCTCGTTGTCGGGTTATTTCATTTATGCAATGGAAATTGAAATTTCGCACATTATTGCATAATTATTAATATTTGGAATAATTCGCCATTAAGGCAAATGTGGGGAATTCGGGGGCGTAGGTACACCACACACACACTCAGAGACGCGAAGATAACGATACCGCTTCACAATATGACGATGGAAATAATAGCGATGAGGGTGGGATAGTGTGTGAGTGTTGGGATTTCGATTTTGTGTTGTCTAATTGATACGAATTAGTACAGCGAGCGTTTGTGGGATAAAAAGCATAAAAAAGACAACAAATTATTTTCTGTAATTAATTGATAGCTGATTGGGGATTTCTTTTTTTTTTTTCTGTATGTTTTTCGTTTGAAAGTAATTGGTTTTTTTTTAATTGACTTATGCCCTAGGGCACAGAACAATAATAACGTGAATTTAGGCATAATATCACATTTTTTGCTAACGAGTCTTTGTAATGATTTTAAATGCGTATTAAACTTTTATTAGTGTTTATTATGTTCTGGGGGATTATTGTGACAGTTACATGGTGAAGGACTTTTTCATTAATTCCGCACATACCGCCATTACAATTTTGTTGCGTTTAATTGACCAATTGTGTTTTTTGAATTCAAAATAATCCTTTGCAGTTGCAGGAATTTAGACTAATGGCTACAGATTTTATGATTTCAACAATTTGTATTAAAAATAATTGAAAAAAACGTGGCCACCTCGTTTGGAATGTGCACTCAAAATGAATATTCTGAATGCTTAGTTATTTTGGTTTCGGCATACAACAAAACATGTGAAATTTTTTTAATTACGAATGCCACATAATTTTGCCGCAAGCTTTTCAAAAAGGACTTGGCTGATGCTATTTACAGGGTTTAGCTAAAGGAAAACTTGCTTCCAATATCAATTCAATGAAACTGTTTTTCGCTCTGTTTCAAAAAAGGAATCACTTGCCAGAGTCAGAAGCAATTAAAGCCAAACACAATTGTTGACCCATTTATTTGCAGGTCAACAGAATCATGACTCAATGACGCTGTGAAATGCTTGCGTCAAGAAATGATTAATGACAAAAATGACTGCAAGTAAAATTAGATTTTTTCTTTGTACATAGCCTCAGTATACTGACACCAAATTGACTTAGACACAAGCTACGACGAATCTCCTTTGGTGAAATGCAAAATCCTTCCAATAAAATTTGCCAGTCGATGTTCTCTTTGTATCATTAATTTCAATTCAGTGTGCTTAACTTTTGTTGCCCGATGATTTTGTATCAAGGATTCAATGTGGACACTTTAAAGGCAGATGATTAAGATAAATTATATGGAACATCAATTTTCAATAAAAGTGTTGATGCCAATTGCTTAAACATTGGAAGTGACACGTTTTTGTTTTTGTTGATGGTGGAGGACACATTTTAATACATGGAACTAGAAATTAGAGATGATTTCGTAATGTCCAGAGTCCACACAGAAAAGTTTGTTCGGCTTTCGACGATAAACTTGGGATAAATATTTAAATTAGATACACCAAATTGAATTGATTATTGACGTTTTATGGGGGCTGTGAAGATGGGATCGAAATAAAAACGAATTCCGGTCACATAGTAAGCTGAGAAAAGACATGAAGTTTCTTAGGACACCTTCCTAAAACAACTGAAAAGAAAGAAATCCTCCAGAACTACTAATTGAAAAGACAAAACAAAGATTTTGTATTTTGAATTTGAATTTGATTTTGGTGGGACTTACACCCGTTTAGGGCCGTTTTCTTCACTAATAGGGCCCCTACACTACGCAAACACGTTTGCACAAACGTGTGTTTGTGCAAACATAGTTTCGCCACACACTATACTCAAACATGTTTGAAAGATATTAGTTGCTTGACGTTTTTTATATCAATAAGACCTACGGAGCAATGAGCGATTTCGCATGTGCTTTTTAATTAATTACCCGATTACAACGATGGGCCATCACTCTTATGGGTTATACTTACCGCATTAGATATCGGTCAACCGAAAAGCATGCCAATGCTGACGCCTTGTCTCGGTTTCCCATAGGACCAGACTTGCAGTTTGACCGCAAGCAAGAAGAGCTATGCTTGGAAATTTTAGAGGAATACTCTGATAAAGTCGAATGTTTTCCTATTGAAAAAAGAGATATCGTAACCCCTATTAACAAAAACTTAACCCTCAAGAAAGTTAGAAACTTTATACTTTCAGGTTGGCCAGAAAAACTTTCGAAGGAGGATCATGATATCACCCCTTTTTTCAATAGAAGGGTGTGTTTATCGTATTATAATGGTTTAATTTTTCTGGAAACCGAACATCTTCGACTCGTGATTCCAAAAGCTTTTCAGAGAAGAGTAACCGATATGCTCCATGAAGGACATTGGGGCATAGTCCGAATGAAGCAACTAGCCAGAAGATACTGCTGGTGGCCACAATTGGGCCAGGCTATCGAAGAACGAGTTTCAAACTGTCAAATATGTCAACAATCCGCAGCAGATCCTCCGAAGGAATACACCTCCTGGCCAATACCCGAACGTCCATGGCAAAGAGTCCATATTGACTACGCTGGACCGTTTGAAAGTCAAATGTGGTTAATTTGTATTGATGCATTATCAAAGTTTCCGTTTGTTGTACCCATGAAGAATTCCACCACCACTACCGCAACGGTTCAAGCTTTAACAAGGATATTCACCCTAGAAGGACTACCAGAAATACTCGTGTCGGACAACGGTCCGCAATTCACCTCATCAGCCTTTACTAACTTTTGCAAACAGAACGGAATTGAACACCTTCGAACCGCACCATTTCACACCGCTTCAAACGGTGAAGCCGAAAGATTTGTCCGTACATTCAAGACACACTTCAAAAAAAAACTTAGATGAAAACCACGACAAAGACATAGCTTTATCCCGATTCCTATCGACTTATCGCACTACTCCAAATTCTAAAACCGGAAAATCACCTGCCGAATTGCTGCACGGAAGACAACACCGTAGTATAATTTCCCAGCTAGTACCAGAACGTCAGTCAGTCACTCCACCACCATCGCCACCCGCAAAGAAGAAGTTTGAAATCAATCAATCTGTCTATGCCAGAAACTTCGCCAGAGGTAATCGTTGGATTGAAGCCACTATCATAAAACCCAAAGGATCCAAGATGTACCTAACATCAGTTGATAATTTAAAACCGAATTCCGAATCAGGCAAGTAGCTCTCCACATAAAACTAATCCTTTCAGTCATTTTAATTCAGAAGAACCATCGGGATCCATTATAAAACACACATCTCCAAATCGAAGCACCCCTCGGCGGTTTAACCGAGCACGACGTCCTGTGGTACGATTCCAGCCATAGCCAGGGTAGGAAGTCATTTAAGTGTGGAGGAATGATGTGAACAGATCTCCGAACATTATGTTTAGCAACATCTGAACACACCTAAAAACAAACAACTTTAAATCTGACAGCTGAAGTCACAGAAGCAATCTTTTTCCTTCTTCCTTGAGCTGCTACATGTGCTAAAGTAATCCATTTAAATCTATATCTATATATATTGTATTCTAATTAATTAAGTTCATTATTCTTATAATTGTGGTACCCGTGGTGTGATGGATAGCATGTCCGCCTGTTAATCCAGAGGTTCAAGTTCGAATCCCACCAGAGGCAAAAATGTTTTTTCTACGGGTATCGCCTTTCGCGAGGATTTGGCAAGTCCTCCGTTAGTATTCATTGCCATGAAAAGCGCTTTCTCGATTAGCCGTTCGGAACCGGCAGAAAATTGTAGGTCCCCTCCATTCCCTCACAAGGGATGGTTGTGAGAAATGCGCTAGGCCCAGGGGCTCCTCGCTCTGTTGTGCCACCCTATTTATTTTTTTTTTTTTATTTTTTTTTTTTATTCTTATAATTAAATTGAATTGACTAATATAAAGTGTTCTTATTGCAAACACATCATTTTTTTTTGTTCAATGTTTCTTATTTTATTGTCTTTCAAAATATTTGTAGTTTATCCTTTGTTTTATTTCTAGTAGTTTTGTTTAATTATTATTATTGTATTTCATGTTAGGTGTTCTATATTGTATTTTTTTTTTATCATATATGTATTTCTTATACGTTCTCTTTGTGCTGGTGTTGGTGTTTTCTAACCTCTAACACTTGCATTTATGATGAAGAGCGTAGATAAGTACGTACAAATGAGCTTGCTCTAAGCTTCGTGCGACTTAGTCTCTGAGATGCAAAAAAAAAAAAAAAATTACAATAATCTTTTCTTGGTGGTGCACAATATATAATTCGATAAATTCCGTCTAAAAAATTTGTTCCACTTGTTTATTCATCTTTACTCCTTGAAAATTGACACGTGTTTGAGCAAAATTCACCACACACGACTCAAATATGTTTGTGCAAACATTTTTACAAAAACAAAATACATATGTTTGCGCAAACGGTTTGAGTAATGTAGGGGCCCTATAAAAGTTGAAATCAACTGGAGGTTTCTTATTCTTGGCTTGTAATTTTGTTTCTCTTCACTCGAATTTGACAGCTTCAACTGTCGATTTTCAACTCTCGAGTTGATCAACTTCCGATTTGCTCAAAATGAAATGAAACTTTAGTCCGGTCAATCTAGACATTTGAAGTTACATAAATTCGCACCAAGCTGAAAGTTGGTGAGATCGTTTAAAATATGATTCCAAATAAAACTTGAAAGTTCCCCAATTTTCCCCTGCATGGAAAAAATTTTATTCGAGGTCAAAGATCAAAAATGTGATTTTTTTTTCGATTTTTTGCGATTTTCAGCAAAACGGTAAGTTTTATCATAAAAATATATCAGACGCAATTGTAGATTATAAATTTATCTATAAAAAATGTTAAGCTGTTTTTTTTCTTATGAGCCACTGTTTAGCAGATATAACGATTCAAAAATTTAGAAAAGTTGTGATAGTTTTAACAATATATGCATGAGTACGCCTCCTATTTGCATTTCCAAAGTTGTAATATATGATTAAATAGTTTCTCCTTTTCAACAGCATGCGTGGCTATTTATGATTGTTTTGAAAAAGTAAACATTGACATTAACAATACTGATGCGACACATATCATTGACGGAGGATTCTTACTACATCGCGTTGTGTGGGATAGCGAAGAAACGTTCAAAGTTATTTTAGATAAATATGTTCAGTATATACTTCGACATTTTGGTTCTAGAGTTACTGTCGTATTTGATGGCTATTATGATTGTACGAGAAATATCAAAGCTGCAGAACAACGTCGTCTAACTTTAGTAACATCTCCATCTTCTGATATTTTATTAGATGTAAATTTGACAGTTCCAACCAGTCAACAGAAATTTCTTGCAAATACTCACAACAAGTCTAGATTTATTTCAATGTTGAAAGAAAAGTTTACTGCTGAAAATATATTGGTAAGACAAGCAAAGAAAGATGCTGATGTATTGATCATTGAAACAGCAATAGAACAAATCAATTTGACAAATACAACTATTGTTGTTGGTGAAGATGTAGACTTACTCGTAATACTTACTGCTCGAGCTCCAACTGAGAAAACTATTTTCTTCTTAAAACCACGAAAAGCTCAAAAAAAAGTGTCAAAATCATGTACTTTTTTTACACGGAATAAGTGGCTGCGAGTTGATATCAGCATTTTACAGGAGGGGTAAAATAACAGTTTTTAAAATGTTTGAAAAGCAATTACTTCAATGTACGATCTACAATGTATGATCTACTTTCAAAGTATTTAAAAACAATAATTCAACTCGACAAGAAGTTCTCACCAACGGCATTCGCTTTCTTCTTTCTAAGTACGGAGCTCCTAAAAAAACTACCTGCTTAGATAAATATAGATATGCATGTTTCGTTAAAAACACTAAAAACAAAAAACAAGTTCAATAAGCTTGTCTTCCTCCAACTTCAGATGCTGCTCATCAACATCTTCTTCGCGTATATTATCAAGTTCAAGTGTGGCTTGGTAATCAGTCTGTAGGGTCAACAGACTGGGATTGGAAACTAATCAACAACACTCTAGAACCAATTCAAACTGCACTTCAACCTGCGCCGGAAAAACTGCTGAACACAATTTTTTTTAACTGCAAAAAGGGATTCAGTGCTAAATGTGGTTGCAAAAAAGGTGGACTGTTTTGTTCTATGGAATGTACCAATTGTCAAGGCCGGTCATGCTCTAATGTTGAATCACCAACAGTGGAGGATTCGTTTGATTCCAATGAGATGACATCCGAAACATCGCTACTGACGCAATTTACTTGCATCCAGCATGAAGATGAAAAAGAAGAACAAGAAGAAGATCAAGAAGAAGAACAAGAAAAAGATTTTAATGGCTATGAATTAGAAGAATAAACTTCACTACTTTGTTTTAATTTACTTCGAATATTTCTTTTGCAGTCTTTGCCAATTTTTGATATTTTGTTTTTTATTAAATAGGATCATAACGGACAGATAGAAGAGAATACTTGGGAAACCAAGTTAAAAAAACGCGCTATACTCTACCTCATAGGTGGCGCGGTGTGAAAACTTGCGCTTATTATAACGATTATAACTTTTCTAAATTTTTGAATCGTTATATCTCCGAAACAGTGACTCGTAAGAAAAAAAGTAGCTTAACATTTTTTATAGATAAATTTATAATCTACAATTGCGTCTGATATATTTTCATGATAAAACTTAGCGTTTTGCTGAAAATCGCAAAAAATCGGAAAAAAATCACATTTTTGACCTTTGACCTCGAATAAAATTTTTTCCATGCAGAGGAAAGTTGGGGAACTTTCAAGTTTTATTTGGAATCATATTTTAAACGATCTCACCAACTTTCAGCTTGGTGCGAATTTATGTAACTTCACTATCAATTTTTGGTTTAATTTGACCGGATTATTCTGAAAAACACAGAATTTGAATGAGTAAACTTGACAGTTGTCTCTGAAATTTAATTTTGTACTACATTTTGTTGCTTTTGTCAATTATTTTCGATTTACATACATATGTGAATAAAAATAATTTTAAAATAAAATGTTCTGAAAAATTTATTATTGGGAGAATCATGAGAAGCAGACGATGGCTTCTGAAAGCGAAGATGAAAAGGAAGAACAATTGGTGATTGAAAGAAGACAATACAAAATATGTCCACGGTCGAGCTTGAAAAATGGGATGGCCATGATTTTATTTACCGATTTCGCATTTCGAAGCGAACCACAATGATGCTGTTGGGTAGAGGGTAGTTTGCCTTGCAGTGAAACAAGGTACGAAATGAAATTTTTGAATATTTTTTTGTTTAAAAGTATGTATTAACTTATGTGTAGATCGCGCGAATTACGACCAAATACCCAATTATTGATAGGTCTGAGATTTTTTGCACTCGGGTCAATACAATTAGACATTGCCGATTTTATTGACGTATGCTATTCAACAGTGCATCGAACGATAAAGCGGATGTCGAACGCAATTGTTAACTTTGCGCCCCAGTTTGTTCACATGCCCAAAACACGAAGAGAACGGTCAGAAACAGCACCTGAATGTTATGCTATAGCCAAGTTTCCAAGAACTGTTGTGGCAATAGACTGCACACATATAAGAATTCAATCGCCTAGTGAAAACGGTCCATAACTTTTTAGAAACCGAAAGGGTTGGTTCTCTATAAACGTTCAGACTGTAGTTTCTGTAGACCTGAAAATAGTATACAACGTTGCTCGTAATATCTGCAGATTAAATGAAAGTAAACAAAAGCTACATATATCTACCCTTGACTTTTTGTTCTATCCTTTTTTCTGGGTTCTACGCACGATCAATGTATTTTCAACTTAGGGGCAACGATTTGAAGAAACCGAATTTGAGCAGTTCATTATTATTGGTGACAAATCACTTGGCTACACCTTTTCAAAATGTTTCTAAAATGTTGAAAATTTATACAACGAGTCGCAGACTTTTACTATCTAATATTTTTATAATAAAATTAAATTCTTAAATTTTAAAAATAAGACTTCTTTGAAGCAGCTGTTAAAAATGGGTACTGTGGTTGCTCTCTTAGTATATCCATGTTTTTTTTTTTTTAATCTTATTTCCGCAATAAACAGAAGTCAACTACCGGAACTTTAATTTTCAAAACAACCTAGCAATCGAAATTCAAGTCTAAAGTTAATATTTATGTATGTATCTGTCAAAAATATCCCAAGGAAATTTTATAAAATCGCAAGTAGGTGAACCTTTTAATTTCAAAAAAAAAAGAAAGAAAAACCAATTTTAACTTGTGTCTCAACTCTCTAGCCTGCGTCAACTCTAAAGTTGGCCAACTTGAGATTTTGAGGCAAGCTAAGAAATAGTAAAAACGGTATTAGCTTACTACAAGCATAAACAATACTAAATACTAGAAGAAAGACTGTTTAACAGGAGGGCTTTTAGAAAGGGACTTGGACAGTTCAAATCGAAATGAGAAGGAAAAGAGTTAATCTTGCTCAGCACGCGGTTTAAAGGTTCGCTGAGAGCATATGATGATGAGCAGGAAGAAAAAAAGGAAGGAAGATCTTACATTTCGGGGATTAGTGTTGACGGAGATAAGGTCTAAAAGGGGAATCAGTATCGCCGGTAAGAAATGATGTCAAATACATCCCTTCGGACTTCTAGGAGATGGAGATCAATAATTGACAGACGTTCGCGGTAGGGTGAGAAAGTTTCAAGGGTCGTCTGTCGTCTACCGTCTACCGTCTGTCGTCTGTCGTCTGTCGTCTGTCGTCTACCGTCTGTCGTCTGTCGTCTGTCGTCTGTCGTCTGTCGTCTGTCGTCTGTCGTCTGTCGTCTGTCGTCTGTCGTCTGTCGTCTGTCGTCTGTCGTCTGTCGTCTGTCGTCTGTCGTCTGTCGTCTGTCGTCTGTCGTCTGTCGTCTGTCGTCTGTCGTCTGTCGTCTGTCGTCTGTCGTCTGACGTCTGCCGTCTGTCGTCTGTCGTCTGTCATCTGTCGTCTGTGGTCAGTCGTCTGTCGTCTGTCGTCTGTCGTCTGTCGTCTGTCGTCTGTCGTCTGTCGTCTGTCGTCTGTCGTCTGTCGTCTGTCGTCTGTGGTCTGTCGTCTGTCGTCTGTCGTCTGTCGTCTGTGGTCTGTCGTCTGTCGTCTGTCGTCTGTCGTCTGTCGTCTGTCGTCTGTCGTCTGTCGTCTGTCGTCTGTCGTCTGTCGTCTGTCGTCTGTCGTCTGTCGTCTGTCGTCTGTCGTCTGTCGTCTGTCGTCTGCCGTCTGCTTCATGCCAACAATGGGTTTCTGCCTTTGATACTTCCCATATGGTGTATTTTTCATTGTTTGTTGCTGTTTAGCAGCTAAAAATTTTATGTCGGCGAATTTTACGAATGAAATGTTCTCATGAGAATGATTGTCGGATATTTTGTTCATACAGACACAAAATACATTGATTTCTAAATACAATTTTTATTCTATATATTCTATACGTGCATTCGTGCAAAAGGAACTTTGTTATAGAATGTTACTTCTTTTTAGTTTAATTTGATATTTTGACACAAGGAAGCCATAATTGGTCGTTGTGTGAGGCTTGTTGTGCCGTCTTGTTGGAAACATATACAGTCCAAATAATGATCTTCAACATCCATCGGTTATCATTCGAAAATATCGCACCGAAAACACAAAATCGAAAAATTCATTAACAATTGCCCTTAACGATGATGCATCAGTAACTCTTCCACGTTCTTAAAATATCATCACAGTCAGCCGATTATGACGACCATTGCATACAGCGTCAAAAATGGCTGCGTTTAAACGCTCTTGGCAGCATTTCTGTCATCGCGACAGCTGCAAGTTAGTGAATGAAAACGCGGTGTTGTTCTTGCCACGTCAGTGTTTGTACTATCATCTCATTCAATGCAAACATAATTTGACACCTGGATTTGTCCCTGCCGCAACTCAAAAATCGCTAGGTGAGATTTAAAGCACCGCTTTGCAAAGTAAGATTTAGTAATTTTAACGTTACTCGGTTGTTAAGCGAGACATTATCGTAAATATCAAGCATTCAACTAGTTCTAGTATACAGGGTGTTTTGCATAAAACGCAACAAAAGTCCAGGACAGATAGGTTGGGTCAAGAAAAGAAAAAAAATTGTGTGGGACGGGGTCTATCTGTATCTCCCTAAGTTTAGGCAGGAGGGGCAGTTTTGTAAAAAAAAACTGACTTAGTATTGTAAAAAAATTATTGAAAATCAACTGAGCCAGTTCAAATGACAGCTGAGCTTGACAGGCGTCAAATGACAGCGCTTTTAACATGAAATCAATGAATGACCCTGTTTCTTGTACAAATTTAGTTTGAACAACTAAATGACTCTTAGGGAAGTACCCATTTCGTGCAAAAGTCTTACTTTTCATGAAAAAAAAAATACATAAGTTAGGTGCCTTAATTTTTTTAGTCTAAGCGAATATGGTCATGCCAACTTTAGAGATGTTTTCTTTGATTTTAATTTATGAAGGTTTTACAAGTCCGATTGAATAAGTTAAACCTAGTGATAGATTTAGTTGAAAGTGTCTAGTAGGAGAGAATAGGAACTTCTTTTATATTTGCTCTTCCCTTAAGGGAATACTTATAGGTTCATTTTTTTTAGCATTATAAGGACGATGCGATCCCTATAAAAACGGTTCTCACACAAGATTTGATTTGTTTGGTATCTTTCGTAGATGGATCATTCCTTTTTTTTCTCCATGTTTTCCAACTACGACGCTCATTCTTCCGGAAATGCGTTATATGAAGGACCCCAATTCGTAATTTTCTCTTCTGTTGGAGGTTTTTAAAGTACCAGTTGGAGGACTAAATACCAGTTCATTGTACTACCCGATAGCAACCTTATTTTTGTTATAGCTTTCGAGATGTTCGTAGAAAAGCCAAAAGTTACCAACTCTCACAATGTCTGCACCGAGTATCTATAACCTGATACTAGAAAAAACAGGACCGAGGAGCACTTCCTCGGTGTCTTCATCTTCTCAACAAGATTCACAGAGAGTGGTTTTACTTAAGCCTAACACGTTTAAGTATTTACCAAAAGAGAAGTGCCCCGTTGCAACGCCATAGTAAGCTTTCTACATTCTTTTCTGCTACGGGATATCAAAAATGTCGCAGTCTTCTTATCAACGTTGGGGAGCATACGTTTGGTCTGTCTGCATTCAATGGAGGCATACCATCTACGGTTGTGCTCTTGACAGATCCAATCGTTGGTTGAAGCCCTCACTGAGGACCCTGGCAGACCTAGCGACGGTTCAGGTCCTGAAAAAGCTGCCTGAGATCCTTGCATCGCAAGTGCATCAGCGATTTCATTTCAAGTTATGCCGTGATGGCCTGGAACCCAAACGAGACTCAGAGAATTTAGTCTCCCGACCGCCTTCAGCGAGCTCTTCCATTCTTGGACCAGTTTCGAAGTAGCTAGAGGGTTGAGAAGGGCCTTAAGCACAGCTTGGCTGCCGCTGCAAACACATTCAGCCATTGTTCAATAGCGTAGCTTATAGCAATTTGGATAGCATACGCATCCGTCTTCCAAGCGGAGGAGTATGCTATATGAGCCCAATGAGGCGTGCGGTCATATATGTTATCGTTCTCCATAAAGGCACCAGTTCCAGATCCATCATCCGTTTTGGAACCATCTGGGAAGATTCGATAACAATCCTTTCCTGACTCAGATTTTATAGAGTGGACCAGTACTGAACCGAAGGAAAGTTGAATGTGTGTTTTCAACACAGTTTGAGCCTTGGAATCATCGTGTCAGACGGCATATCCATTAGACGTGAGTCAAAAGATATTATGCTGATTGCGAGTTCCTCAAAACTCCAGTGCAAACCAATTCATAGTTAGGCTTAAGGCCTGATTCTGCACGAAAGTCAAAAGTTTCAACGTGGTGACCTCCTGCGATCTACATCACAATTTGAGTATTTGAATCGAACAATGTGACTTGACAGGAACATAGTGACGTGATTGGAGCGCTGGGACTTGACAGGAACGTTGTGACTTGTGATACCTCAGTGATGTCGGGTTAGAATCCACCTTGTTAATCTTCTTTTCCCAAAATCTCGTTGCAAATCCAATTCATTTATTACAAGTGCACGTACCGTAGTGGTTATCATGTCTGCCTGTTACGTGGGCGGTTCGTGGTTCGAATACCAGAATTATAAAAGAAAAAAGTTTTTCACGAATATAATATTTTACGCGAGGCAAGTCCAGTGAGAGTTTTAATTGCGCACTGCCATGAAAAACGCTAACGAATCGGCATAAAATTGAAGGCCTTTAAAATTCCTTAGACCCCGCGTAGTTTCTTTTCAAAACAACAAGTTTTTTTCCAAACAAACTGTTGGTTTATCGCCTTTCCAATGAAAGTTCTCTTCTCCTTTCAAGCCCCTCAAAACGAGAACTCTCTTACAGTAAAAAACATCACCGATATAGCGTCTCCTCCCAAATCCGGCCGAGTGCACTTGTCTCAATAACTTAAACCACTCCATTGTCTGCCAAGCGATTGAACAAATATCGACCAACATAATACGCAAAACAATCCAATTCCAATGTAATGAGTTCGCAATAAAAGTGTCTATGGACACTCGTTGCATTCATTAGCATTAGCATACCCATTGATTCCAGATAAAAACAATATTTATTAATAAGTGTCCACATTTGCGGACAGGTTAATTTGTTTTTCAATTCGCATCAGTTTATTCGCCGTAAATCGCCTTGGTACTGGCGTGCGCCCTCGTACTCGTACACAACAATTACAACATGTTTTCTGTTGTTTTACTTTTTATTCGTTTGTAATTGTTGTTTTTTACATTACTTTATTAGCGTATTCCACTGTTTCAGGCAAACTGTCTGTCCGAACAATATCGTGGCATAGCAAGTCCGATATGGGGTTCGAGTGTTACGAAAGTGAATTTCAACAATTCAAGTCACGAACACCTGACTCTTCAACACTAGAGGTAGTTACACAGCTACACTATTGTCGATCGAACGTATCTAGCTTCAAAAGTGGCACGGAGTGTAAAGTGTGTACGAGTATTTCTTCCCAGACATTGCTGGCATATGCGATTGACATCGAACTCCATTCGATGGAAGCACACTTCCTCGAATAGATTTTTTCCATTCCGAGCCTGTCTCTCGTAGAGATGCGGGAAATGAATCGTCGATCGTCATTGTGAAGTTGAAACTTATTTTCTCACTTTCGCACCGCACCCGTGCACAATCTGCGGGTCCTGGAAATTAAAACAAAAAAAAAAATTCTTTTGTCCTATCACCGTTGCTGCTGCTGGTGGCTCTGACTTTTATTTTTTTCAATTAATCCTTTTAAATCGAATCTCATCCTGGTAATAACTCGAGATCGAATAAAACAAAACGGAAGGCAAGGACAAAGAACAAAGAACTAACGGAATGAAAACATGCTGAGATACGAGTTTTGTGCTATTATCGAAAAAAGTTATATAAATGTACACAGGTCCCAGGCATTCAATTCGATATCTCTGCAGAATTCGGTAGTCTGGAAGGACATGACAGCACAGGACACCAACACTATAAAGGATCCAGGGATGGAAATAGAAAATAATAAGTGGTTGCTAGTGGAGAGGGGGCTCTGACCTACTATACAGTAGTTGTTGTTGCTACTGCTGCTGCTGCTGCTACTTGTGTAGCTCAGGATGTCTTATTCAATTGAATCAACTACTAGGACGACGAAAATATAAAAATATAAATGTGAAATGTAATTTTCCCCCATTCTCTCAGATGCGATGTGAGGAATGTCAGAATTGGGAGGGTAGGAAACTGCAGGCAAAGTAGAAATGACATAAGAGCTCAATTTTATTTACAAGACAACTTACATTTCTCTTTTCGCCTGTCGCCCTCGGGCCTTCAGCAATCGTTGAACTCTCCTCAAGTTGGTTTATTTATTCGACAGTGACGGCAGCAAGTCATGTAACTGTATTCTTATTTTGAAGTTAATTTAACTCCTTGGAACTAACAATACGAAGATGAGTTTGTTAAGAACTCAAGTTGACTGGTGATTGGAATTGGAATTCGAACAAACAAAAAGGAAGAAAGGGTTGAATGTTTTTTTTTTTTTTTTTTGCTAGATAAAGAATGGGAAGGACGTATTTTACATCATTCAAGCTCAAAACAGAATATCGACGTGAAAAAAATAAAAGAACACTTTTTGAGGTGCCACAGATATCTACATTGGCAGTTCCCAGGTAAAACTTAGTATGATAGTGAATTAAAAATTCCAGGAAAGTATTTCACAATTATGTTCTGTGGTTTTGCAATGCTGAGTAATGCCTGCGGTGTAATGGCAAGCATATCTTAGTTTGAGGCTCGAACCCCAGAAACATTCAATTGTTTTTCCACCGGTTGCGTCTTTGGCGAGGAACGACAGACATTTCACTGAAATGAAAGCACTTTCCCTGTTAGTGGTATAGAACCGGCAAAAGCTGCATGTCCCCGCCATTTCTCACAAGGTGTGGTTGAGAGGAGCCAGAAAGAACGCTCTCCTCTTCGAGTTTGCTTGACATGCCTATTTTTATTTATTGCATTTCAGAGATCTTTACTGTCATGTCATTTTTTTTGTCGGAGTTTTCTGAAATACTGACTGGAGCACATAGACCTTATCAATTTTACTACCAGATACCAACTTCATTTCGCTATAGTCTCCCAGATCTTCGTAGAAAAGCCAAAAGGCGCTTCCCTGATTCTTATCCAGGATTCCAACTTTCACCATCTCTACCCCGCTGCGCTGAGTAGAATGTACCATAATTTACATTTACAGATGAGAAAGAGCTCCGCGGTGCAGTCATCTTCTCCACAGGATTCACAGAGTGTGGAATCCCTTAAGCCTAGCACGTTTCTTGCCGAAAGAGAAGTTCCCCGTGGTAACGCCAACAAGTTTTACTGTCTTTTGTGTCAAAAAATACCAAAAATGTTGCAGTTTAGTTATTAACGTTGCGGGGGATACATTTAGTCTGTCTGCATCCAAAGTAGTGTCCTTCACGGATCTATTCGTTGATTGAAACCCTCACTGAGCACGTTGGCCGACTAAGCACTGATTCAGGCCCTGAAAAAGTAGTCTGAGATTATTGCTTTGCAAGTTCTTTGGCAAACTCGGTTATAGCTAGGCCGTAATGGCATGGAACCAAAACATGACTCATAGAAGACTCACAGTTTTGTGACCGCATTCAGAGTGGTCTTGCTTTCCTGAATTGATTTCGAAGTAGTAAGAGGGTTGAGTAAAGCCTTTAGCATAGCCTGTCTGAAGTTGCAGATACAAAGCTATTCTTCGTAACGTAGCAGTTTGTATACAGCATATGCTTCCAATTGGAAGTTGGATGCATGTACGCCTAAAGACGGGTGCAGTCGTATGTCATCGCCCTCCACAAATACATCAGCGTCAGATTTTTCATCGGTTTTTTAACAAAATGTAAAGCTCCGATAACGAACCTTCCCTGATGAAAATTAAAGACTGAACCAGTCCTGAACCGCGAAAAGTTGACAGTTGGAGCCTTAAGATCGTTGTGTCGGACAACATCTACACTCATGGACACACAATTAAGTCATTTTTATAAAATTAGGTTTACATATCCATATATTAAGTACAAATTACAACGAAAGCAAAATTTGTTCAAATTCTAAATATTTACAATCACAATCATAAAAAAAAACCAAAGAAAATAAATTCCACTCTAACAATAGTCATTTCTTTAACAAAAAATCAATAATATATAAAATAAGTGTGGGCATATAATTAAGTCATATGAAAAAAAATGAGCAAAATATGATAAAAAACATAGTTTTTTGCACCGCACAGTTGATATTTCGTAGGATGGCCTTTCTGTTTCGATACGGCGGATATTCTCCTTGGCATGGAGTCCACCAAACCTTTCCATTGCTCTACGCTACTATTTTTCCACTCTTTCTGCAAAATACTCCAGAGAGTAGTCTTGCTTTTTTTTTTAGAATGTCCCCAAATTTCTAATAGGGTTTAAGTCCGGTGACTTTGCTGGCCACCCCAAAACATTCACTTTACGCTCTTCAAGGAAAGATTTCACAACTCTTTACTTGTGTTTGGTGTCATTGTCGGGCTGAAAGATCCATCATTGGGGTAATTGGTTCTGGCAGTCGCCGAGAAAATTTGTGTCCAGTATGTCCCGGTAGTCAGTACCTGTCATTTTACCGTTTATTTGACACAGCGGACCGACACACCATGGCTTGTGAAACACGTCCAAACCATTATAGAATCGCCGCAATGCCTTTAGGTCTTTTTGGATACACTTGGGCTCAGCTCAGCATTTCTGGGACGTCTAACATACGGTTTGCCATCATTTCCATAATGTTGACCTTCACCTCACACAATATTTGTTGATGAGAAATGCTGAGCTGAACCCAAGATACACCAAAAAGACCTTAATGCATGGCGGAGATTCTATAATTGCTTGGGCGTGTTTCACAAGCCATGGTGTGTCGGTCCGCTGTGTCAAATAAACGGTAAAATGACAGGTATTGACTACCGGGACATACTGGACACAAATTTTCTCGGCGACTGCCAGAACCAATTACCCCAATGATGGATCTTTCAGCCCGACAATGACCCCAAACACAAGTAAAGAGTTGTGAAATCTTTCCTTGAAGAGCGTAAAGTGAATGTTTTGGCGTGGCCAGCAAAGTCACCGGACTTAAACCCTATTAGAAATTTGGGGACATTCTAAAAAAAAAAGCAAGACTACTCTCTGGAGTATTTTGCAGAAAGAGTGGAAAAATAGTAGCGTAGAGCAATGGAAAGGTTTGGTGGACTCCATGCCAAGGAGAATATCCGCCGTATCGAAACAGAAAGGCCATCCTACGAAATATCAACTGTGCGGTGCAAAAAACTATGTTTTTTATCATATTTTGCTCATTTTTTTCATATGACTTAATTATATGCCCACACTTATTTTATATATTATTGATTTTTTGTTAAAGAAATGACTATTGTTAGAGTGGAATTTATTTTCTTTGGTTTTTTTTAATGATTGTCATTGTAAATATTTATAAATTGAACAAATTTTGCTTTCGTTGTGATTTGTATTTAATATATGGATATGTAAACCTAATTTTATAAAAATGACTTAATTGTGTGACCATGAGTGTATGTACATAGAGTCAAAAGATATGCTTTTTCCAGTTCCTCAAAGTTTCAGTGCGAATTGTCCCCATCTCTTTGAACGGAAAATGATCCTGAGAGAACAAGCCACGATGTAGGTATCAAAGAGAGGAAGATTCAAGAGTGCGTCGAGAGCAGCACCCGGAGTGCCCGTGGAAGGCCCAAATAGAGCCGAAACATAATAGTTCTTTGAATTGTGGCAAACATCAATAACATATTTACAAGAAAGCTTGGCCCACCAAACAACTGAAAAATATGAGATGATTGGTCTTATCAAAGCCGTATATAGATCCAAAGGACCCTTCTCGGTGACAGACTCCATGTTTTGCCAAAGCCAATGATTTTGTAGCATGAATTTGGAAAGTACAGTACTTCATCAAATAAATAAATAAATAAATAAGGTGGCGTAACAGAGCGAGGAGCCCTTGGGCCTAGCACATTTCTCACAACCATCCCTTGTGAGGGAATGGAGGAGACCTACAATTTTCTGCCGGTTCCGAACGGCTAATCGAGAAAGCGCTTTTCATGGCAATGAATACTAACGGAGGACTTGCCAATTCCTCGCGAAAGGCGATACCCGTGAAAAAATATTTTTACTTATGTTGGGATTCGAACCACGAACCTCTGGATTAACAGGCGGACATGCTATCCATCACACCACGGGTACCACACATTACTTCATCAAGGGCAGTTAATAACTAAAAGAGACTTTTGATCCTTTATAAAGGACGATCCCAGCTGCTTTTTGATGCAGAAGTATGAACTTTATTTGTATCTAAGCCGAACGAGGAAATTATTAGTCATTTTAAAATCAAAATACTCTTTTGGTTTTCGGTGCCCAGAGACGACGACTAAACTAAGGAATATTAAGAGCTATTTTAAATGGACTCAAATACAAATCGCGTCTTACTTTGGCTAGAACATGAAAATCAAAAGCTCCGGCTCCACAAGTCTTCGAAAAAAAAAATTTATTGGAAGATAGTTTTAGGTGGCGTAAGCAATTGGAAAAGGACCTCAGTCTTTTTGAAATATTAAACTGAAAATAGTTTCGAAAGGAATCGGACTTAGTGTTGGGATATATTAGTTGAGATACCAGTACAAAATCTCAAAAAGGTGTTTATACTGAATTATTTGGTTCTGACATTTCAAATGGATTTAACATAAAGAGAAATTTGAAAATATTTGGATCAACTTCTGCCCGTGGGAGTAGTAAGCATTTCATGTCGTTCTTTTGAAGTAATATAGGATGGGCCAAAAACAATTTTCTTTTTAAAAATGCAACAAAATTAACAAAATTGAATTTTTTCCATGTATAAAGGATGATAAAAGGATGCGTTTAATTTGATTATCGAACACAAAGTCGTCTAAGTGGCTGCTTCGACTAACGAATTCTCTTACTCTAATTTCTAAAGATCTTATTGATATGTTTTGGGCTGTAGCTCTCGGATAGCTTAGACTTAAGTTTTCGAATATTGTTGGCATAACATATTTCCATCACGGTTCATAGAAAAAAGTTCAAATGGGTGAAAATTCAGCTCCTAGGCAGCCAATTAAGGTAGGTGCTCCGTCTAAGTTAAAACTTTTTGGAAATAGGTTTTCAATATTTCAAAATGTCGTTCCGCGGAGGTATTATACCAAATTCTGTCAATATTTTGAGGGAAAACAGCCAATAATAACCAATAATTTAAAAATAAACCACTAGATGGCGCACTAATTTTGGCTTCGAAACAAAAGAAGCCTAAGGCCTTCTGCTGGATCCGAATGACTTAATGTTTTTTTGCTTTGTTTTTTTTTATGATATTAGCATGAGAGGAACATTTTTCTTTGTTAGATACTGGTGTCCAGCTCATGTGTGAACTTAAACAGCGAACCAAATTTATACAAAAAATGAGAACGACTGGGTCGCACAAAATTGTTATCATGTGCAAAGTACAATATCAAAGTCTTAAGGCTGAGTTTCATGCTCTTCATAGGGTAATTGCGGGAGAGATGCCGCATTCAACAAAACTTACATATCTAGTCGTCCCCACAAAAAAGTATGGAAATTTTTTAGTTCGTTGCAAGTAGTCGATCTGAAAAGAAATTTTCGCGTGTTTTGTGCAGGGTAAGTGTTTTGTACAGTCAATAAATGTTAAAGAATACGCCTGTGTGTTCTTTTTTTGTTTTTAATGGGGTGCGGCATCTCTCCTTCGTTTTGGGAGAGATGCCACACTTTTGTTTGGGGAAGATGCCGAATGCTGAATTGGCTTTTGTATTTTCTTTTAAAAGAGTAATAACCTTCAGTTTGCAGAAATAATAATAATAAGGTAAGTCAACTACAGACGCAATCCAAAGTATAAGGATCATTATGGAAAAACACCGAGATGCCTTAGATTTGCATATTGTGTTGGTTGACTTCGAAAAAGCATTCGATACAACCACGAGATCTGATATGGGTATGTGCGAATAATTATGGACATGTACGAGGAAGCAGCTACAAAAGTGAGATGCCCAGCTGGAGTCACCGAAGAATTCCAAATAACAGTAGGTGTACATCAGGGAAGTGTCTTGAGTCCACTTCTCTTTATTGCTGTTCTGGATTATTTGCTCGAAGGAAAAGTTACGGACAATAAAGTACAACAATTATTCTTTGCTGACTATGGAGCCATCATAAGCGAGGATCCTACATCCCTGCAACGAGCACTTGACGTTTGGATTGATGTTCTGGAAGGAAATGGGTTCCGTATTAGCACTAAAATGACTGAATACCTGTGCTGCCCTTTTTATGATCCAGACAAGCCTATTCCAGACATTTATTTGAATGGAAATGTGCTTCCCAAGTGTGAAAAGTTTAAATATCTGGGATCTATGATCAATAGTGAAGCAACTTGTGATGACGACATCAATCATCGAGTAAGCGTAGGATGAAGTGGCGAGAAAACTCCGCTATCTTCTGTGATCGAAAAATGCCCACTAAGCTGAAAGGAAGACTCTACACAGCAGTTGTCCGTCCAGCTCTGACATACGGTTCACAATGTTGGACAATGTACAAAAAGTATGAGAGCAAATTGAGGGCAGCCGAAATGAAGATGCTTCGGATGACAGCAGGAGTAACAAAGCCTGATCGAATTAGAAGTACTAAGATCCGTGGAAGCCTTCATGTCAAAAGTACCATCTTGGACAAAATTCAGCACGACCGGCTCAGTTGGTATTGTCATGTTCAAAGGAGAGATCCTCAGAACCCCGTCCAAAAGGCAATATCGTACAACGTTTCAACAAATTCGCGACGAAAAAGAAAAGGCAGGCCAAAACACTCCTGGTAAAAGCAAATGTAAAAACAGCAGCATTTGGTTGGCCTCAGACATGGAACAACCCAAAACGGGAGGTTTGCCGACGCTTTCTGAGGTCAACGCGGCGTACCCCACAGGCGGATCACTAGTGTGAAGCAGAAAAGTGGGAGAGTTGTGATCGCTTCAAGATCACTACTCATAACGCCGGAAATGAAAAAGAAGAACAAGAGTAATAACCTTCAGTACGCCCCTAAAATGCATCTGTACATGAACCATGGCTAGTTGAACATAAGAGGCGCTGAAAGAAGCCCGAGAAAACATTGACAAAAGAATGTCTCTCCGAAAAACAGAGAAACTGTTTGAATACCTGCCAGAATTTCAACAGCTATTTTTTCCGAAACGGCTGTTTCATGGTCTGAAACAATCCCGGGACCAGTAATTCCAACTACCAGGTACATCATGCTGTCATTCCGAAAGAACACCTCATCATGTTTCAACAAACTAACGCCATCAAATTTCAAAACGACTGCAATTAATTTTTTTTTCTAATTGTAGGATATTGGCAGAGGTGTTAACTTCTCCTATTTCAATTGTAAAAAAAAACTGGAAGCCGCCGAAACGATAAAAAAGAAAGAAAATAAACGAAAAGAAAGGTTGAGCCCACGCCACGGTTGATCCCAATGTGTGTGCTGAATGTTGGGGGAACTATTTCAAAACCACAAAAAAAGAAGACTGGATCCAATGTTCCATTTGAAAATTGTACACGGTACAAAACGAATGATTCCACTCTGTGTGCGGACTGTGGACGGGATCAGGAAAGAAAAAGACATCTTTATTACTTTAAAGTCAATGAATTTGATATGCGGCATCTCTCCCACACATGCAGGGAGAGATGGCACATGTGATATTTTTTTTTTGTGTTATTTTTAATGAAAATTGTAATCTTCTTTGCACTAAGTTCTTTTTTATGGTAGGAAATAAATCCAATTTTAAGTTTTTTTAAATAAATAAAGTTTATCTCACTTTAATATACAAATTAAACGCTTTTTTGAAAAACCGCGGCATCTCTCACGCAATTACCTTACATCATAAGAAAGACCTTTAAAAAATAATCCTTCACACAAAATTTTATCGAAATCGTTACAGCCGTTTTCGAGAACACACATACTAACTGCAAAATTTGAAGCAAATCGGTCTACCGTAAGTTTAACGAAGAAGTCATTGGAAGAGAAGCAAATAGGAAGTATTTTGATTCGACTTCATTCGTTTTTGAGGATTTTAATTGGTTTGGTTTTTTGACATTCGCAGCTGTACAGTTACCGAAAAACAGCACGAGCTTTAACTCAAAAGACGTCCATTTCCTATTCTTAAGCGAGCAACAGCGCAGAAAGCAGTCATTTTTCACTAAACAAATGTTCCTTTGAACAACTCTTCTCTAATATGAAAATTTAAAAAAAAATCGAAAAAAAGGTCCAAAGGGGTCAAATTGCAATCCCGGCCGGTCCGTTTTAACCCTTAAACCCTACCCATCCAGGGAGAAACACTATTGCTACCCTGGGGTCTTAGGGACCCCAAAAAGTTTTTGCCTCAATTTAATAAAAAAAAAAAACAATTTAATCAAAAATTTTATTTACTAACATAAAGGAAACTGCAACATTGAAATCTGCTCAATTCATTGAACTCATTGAAGACTAAAACTTCAGAGAGAGATCCAGAGACGACGCGACGATCCAAAAATTTAAACTATGGAGGATGAACTGGATATCTACACAAAGGGTGCCAGGCAGAAGGTCATCACCGATGAATTGCTGCGTTTGCAATCCAACATTGCAAAGGACGGACCGGAAAGGAAAACAGCAGAATATGCAAGGAAGCGGTTGGTGTTGATTGAAGATCTTTGGAGTGAGTTCGAAAAGAATCACAATGACATCGAGGAGGGGGGAAAACACGATACACCATACTTCCAGGGCGACACAGCTGGGAAGGTCAAGCAACTCTACCAATCGCTAACACAATACCTTCTGTCCGTGATGAAGGCTGGGACATCGGAAAAACAAGCTGAAAAAGAATCAGCAAAGGAAAACGTGATGAGGGCTGGGACATCGGAAGGACAAGCTGAAAAGGTATTCGCAAGGGAACATTGTGAAGCTACTTCTCATTCGCTAACCTCAACACCGAACCAGGACATCGACACAACAAAGGTCTTTCGAAGGCAAAGGGCAATCCTGCAGTCATTGAAGCGATTGCTGGAAAACATAGAGGAGAGCGCAGAAGAGTATTCAAGCACGTGTTGCCGCCTAAAGATCGACCAAACAAAAGGCGTCTGGTCACAGATGGAGGAGGTTCATCAAAAAATTGCTGAGCTCCTAGAAGACCCAGAGAATGCAGGTTATGACATCGAAGAGTACTTCGCATTCGAGGACAGAGTCCAGAAAAATCTCCTCATGTTGTCAACCAAACTTGAAGGAGGCCGTCCTGATTCCCATCAAGCTGACACATTGAGGCAAACGGCAAAATTACCTAAAATAACCTTGCCAAGGTTTGACGGAAACTACCTGACCTGGAGGCAATACTGCGACTTGTTTACCGAATTGGTCCACAATCAAAAAATAGCCGATTGCCAAAAGTTGTTTTACCTAAAAACAACTCTGGAAGGTGAAGCAGAAAAACTGATACGCCACTTCCCCACCTCAGACGCCAACTACCACGCTGCTTGGAAGGTAGTTACTGAGCGGTTCGAAAACCCTCGGCTACTTGTTTCAGCACTTATCAATAAATTAATGGCGCAACCAACTTGTCAGCAGGAAACAGCAAATCAAATAAAGGCATTGCACGACACTACAGTCGAATGCCTGCTGGGTCTTAAAAACCTAAAAATTGACATAGCAAACTGGGACCCACTCGTAATGAGTATTCTGATGAAAAAATTGGATCGGAATACTCTAACCCTTTGGGAGCAGTCCCTAAAACAGCCCAAGGAATTGCAGCCTTTGGATATATTTTTGAAGTTTTTGGAAACAAGGTTCCAGTCACTCGAAGCAATTGGAGGCAAGAGCAGCAAAAGAGACGAAGAAGAAAGAAGACGAGTCCATGGCTTCAAGGTGACAAGTTCTATAACCACCCAGAAGAAGGATTGCACATTGTGTAAGGCTCCACATCAATTATATGCGTGCCGTGCCTTCCTTGATCTAACACCATCGAACAGATTAAGTCATGTAAGAAACAACAAATTGTGTGTAAATTGTTTGAAGGATGGTCATACCTCCTATGATTGTCGTCACGGAAGCTGCTCAAAATGCTCAAAAAAACACAATACGTTGGTACATTTAACAAAGAGGGAGCTGCCGAACTCTAATAACCACAGTATTGGGCAACCAATTCAAGAATCCACCAACAAAAACACAACACTAGCAGCTGCAGGAATAAACAAGAAGGAGAGTTATGTATTTCTCAGCACAGTCATCGTGAACTTAGAGGGACAAGACGGTTCAACCATCAACTGCCGTGCGGTGTTGGACTCTGGGTCACAGATAAGTATCATCACAGAAAGAATGATACGAAGGCTTAAGATACCACTGTCCTTCAAGCCTATGATCATCCAAGGTGTCGGAAGCTGCAAAAGAGGTGCCCAGAAAAGGGCAAACATTAGTCTTAGGTCTAAAACTACCGATTTTACCGCCAGGCTTGAGGCCATAGTTTTGCCTCAAATCATATCACCTCAGCCAACACAAGCGTTCGATGTTTCAACGTGGAAAATTCCAGGAAATGTCAAACTAGCAGACTCTCAATTTAATAAGCCTGACCACATTGATCTCCTTATAGGAGCCGAGTTGTTCCATCAATTACTCTGCGTTGGGCAGATTAAACTTGGAAGCAATCTACCACTTCTACAAAACACATTATTGGGGTGGATAGTGACCGGAAGGGTGAAGGCTGGGTCAACAACAACTACAACATGTGGAATATTCGCTGAAGAATCTTCTCTCGAAAATGCAATTACCAAGTTCTGGCAAACCGAAGAACTCCCGTGCTCCAACTCAAAGCGAACCATCGCAGAAGAGAAATGTGAAGAATATTTCAATCAGTCAACATCAAGAAATACGAGCGGAAGATTCATTGTCAGCTTACCCTTCGCTGACGATCCAACTAAATTAGGGTCATCAAGTGACATAGCTCTCAATCGATTTCATGCCTTGGAGCGCAGGCTGAACCGTCATCCAGAATTACAGAAACAGTACACTGAATTTATGAACGAGTACATCCAGCTGGGGCACATGACGGAAATAGATTTCAAAACAGTGTCTACACCACACTACTTCTTGCCTCATCATTGTGTTCTTAAACCAGACAGTAGCAGCACAAAACTAAGAGTGGTATTTGACGCCTCTGCAAAGACATCATCTAATACTTCGTTAAATGACATCTTGTATGCCGGACCAACAATCCAAGATGACCTGTTTACGATTCTATTACGTTATAGATTGCCCCGATTTGTAATCAAGGCTGACATTCAAAAGATGTATCGCCAAATTCTCGTACGTGAAGAAGACCTACACTTCCAACTTATATGGTGGCGCTCCCATCAGAATCAACCAATCAAATGTTATAAGCTTCAAACTGTCACATATGGAACTACGTCAGCTCCTTATCTTGCGACAAGGTGCCTCCAAGCATTGGCTAAAGAATACAATACGAAGTACCCCCTAGGCTCACAAGTATTGCAGAAGGACTTCTATGTTGATGACGTCATGACAGGGGCTGATAGCATGATCGAAGCAAAGGAAATTCAGACTCAATTGTCAGCATTGCTGCGCGAGGGAGGGTTCCAGTTAAAAAAATGGTGCTCCAACAAACAACAATTGCTCGCAAACGTCCCATTAGAAGACCAAGAGATTTCACTCAGCGACGATCGTAACGAAAGCAGTGTCAAAACCCTTGGGTTAATGTGGCGACCAAAATCCGACATATTTTGCATTAAAACAAATTATCGAACATCAAAAAGATTTACCAAAAGATCTGTGGCCTCAGATATAGCACGTCTTTTTGACCCTCTCGGCATAGTCGCTCCAGTGGTAGTTGTCGCAAAACTTTTCCTCCAAGAACTGTGGGAGCTTAAATACGACTGGGATGCTGCCTTACCAGAAGAAATGCACACCAGATGGGATAAATACTACAAAGGTCTCCGAGAACTAGATACATTCCAAATTCCTAGACACGTCTTCAGTCATCACATTCCATCATCAGTGCAAATCCATACATTTGCAGACGCATCAGAAAGGGCCTACGGAGCTGCTGTATTCATCAGATCCCTCAATAAAGAAGGTACAGTCATAGTGCGGCTGTTATGCTCAAAATCTCGAGTCGCACCAACTACCAAAACAGCATCAGGTATGAGATCAATGACAATACCTCGTCTAGAATTGTGTGCGGCACTGTTAGCTGCCGAACTATCACAACGAGTAAAGGGAGACCTAAACTTGGGCAATACTAGTAGCTTTCTGTGGTCTGACTCTCAAATTGTATTGAGTTGGATCAATTCAAGTGCAGACTCCTTTCAGACTTTTGTTGGACGTCGAGTGGCCAAGATCCAATCACACACGAGCGCTGATAATTGGAGATATGTAAGATCATCAGAAAATCCGGCAGATGTCTTATCAAGAGGCATATCCCCAGAAAAATTGCAGGATCATACATTATGGAAATTTGGTCCTCGGTTTTTACATGGTTCAGAAGCAATTTGGCCACCACCATTTAAAAACAGTAAAACGTGGTCAGATGAAAGGAAGAACGCTGCCTTGGTAACCAGTAAAGTTGACACTCAAAAACACGATATTTTCGAAGGAATCAGACATTCCAATTCCTTCCCTAAGCTCAAGACAATAATGGCATACTGCTTTCGATTTACAAGTCTCGTCAAGTCAGGTAAATTAAAGGAGTCGCTAAATTCAGTGAGGCAGAACCAAAAAAGGAACAAATCTGCATGGCCAATAACAACTTCAGAACTAGAGACTTCTTTGCAATTCCTCGTCAAGGAAATTCAATTCCACGGCTTTTATAAAGACATTTGGTTCCTCAAGGCAAATAAGGAGCTGGAAAAGGATAGTCCACTGAAGGGCCTAGCTGTATTTTTAGACGCGGACGATATTCTACGTGTTGGAGGTAGACTTCAAGAGTCATCATTATCTTACGATAGCAAGCATCCGATCCTGTTACCATATTCACATCCATACGTTGAAATGATCATGACAGACTTGCACATTCAAAACAATCATATTGGGCCTCAAGGTCTTCTAGCAATCACGAGACAGCGATTTTGGCCGATAAAGGGCAAAAACATTGCACGTTCCATCACTCAACATTGCACTTTTTGCATCAGAGCAAAACCACATATGTATTCCCAGATGATGGGAAATTTGCCAGGCACAAGAGTGCAACCAGCACGTCCTTTCATTAATACTGGTGTGGACTTTTGCGGCCCATTATGGGTTCACTACCGCACAAGAGGAAGTCGTCCACAAAAATGCTATCTATCAATGTTTTGCTGCTTCGCGACAAAGGCTGTCCATATCGAAGTTGTTAGCGACTTGACAACTGAAGCTTTTTTGGGAGCCTTACGAAGATTTATGAGTCGGCGTGGACACGTAAAAAATCTGTATTGCGATAATGCCACGAATTTCGTTGGCGCCAAAAATCAACTAGAAGAACTAAAAACAAATATATACTCAGCACAGGCGCAAAATAAAATCGCAACTTCGTGCAGTTCAAAGGGTATTGATTTCCACTTTATTCCTCCCCGAGCACCACATTTCGGAGGATTGTGGGAGGCCGCAGTCAAGTCCGCCAAACGTCTTTTACAATGCAAATTGGCTAACGCTTCACTAACCTACGAAGAACTTTGCACAATCACAGCAGAAGTTGAAGCGATTCTTAATTCACGACCCTTGACAGCAATGTCCAACGATCCAAGTGATCTGAATGCATTAACACCTAGTCATTTTCTGATTGGGGAGTCACTAAGGGCAACCATTGATACCAAGGCTGAACCAGTACGTGGGAGCCTACTGACTAGGTGGAAATTAGTAGCACACATAAAACGAGAATTCTGGAATCGATGGTCTCTGGAATACCTTAACGAGCTTCAATATCGAACAAAGTGGAAAAAACAATCAAACAATATCAAAATTGGTACCATTGTTATCATGAAAGAAGACAATACGCCAACAATGAAATGGCCACTTGGCAGAATCGAGCATATCCACGTCGGAAAGGACGGCTTGGTACGTGTCGCTGACGTGCGAACTAAATCTGGCATGTTGAGGCGCCCCATACATAAGCTTGCCCCCCTCATAGAAAATGATGAAGTCGAGTTGAATCCGCCATCAACAGATCGAAAACGGAGAAGCGATAGATCCACTCCTGATGAAACAACAACGTCAAAGGCAGCGAGAAATTCTACAAATCTTAATCCGCTTACTACGATGCTTTTGATTGGTCTTCTTTTACCAGCAGTATTGACAAGTGACATTGAAGTAACAACTTTCAACAACACTTCACCAGGAATGCATTTTCACCGACACGGAACAATCAGCCTGATTCATAACAAATGGAACATCATAGTATTCTACAACCTCGAGCCTTACCGAATGGAATTTGAAGCTTTGGAAAATACAACTACAATACTTAACCACATTTGTAAAAAACTATCCGGTAACGAACTGTGTCTTCAAATGGTTCACCAGTTTCAAGTCATCAAAAACGAGCTCAATGAAGACAACCTGATCGGAACTACCAAATTATCTATAAGAAGGAGACGAGGCGCCGTCGATGTTGTTGGAAATATAGCAAACTCACTTTTTGGAGTCCTCGACTCTAAATATGCTGAAGATATATCTCAAAAATTTAAAGGCATCGAATTAAACGAAGACCATCTTATGAGACTACTAAAAAATCATACCTCCATCGTAGATTCCACTATCAACATTGTCAGATTGAGTCAAGAAGATTCAATCAAAAGAAAACAAGCACTTGACCAACAACTTAGTCAATTGTTCAACAGTTTAAGCAATGTCACTGAAGAATTGTACCAAACTAAAATGAAGGAATTATTTTTATCATGGTGCACGCATGCAACACTAGTTATCATCAACATTCAGAGAATGCAGACAGCTATAGCAGACGTTCTGACTGACACGCACCGTGGACGAGTAAATCATCTTTTAATCACTCATCAACAACTCGTAACCGAAGTAGCAAAAATAAGAAATCATCTTCCTCCAGGTCTTCGCATCGCCGTAGAACCCGATCAAATTTTACAACTCTATAACCTAATGAATGTGGAGGGTCACATCAGTTCAAATTACATAACTTTCAAAATAGAAGTACCATTACTCAGCTTAGAGGAATTTTCAATTTACAAGCTTATTCCCATTCCGGCACCAGCTAATAATACTTACATGATTATTCAACCCTCAACTGACATGCTAGCAGTAAGTGCTCATCATGACCAATATTATCCAATCACTGAAGGTGAACTTTCAAAATGTTCAACGCTCAATGGAAATCATCATTTATGTATGCAAACTCACCCGGTGTATCAATCTGGAACCAATTTGAGTATGTGCGAGATGAATTTACTCAACAATAACTCAGAGATTTCCACCTGTGAACTGAAATTTGTCAAGGCGGAATCAGTATGGACGAAACTTCCTGACACAAATCAATGGATATTTTCATTAAACAAAGAAGCTGTGCTTAATGTTGTTTGTAATCATCAAACCTCATTTTTAGCATTGAAAGGAAGTGGGCTATTGAAACTTCAGCCCAATTGCGTAGCCAAAGACAAGCACTTAACACTTCAAGGCCAACAAATTTATTCATCAACGGTTCAAGCCTCATACACCAGGATTACTAACAATAATATACACAGTGAAGACGTAATTCGCCTAGCCTCTCCTCAGTACAACATGTTTAACCTCAGTTCATTCAGTCTTGAGCTAAATAAACTTCGAGAACAAATTAAACTTCAACAGCTTGAGCTTCCTACTACAATCAGTCTTCATAACACTCCTCATGTTGTTTCGAGTTCAGTTGGATTAATTATCATTTTCATAGCACTTATCTTCTTTATTTACAAGAAAATAAAGGGACGACAGAAGCCCCCTCATCCAGTTCCGTCTCCGCGGACAACCAACTCATCAAGTTGTACCATATCCATCTAGAAACTAACCTTCTGATGAAGCCTGGGATCATCAGCGCGGGGCAGGATGTTTACATTCTTGCACTCTTAGTTTTTCTACGTCACTAAGATTATTTATCTTTTTTCTTTGCATTCTATTTTCAATCACACTGTATGCATTTGGTAACTTTTCTGCTGTCAGCAATAAAACAGTTATTTGTCTTTGGGATAAAATTGTATTTTTTCGTTCGTGCATTATCAGCAATAATATCATTTAATTTGTATTGTTTTCATTCACACCTTTTTTATGTTCATTACTTGTCAGCAATAATTCTTTAATGTTCAATTCAGTAACGTCATTTGATATTCGAAACTATAAATTATTTTCTTTTGTTTTTGTTTTCTTATGCACATTTGTAAATATGTAGAGTAAGCAATTTTTAGGTATAAATATTAAGTCAATCAGAAATAAAGCATGATTTTGAAATAACCAACCAAGACTTTTACACGAACCTTCAAGTGAGTCTGCTTGAAACCTCTTCATTATCATCTCAAGGTGTTATAGTGTTGCACTGTAACCACCCTTGCTAATCATAGTGATACACTGTGATCTAGCCTACATCATTCGGTAGAAGCACCGATTGAACAGATAGGAATGCTTAATTATGAAAAATGTTTACATCAGTTTACATCAAAACAACATCAAAACAATTATGACACACTAAGCGGCTATGTTCGCCACAAAGTGGATTTCGGCAACTGCTGCATCGTGTTTTGGTCTTGCGGTCTTTGTCTCGTAGACACACGGCACATCTATTTTTTGTAGTGACTGAAGATGTTGACTCAGCCACAGGTCGCTTCTTTTTTAAAATATTTCCAATGAGGACCTGGAGATTGGATGGCAAAGTTGGCCAAGTAAGCATCTCCTCCATTTGGGGTTTAATGAGTTCCAAGGCTAAGTTTTTTATGAAATTTCGACTTATTTGAGTTTTATTGGACGCTATTTTGAGGAGGACATACGAATTCACACCAACAATATTTAAGATCCTATAAAACATAGCCAATGGCCATCGTTTCGCTCGTCTTGAAACACTGTCAAACTGTTCAAAAACTTTAACCATCACTACCCTGGGGTCTATGGGACCCTGAAGCTCAAATATTTTCAACTGCACCACTCGAAAATTAATAAATGACTGATTTTTAGAAGTCTGCTGCGATAATATGAGAATTCCATGGGTGACACTGGTGTGAGTTGCTTAGTTTTTAAAAAATTCAAGAAAATGTATGTTTGCAATGGCGCTGGACCCCAGGGTAGGGTTTAAGGGTTAAGTTCGGCCATAACTTATTTCCCGTACTTTTTGGGCGGAATAGCAATCACTTTGAAAATAAGTTTTCAATGCTTTCCACCGTTGTTAAGCGACTCTTTTTGTTTCCCGGTGGGGTGATACTGACTTTCTGTGAAGATTTCGAGCGGGAAACACCTGTCAGTATCAAAATAACCTAAATTTTAAAAAGAAACCACAAGTTGGCACACCCTTTATAGACCTGTATCTTTTATGGAATTGCACAGGGACACTGTCGAACAGTGTACATAATGATTGAGTCTATCAAAGGTAATATGTCAGAACATATTTCATTAATATTCACTTACTGCAGTGTAAGGTGTTTCTGATCGATTTAAAAAGTTCTTCATTAGCTAGATATCGACTTTAAACACTTCCTAAACTGGGATCTCACGCTTTATTACACTTTCTTATATGAGCAACGTGAGCAAAACACAAAGATAACTTCAATCGTGTTCTCTCTCTCTCTCTCTCCCCACACACAAAAGTTAACAACGTGACCCCCAATTTTGGCCTTCTAAAAAATGTTTCCAACAGCTAAAGACATATATGTACATATAGACAGCTTCCTGCTGTGATTTATATTTCGAAATACGTCAAAGAAATTTCATTCACGGAACATTTAACGTGACGGTTACACTGTGTGTAGGTGGGTAGGTAGGTAGGTAGGTTAAATGTAACAAATAATGGCTGGGATGTAAGGTACATCCTGTAAGTCGTTATAAAAAGTTCAATAATAGGATAGGACAAAGGACTTCTATACTTTATCCGATATACATATTCCTTTCGGTCTATTTATTCCTTGGAAAGTGGATACATCCTGTTTGGCCATTCAGAGAGAAGACGAAGCTGCAAATCCATTGGTAGGTAGGGTGCAGGGGTATACGTATACTCGTATATATCTACACTGAAGAAGAACTTGTGCTCAGCACGAAATGACTACTACTCAAACTAAATTTAAGTATCTACCTACATCCATAGTAATAATTTCAAATCGATATCCTCCAGAGGGTCTTAAAATAGAAAATACTTTAATTGAGTTTTATGAGACAAACATTTTGACATAACCTCTCTGACACACACAGCACTTCTGTGAAAAGATCAAGTATCTTCATCTGTATAATTACATTTGCCATCATCACTTTGCCACATGACTTGTGTCCTTTTTAAATCAACTGTTTCTGTCTCTGTTTCTCCCTACGGCCATCTGTATCTATAGGTATATCTATTTTCAGAAAAGGGTTTCCTCTCGTATTCGGTATTCGCATACACGTATATACGTCTGCTCATAGTATATCATCGTAGAAGCAGGAAATCGATTTCATCTCCCGACACAACACCGAAAAGGAATATCATTTTGAGAGCAGGGAGATAATACACAAACATATAACTGCCGCAACGAATCCAAGCAATTAACACTCAATTGACATTATTTTCCTATCCATTTTCCACATAAAACGATTCGAACTAAATTTCAAAACAATTTCAACTACGAAAGATGCTTTGTCCTTGTGTGTGTGCGTGTGTGTCTGTGTGTGTATGCGTGTATCTGACATTAATGGGTTTTTGCTGAAAACAAATTTTCAGATACAGTTGTACAATTGTAGGGGATTTGAAATCAAATTATAGAACAGCATTGCGTTGACTTTGAAAGCGGTTGAAGGGCGGTTGTAAGGACGAACGAAAAAGAACCGACCCGACCCCGACCCTGCCACCAATGCCAACACGAACACCCGAGACCCGACAGTCGACGTGAAGCAATGAATTTACTTGAAGTACATTAAACATTTCTCTGATGGTAGACAAACCCTAATTGGTAAATCATTTCCAAAAAGCAGACGATCCAAATGGCATGAGGCTGAGGCAGTAGTCGGTCGGTCGGATGGAGAGGACGGGGCGGGGGTTGATTTAAACAAGGGAAAGGAAATGTTGTAAGCCAGACAAGCGTACAATTGGAATTGAATGCTCACTCATCAAAAAATATAATTTGAAAGAAAAAGTTAATAAAAATTCGAATGAATACACTTTTTGCTGTCGGATCTAATCGCTTGCTGTTTGAGACAAATTTGAGATACTTGAACGAGATAGGATAAGTGACTCTGACTATACTCAACTAGGTATAGCTATGTAGGTATGTAATGTAGGATACGTTTGGCTTCATCGGATTGTGGAAAGGAGTATTCGAGGTGTGTATGTCAAGACTTGTTTAATGCATGATTGAATATGATTTTTATTTTATTTTAATGGGGCTTAAGGGGCTTTATCTTTTATGTGTCATTATGTCAATGAGTTTTGTTTGTCTTTCATCTTGTGAAGGGTGAAATGTTTTGAAGTTCGTATAAATAAGATGAGGATACCTACCTATCTAAAGGAAGGAAGGCACTTGGAACTTTTGAAAACCAATTAACAATCAAAACTTAGTTCCAAAAAAAAAAAATTTTCTTAAAGCCGAAGCTTGCTGTTTTCCATCATAGCATGCCAAAGTTAAGTGGTTTTTAAGTTGGGTAGTAACCAGTTGAGAAATCTATCGCAATTAGTGGACGATCCTGAAGCTGGGAGACCCAAGAAGTAAAAAAAGGACTGAAAGCCTTGTACGATAATTCATTTGACAAGGTATAGCTTGGGGTTTTTCGATTATTTTTGGAGTAGGAGTTTTTGGTGTTGAGTTCATTACTAGGACACATGAAAAATAGAAATACAAACAAATATCTAATTATAAGGTCTTTTTTGTTGTGATTTTTCCAATATTTTTTATCAAAATTCATCAAAGTAAAAGCGTTTAGGAAAGCTGCGCAGAATTTGGTAGGAGGTGCAGGATTTGGGTGTACGTATATCGCATAGGAGAACAAAGATGAAGCTTTTTAAGCATTTCACATTCGTATCGTCAGGTGAGTTTTTGAGATACTTCAAAAGTTGGGATTGTGGGTTAACTGAGCCAAATTTCTTATGGCAAGAGTTTTACAGGGATATTGTTTCAGGAAAGGAATACATCTGTGTACTTCGATGGAGTATTTCTTTAAGTTGTAAAGCCAAAACAAAGAAATACGAAAAACAGAAAATAATTTCAAATAAACATACCGAGAGCACACAGCTGCTTGATTTCTCCATTGCAAGTGCCGCTAGTTTTTAGCTTATATGAAAGGAGAAGGGACATAGCTCTTTGGAAATATTACATTTGACGCCCTTAACTATTACCCATTCGAAAAGTCTTTCAAAACCCAATTTTAATGAAACCAACCAGCGGCTTAGACGGCGGAGTAGAGGAAAACCGCGACTCAGGTGGCGCACGCAAGTAGGAGAGAACCTCAACCAACTTGGCGTGCAAAACTGGAGGCAGCTAGCTAGGGACCGAGCTGGCTGGAGAAGCATGTTGGTTGAGGCCCTAGTCCGACCCGGACTGTAGCGCCACCTTAAGTAAGTAAGTAAGTAACCACTGTAGAGGCAGTTTAACATTCGACGAACAGTGGTGTATGTGAGTTTGGGAACGCATATGAAAAGCGAGGTGTAGGAAAAGAGTTAAGTGAACTAGAAGTTTCGGACAAGAAGTTTTTTTTATAAATATTAAAAAGAAAGAAAGAGACAAAGTGAGGTCTTGGTGAACCTTCTACTTTGTGGGTGTTATCTCTTATAGCAAAAATCGTCCAAAAAACACGTCCTTTGTTCGATGAGATATGCCATCAGATGATTGTAACACAAATTTACAAGTCTACAGGTCAAGAGCCACTTGTGGGATTATGTCCATTACACTTGTAGAAGAACAAGCAAATTTGTAACTTTGTGTTACAGAAATTTTTTACACTTGCCACAATAATTTACCTGTTTTACAGGTACATATTTACAGTTTTGTGTTGCAGGCCCCATAATTTCAATGGAACGTAAGTATCGAAAACCAGTCAAATGGAAGCTTTCGTTTTTTGAGACATTTCTGAAGCCGATAATCTATCAGCGTTCTTGCAGAGAAGTGAGGTAAGTGCAACTGAACGGCTACGATCACTGGTTGACAATGGTTTTACCCAAAATAGAAAATTTCCAAATTTGAGCTTAGAATTCACCAAACAGCTCTCTTTTTTGGAATATTGAACGTTCAAAACAAAAAATAAAAAGTTTTTGCTTTCATTGAGCCTCTGTTTTGACACGAAAAAATATCAACCCATAAATATATAACTTGGCTTATGCAGTGAATACAAACCTTCCCTAAAATTGTCTCTATGACATTAAATTATTGGGATTTGTGTTAAAATTTGTGTAAAATTTGGGGATTTGTGCTAGGAACTCCAAGGAGACCTTGCTTAAAATTTGGGAATCTCTGGGCACACTACGTACCCCTGGTTTTCCTCTAGTGGAAGTAGCCTGTACACGAGATTGGTACTTTTCAACACGGGCTGGCTTCTCCTCTCTCGTATTTTCCAGGTTGCCTTATAAAGTTATCTACACCAAGTGCGTGTGAGTTCTATGGTGAGTGAAAAATATCATGTGACAACAATGGTATGTGTATTGGCTGGCGGTAGGGTGTGTATTTGTAACTTCGTTACAGATTATAGCAGTTAGAGGCCAAAAAAAGGAATAAGCGAGGCAAAACCCTTTAGAAAAATAAAATCTGCTTTCTGTGCCAGAAAAAACGTAAATTTTGCTGACTATTGAGTTAGAGGAAGAAAAGCATTCTCATTTTAGGGGACAGGTTGAACAAGAGCATTTGTCAATCTTGAGGCTGAGTACAAGGTTTTAGTATTCGCTCTATCATCATAATGGCCCCTATCACAAGGCCCGGTGTAGCGATTTCGAACTACAAATACAACAATAGAAGCACCACAGACGTCCTTGTAGTGAATGTTTTGCCACAAAATTTGTTACTACTAATAAAGTTATTAACAAGTTACAAATATCTGTTGCCAAGCGTTCATTACGAAGATGTTTTAAGTCATTTCTATTTGACATTCGTAGTCCGAAATTGCTACGACGGGCACTGTGTAGGGGTGAATATATTTGGTGGCGTAGGGTTGCCAACAACCAAATCACATAAAATATTGGTAAAAAAAATTTTTATTGAATATTCCAAAGCGAAAATATAAAAACGCCATTTCTTTGCAGTTAAAGTTGTTAGACCAGTTTCTTTATAAGTCGGTTTTTTACTTTTCACATTTTCAAATCGAATTCGTTCCCAGCAGATGTTTTGACAAAATATTAAAAAAAAGATCCCAAATCAGAGTAATACTACGTATTGCGTAATGTACATTTTTCTTGGTCTGTGAACAATGCCTACAAATCACACACTTCCTGCATCTAATAAAATGTCGTATCGCCTTTCGCGAGGAATAGGCAAGTCCTCCGTTAGTAAATTCATTGCCATGAAAAGCGCTTTCTCAATTAGCCGTTCGGAACCAGCAGAAAATTGTAGGTCCACTCCATTCCCTCACAAGGCATGGTTGTGAGAAATGTGCTAGGTCCAGGGGCTCCTCGCTCTGTTACGCCACCCTTTTTATTTATTTATTTATTTATAATAGCGTTTATACCATTAAGGTTTCGTTTTAAACGAAATAACACGAATTACACGATTCTTACTTTGAAATGAATCGGTTAAGGTTTTGTTACACAGCCTAACACGGCTAAGATCGGGTAAATTTTGTAAGTGAATGAGGTTCACTGATCGAGCAAATTCACGAGTGAGCTAAGATTACAAATCTGCATTTGGGTTAATGGCGTGGTTCACAAGTATGTACTTATACTAGGCTTTAGGATGTTGCTCAGTGGAAGATCTAAGATGTCACCCAATTCGTCATATAACAATTCTCCGAGAGCTGTTTACCTGGTGTGGACCAAGCTAAGACACTCAAAGCCACAGAGGAGTTCGAATAACGCTTTCTACGCATCTTCGTCGTAGTATCTTATATATAAAAATGAATCGCAAAATGTGTTGGTAAGCGCATAACTCAACAACGCCTGGACCAATTTGGCCAATTCTTTTTTTGTTGTGTTTGTTATTGTCAGGAGAAGGTTCTTATGACATAAAAAATTTAAAAATTGATATTCCCACAGGAACGGGTTTGGGAACGGAAACTTAGAAACTACTAGACAGGTTATTTCACATATTTCCACGGCAATTGAAGATTCCCACAGGAACGGGGGCTGGAAACGGAAACCTAGAAACTACTGGACAGATTTCAAAAATTCTTTCGTCATTGGGATGCTACATAATCCCAAAGTAAAATCGATTATTTTTCATCCCCAAGTTCCCACTTAAGCGGAAAAACGAGAACGGGAACTTTGAAACTACAGACCCGAACAACGCCGGGTGGCTCAGCTAGTTCCTAATATAAATCAGATGTGTCATGTGGGTACTCAAACTCACCTGAGTCTCGTGAGAAATGCCATTCAACGGAGAGAGCCGAGGCCTCCTAAACTGGAGTAAGAACTCTGTTTTATTCCTAGAGATGTCTGGTCTCTGAAACCGTCAAATTTCTGGAGACGACCACCTATTTGTTGGCAATTTTTAGAATGTTTCGGTAAAGTCTGCTTTTTTGAAAACCAGCAGAAGGTCGTAGGTGCCGTCAAATTATCGCAGCAATGTATATAAGAACAATGCACAAAGCCTTAGCCTTATCAATGCCTTTTCATTTTTAAGTCAAGAAAGCGATAATTTTTTATGGGTGAGAAACGGACAAGATATTGACTGCGGGTGTAGTTCGTATATATTTTTTTTAAATTTCTATTTCTAAGATTCCTAAGTGGTTCAAAACCCAGCCCTTGGGCCAGAAGCTTGGCCCTACTTCCGGTCAAAAAACGGTCACAAGAAACGAAAATCCATTGCTAAGTTTTTGAAAAACTGCTTATCGTACTGAAATTTTATAGTGTAATTACCCAGGTTATTTTGTGTACTACGTTTGTTGAGCACTAGCAATTAATGTAACAAACAAAATTATTCGTCTAATAGGATAGGTAGAGTTCCCAAAGCGTCAAGCTTTAAAGTAGTTTTCTATCCAAAACATTAGATAGAAAGGCTCAGCAGTAATACAAGCTGAACAAGCAGCTTCTTTTCACTTAAACAAGGATACACTTTCATTTCAGGAGTTTCACTTATATCTAAAGCCCTCCTAAGCAAACTACATAATTAATTAATTTGCAAATAAAAACAAGCCACGCCACCTCATCCAACTAATACACTGTACCTCTTTATATGCAGCCAAAGTAAGAAGACCACAACTCTGGCAACATCAATCAATTGATGTATCACAGGAGCATCAAACTGTCAGCACATCCCATTAATTGCACAAACAGCCAAACCCACTGCACCCCACCACAACCAATAAGCTGCGTCGCGACGCGACATTGCTTCACAAGCGTTCGCATGTAACTATAATACTTGCAGTCTATCTTTTTATCTCAGAATTAATCGACATATTACCCGCCAACCGTCAAACGTCAACCGCACCGCAATCGAGTATTTTTTTTTCACCTCTATAGCAATAGCATAGGTACTCTAGCAACTTCGTGCTGCTTACCAATATGTAGTCAACCAAACAAAATCAACAACTCTGATTGCTGCTAATAAACCAATGCAGAAGATTGAATATAAAAAAACATAAAACAACAACGACACAGTTAACAATATTAAATAACGATTAATTAAACAAGCAATCTCGATAAAAAATAAAAAATAAAAAAAGGGCAGTGGAAATATTGAAAAGCAGATAACAAAAACTAAAAAAAAAAAAAAATCGATTGAACGTGAAATAAAAAACCGCGAAACGTGCTTTTTTGCCTTCCTACATTCGTTACTTGAAATGGCACCGGCACTTTCAGATGGAAATGCTTTTAATAAACCCTCTCGTGACGAGATGAGGTGATGGATACATCGTAACTTAAGTATGTTGGCGAACCCGTTAGTGTAAGGAATTTAAGTAGCTTGAGTTGTTAAAACGAACCCTGATTGCTTGTCCAGTGGGGCTTAATGAATAATATGAAATAACTCGATGCGAATTATGCAGCTATAAATCGCCACTGTCGAAAACTTATCATTGAAGTGCTTAAAAAGTGTTTTGTGATAAAAGTGGCGTAGAGGCTTGGTTATGTCTGCTTATTTCGTGTAAGTTCGTGGTTACGATCACACAAACGTCCACAATTGTTTCTCCAAGACTAACATCCTCCAAGAGGAAATGGCAAGTCTTACACTACGATGAAAAATGCTCCTAAGAAATACCTTCCTAGAGCACGAACCTTACAGAATAACGAGCAGTTTTTGAGGGACGACTAACTTCATTTCTCCACTGTAGAGTGTTCTAAACAGAGTTTTTGGTAATAAAAGAGATCCTATCGTGGATCAATGTCTTTCCACGGGTATCGCCTTTCGCGAGGAATTGGCAAGTCCTCCGATATTAAATTCATTGCCATGAAAAGCGCTTTCTCAATTAGCCGTTCGGAACCGGCAGAAAACTGTAGGTCCTCTCCATTCCCTTACAGGGCTGTTGCACCACCCTATTTATTGGAACGAAGTTCCTTATCGCGCGTTGTGAAAGGGGGCTAGACGTAAAAAATTCTTACGAAAAGTTGTCACGACACTTTTTGCTATAGTAAGCTATTGTAAGCTGTGCGGTGTCGCATGTTTCTCTGTCTGTTTGTCTGTCTCTCTCTCTCTCTCTCTCTCTGTCTCTCTCTCTCTCTCTTATAGAAAGCAAGCCAGATATTTTCATTTCTATTTCGCATTGAACAGTGTGGTGTCGCGACGATTATTTTTGTTGAGTGTACCTATACAGGTTTTTTGTAAATAAAATAAATCGAAAGGAACTTCGTTCCATCCGGGTGTCCCTTGACACCTCTCAAGTTTATTTAATTTTTTTTCGTGGATCAATATGTTGACTCTACGTAAACTTTTAAGCCCAAACGCATTTCCAGAAACTACAATGTTATGCACTTTCCAAATGGCTGAGTTAGAAAGCATTTTTCAATTCCTCGCAAAAGCGTTAGCCGTGAAAAACTTTTTTTTATGTTTCTGGGATTTGAATCCCCGGAAACTCGAACCACCCACGTGGCAGGCAGACATCATTACCATTACGCCACGGACATCGAAAGAAAACATAATACCGTATTAAATATTTGAATCTTCTTCAATAGCCCAGCAGCCCTTAAATCACTCTACTCAGCTTGCACCAATTCAGTAGCCTCCACATTTGTCTAGTTTCACTCATAGAATTGGCAACAGTTAAACATTCAACTTTTTACATGCCGTGGCAGAGAAACATCCTGGGAAATTAACCTCGCCAGAAATTACTGTTCGAATTTAATCCAGCAGGATGAATATTGGTATACCATACCAATCGCTTCGCGTAATCCAATGATAAAGTAAGATGCCATACAGAGTACAAACAATGTGGTGACGAAACAGATCTGGTCACACCTGAATCTAGAACGGACCAGATGTTTGATGTTTCTAGGCACATTGCATAACAGCTCGGTGGTAATCGTTGTCATTACCGCAGACTGCCCAACTTTGTAACTCTTATCTACTTTCGAATCATTCGAATGATATTTTTGATACAACTTTTAATCCCAATAAGAATGAAAGTAAAATCAAATTTGAATTCTTTCAACTAAATAAATAAATGAAAAGGGTGGCGCAACAGAGCGGGTTACCCCGGGTCCTTGCGCATTTTGCACAACCATGACTTATTAGGGAAAAGAAGGGACCTACAATTTTCTGCCGATTCGAAACGGTTTATCGAGAAAGCACTTTTCATTGTCCCATTTGCTCTTAGCTCCTAAAGAATTACGATGAAGAAATTTTTGGCATTCGAACACTTTTATTGTAGAAATTACAAAAACCTAAAAGGAAATAAATTTCTTTAAGGCATGTTAAATGATCGTGAAGATCAACCTTCAACTCCAAACTTGCGTTTCGCCCAGGTACGGCAATGGGCTCATCAGGAGTTGCCTACTTCATTTTTAAACGGGTTTATTTGATTTAGGGCTAAAGAACTCGCTCCTCAAACTTAGATGACATTTTGAAAGACGTTCAACTCGACGTAATGTTCGTTCGTAATCCGTTTTTAACGGATTAACTGTGCAAAGGTCGTGCCCTTTATTGGATGATGTTAGGTTCCACCCATGCTTTGAAGTTTTATTGGAAATACCTAGCAATGCTTGTGCAAGTCAATACACCCATGGATATGAATTTGACTTCAAAAAAACTGATTTTGTAAAACTGAATATGGAACTTTCTCAATTTCAATGGGATCTTGTTTTCCATGATATGGATGTCAACAAAGCAACAGATACTTTCTATGACATTTTACATAACTGCTTTACGATAACAGTACCTGTTCGTCGCATCAAAATTGTTGATAACTGTGTTCCATGGCTCACACCTTTCCTTAAGAGGCTTAAAAATAAAAAAGATAAACTACACAACAAGCTAAAACTCAAGTTTACTGTTCCCATTGCTCAGGAGTTCAGCAGATTAAGAAGGGAGTTCCAAATGCAATCTGCGGCTGCTTATAGAAATTATATTAGTTCCATAAAAAATGATTTGCTGCAGAATCCTTCTTTTTTTTGGAAATTTGTCAAAAATAAAAAAAGTTTCGGAATTTCCATCTTACATGAATTTGGATCAAAAATCTTCAAATAATAGTGTAGAAATCTGTGATATGTTTGCAGAAATGTTTAAAAGTATTTACAAATGTGATAATGGTTTCACTGCACCGCATGAAATTAGTTCTGGCATCAACATAATAAACAATTTACCATGTATTGATGAAAGTTGTGTTTTAAAGGCTATTGGGAACCTAATCAGCTCATTTTCATCTGGACCGGATAATGTCCCGTCCTGCATATTAATAAACTGCTGTCAGTACATGGTTCCTGCTTTATGTTATTTATTTAACTTATCCCTATCGTCTTCTGTTTTCCCACGAGAGTGGAAGTCTTCATTTATTACACCATTGTTCAAATCAGGAAGCCGATGCAACATGCGTGACTATAGAGGAATTGCAAAAATCAGCGTTATTCCTAAGATGATGGAATCCATAGTAATCGAAGAGTTGATTCACGGAACAAAATCACACATATCCGATCGACAACATGGATTCGTCAAGGGCAAGTCTACAATTACAAATCTTTTGGAAATTTCATCTTGCATCACAAAAGGATTTATGAATGGACTTCAAACGGATGTGGTATACACTGATTTTTCGAAAGCTTTTGACCAACTTAATCACCAGCTGCTAGTTAAAAAACTTTCAAATTTCGGTTGGTCTCCAAAACTTGTTCAGTGGATTGAAAGTTACTTATCATCTCGCACTCAATATGTTAAGTTCAAATCTCAAGTTTCCTGCGCAATAGAAGTTAAATCCGGGGTTCCACAAGGAAGCCACCTGGGTCCACTATTATTTGTGATATTTATTAATGATCTACCCTCTGTGATAAGATACTGTGATATACATCTATATGCTGACGATGCGAAAATCTCGTTTTCATACAAAAATAATGCTGATCACATAAAACTGCAATCTGATATCGATCATTTACTTCAATGGTGCAATAACAACAGTCTCACACTGAACTCTAAGATGTGCAAAGTAATCCCATTTGCTAGAATAAAGAATACTTTCAAAAATGATTACTTTATAAGTAACTCGAAGCTGGAAAGAGTAAATTATTTTGTTGATTTGGGAGTTATATTTGATCCGAAACTTGACTTCAGAATGCATAGCGATTCCATAACTGCAAAAGCTTCGATTCGTCTGGGAATGATTAAACGTTGGTCTAAAGAGTTCAGTGACACATATGTCACAAAAAGCTTATTCATTGGGCTGGTTCGTTCGGTCTTGGAATATGAATGTCAAGTGTGGTGCCCGTATTATGCTTGTCACATTGCTCGAATTGAATCCGTCCAAAAACAGTTTCTCATATTTGCTCTACGTCATCTTAACTGGGATAATCGTCTTCATCTTCCTCCATATCGCTCGAGACTTATGCTGATTGGTCTTAATACCCTTGAGGACAGGAGGTCATCACTTAACGCCACCTTTATATTCAAACTTTTGAAGGGTGAAATAAGTTCACCTCATCTGCTTTCGTTACTAAAAATAAATGTGCCACTTCGGCAAAGTCGAAATTTTAAGATTTTGCGAACTAATGAATCAACATTAAATTATTTGAATAATGAACCTTTTTCTCAATTATGTAAACAATTTAATACTTATACTTCTTTTGTGGACTTTAATCTCAGTTCTTATAAATTCAAAAAGGAATTATTACTTTATAATCGCCTTAGGCATTAATTATAATCTTTTAATTATTCTTATGCAAAATAACTGTGAACAATTGTGTATCTGTAGTTATAGTTAAATAAATAAAAATATTTGCTATCACACTTAGGAAAGACTATCAACAGTAAGTTCTCAAGTTAACTACTCAAAATCAAAACCGGAAGACTTTTCATATCAAATATTGAAGGAATTATTTTTTTCCGTCAGACAAAAAGCGACCCTTCTCCTTATAAAGGGTCCGCCAAATAACTTTTTTTTTTTAAATGCTATAAATAAAAACTACTGAATATTTTCTCAAATTTCTTTTTTATTTGAAAGTACAATTCTTCCGGTTTATAACAGAAAATAATTTCATTCAAATGGCTGCCTCGGCTGGCCATGCGTGCAGCTGTATTTCACCAATGGCTTCACGAATATTGTCCTTTAAAGCGTCAATTGTCACTGGCTTGTCGGCGTAACACTTATCTTTTATGGAACCCCACAAAGAACAGTCCAACGGTGTCAAATCGCAGCTCCGAGGTGGACAAACGACATCAGCTCTGCGGCTGATAATGCGATCTTCAAAAACAGGGCATCGAGTGTAGCTTCGGCTGTGTGGCACGTAGCGCCGTCCTGTTGAAACCAAATGTTGCCAATATCCTTCTCTTCAATTTTTGTGATCAAAAATTCGTTCAACATGACCCAATAACGATCGCCATTGACTGTAACCACTCCTTGCTCATTTTCGAAGAAAAATGGCCCAATTATGTGACCAAACTGTGACTCGTTTTGGATGTATCGGCTTTTCAATGTATGCGTGCGGGTTTTCTGTGCCCCAAATGAGACAATTTTGCTTTTTTACATACCCGCCAAGATCAAAATGAGCTTCATCTGAAAAGATGATCGATCAATCGATCGATCAAGCGTATACACAAACCATATTCGTTCATAGGAAGGATAAAACTAATTATCGATGTCGGAAGAACATTGCAGTTTTAAATACGCTCGTCCCTATCTGCAAAACAATCTCCTAGACGAAGATATTAAGACAGAGGAACTGGAAGTAGTCTTGAAGTCCATGAAGGATGGTAAAGCGGCAGGTTCAAACAGCATTCCAGTAGAGTATTTTAAATACAACTCACCTTGTTTTAAGGAAAAATTAGCAGGAGCTTTGAATGTAATATTTAACTTCGGTATCCCCCCAGATCATTTTTACGAAGCTCTCATTTGTCCTATTCTAAAGAAGGGAGATCCCATCGATCCTGGAAACTACAGAGGCACATCATTTCTAAATGCCTCTCTGAAAATATATACCACTCTCTTATGCGAAAGGCTCACCAAATGGGTAGAAATCAACCAAATTTTAAGCGAGTACCAAGCGGGGTTTAGAAGAGATTATTCTACGGTAGACAATTTTTTCGTTCTGACTGGGCTCGCAAGAATGAAACTCAGCAACAACAAGAAACTGTATGCACTCTTCATTGACTTTCGGGCAGCATTTGATACAATTGACAGAAAAGCTTTGTTCTTCAAACTCTTTAATTTAGGAGTTTCAAATAAATTTATAAATGCCTTGGAAAAGCTCTATCAACAATCTTTTGCGCAAGTGTTTGATGGAAATGATAAATCGGAAAAACTGGAAGTTACCCGTGGCCTTAAACAAGGGTGCAATCTTAGCCCACTACTATTTGCACTATACATAGATGATTTGGTGCAGTGCTTACCTTGTGGAGTCAGAATTGGAGTCGATATAATCAAAATTATTTTGTACGCGGATGATATTGTCATTTTAGCTGAGTCTGCAACTTCACTTCAGTTGATGGTAAATAGGCTTGCAGAATATTGTAAAACGTGGAGCTTGGAAGTAAATATAGACAAATCGAAGGTTATGATTTTTCAGAATGGAAGCGGACGAGTGTCGAGAGAAGAGCAGTGGAAATTTGATGGATGGGATCTGGAAGTAGTAAAACAATACACCTATTTGGGCATGGAGCTAACCTTTAACCTGAACATGGAAAAGCACCTCAATTTGAAAGCGGAAAAAGCTAAAAGAGCTATATGCGTGAATTGGCAAAGAATTTTTTATAACAAAAATATCACTTTAAGCTCAAAATATAAGGTATTTAATGCAACAGCGCGATCGGTCTTGTTTTATGGTGCACAAGTTTGGGGGACCTACAAATTCGATGTTGTGGAGAATATACTTTGCTTTTTTCTTAGAAAAATCTTCTCGTTGCCTGTAAGTACTCCAAAGTATATGTACTACCTAGAAAGCGGTCTGGCAACACTTTTCATTTCAAATCTTAAGCTGAATGCGGACTATCTGGATAGGATAACTAATATGAAGGACACAAGGCTTCCAAAATTAGTCTGGAAATATGCGATGCAGTTTCAGAAAAGCTGGTATCAAGACTGGAGAAAGCTGGCTGCAGACTGTGGTATCCCTCTCGACCTCGCTGGATCAAATCAATCAGGACTAAAGAAATTGCTTTACGAAGTAAACAAACTAAATGATGAAAATGAAAGATATGCTTTTAAGGAAAGAGCGCGAGCATCAACCGAAAGGTCATTTTACTCAAAGCTTACTTACAATCTAAATGAGCAGAATTACTTCAACCCGAACTTCTCAGAAAAAAGCCATTAGCACTATTTTCACAGTCAGAGGAGAGATGATGCGACTTAACTTTGTCCCACATCGCAGCTATTTGGAAATAACTTGTAGTTTGTGTAATATGAAGAAAAAGGAGGATACAGGCCATTTTCTGGGAATGTGTCCAGTTTTGAGGGAAATAAGAAGAGCAGTATTTGGTAAAAACACCCTACATGAAAATGAAGTTCTTAGAATCCTTAACGGTGAAAACTGGATGCAGCTTTTGGAGTACTGTAGAGAAGCGATGTCATACCGAAGTAGGATAATTAGCGAAAACTTCTAGCAACTGAAAGTCCCAAAACTAAAAGTAAATTTAAGCGTTCCGCACATCAGTTTTGTTTTAGCCAAACTAAAAGTCTATTTTTTGCATTTTGCATTTTTCAAATTTGATTTGTATAGCAATTTCTTTTTTTGATTTTAAACTGAAAGTCCCAAAACTAAAAGTAAATTTAAGCGTTACGCACATTTGTTTTGTTTTAGCTAAACTCAAAGTCTATTTTATTTTGCCGTTTGCATTTTTAATTTTGATTTGCATAACAAAATTTTTATTTTTTATTTATATAAAATAACTAATAATCAAATTGCGCTATCAGAAGATATTTAAAGCCATTCGGACAGACGACATAATATTGTCAAGTCCTTACCTATTCATATTTATAAAATGGTAAATAAGAAAATGTATAAACTATTTTTAATGAATAAATCTAATCTAAAATCTAATCTAAAACTAATTATCTGTCAAATCAGACATGAGCTAAGTGTAACCATTTACAAAATAAGCACTAGTTGAAAAAAAAATTAGCTTTGACAGACAAGGAAAGTTTACTTGAGAATTTCCATCATGGATTGGACGCTTTGATAGAAAGTGGCTGAAGTTGCACTTCCGGAATATGTCAAAATATTTTCAATTGAATCGACAGTGGTTTATTTAATGATCTAGATGTCAGGCGATGACAATTAACTTGTAAGTCGCTGATATTTGCAGTTAAGTCGAAAACCAACGACTACACTAGAATAAAAGAAAGTTTAATTTTCAAATTGATTTAAAGTGAAAATGGCTTTCCCGTGTTCCTGTTACACATTCCCGTCTATACATCACCGCTCGTCACATTTTCGTCCCTTTTCAACAATATCCACTGTCACAGAATGTAGGAAAGCGAGTGAAAAGATGTTACACATCAAAAAAACATGACTGGAAGTTATCAAGAGTTGATTATTCTCCACGACAGATGAAACATCTGGTTTGGATATGCAAATAAGATTCAGCTGTCCATCAAGGTATAAGTGGTTACGTTCAAATAAAAGAGGTCTACTTTTGAAACAGTCAATAAGTCAAGAGGGCGACCTTTGACAGGTTATCCCTTGTGCGAAAAATCCCATGAAAGGGTCAAGTTGAAAATTCAAAAGAATTACTCCTTTCAAACACCCACTGACCCCACTGTTATATCTGAAAGAAATTGGCTCACGACTTAACAAAAAAAAAAAAATCCTTTCAAGAAAGGCAGCTTTAACTTGCCTTTCAATGCACCTTCCTCACGTTTCCAATTCAAGTTCCTGTTCCACCTTAACCAAATATTTAATAGCACGTAGATTAATTGCACCGGATTGAGTCGTATAGAGAGCGTCATCATGACTGATACACACAATAAAACAAAAAATGAAAAAAAAGAACCAACCAACCCGAAGGGAAGGAAGAAGAGAAAAAAAACCGCTCAAATTCCCACAATAAAAACGCTTTTGATTGATGGTGTGTAATATAACTTTGCTGTTCGATTTTATTTCCATTTTTTTTTACTTTTTTTCTTTTTTAATTCGCTTTTGCTTTGTTGCTCTCGCTTAATGGATTCCAACAGACCGACAATTTACCTAATGAAATATGCATGTTGATTTATTTGTGCCCTTGTCGCCCCGCGCTCCGATCCAGCCCCACGCACTTAGTCCCGTGATTTGCATTGCGGTAGCGGTCTATGAGAGAGAGAGACGTGGAAATGGGGATAGGGATGGGGATAGAGGATTTCTATTTCTGCCGCAAAAGTTAATTGATACTGAATGAAGTCACTTAGCGAAATGTCTGCGGCGGGCAGCGGGCTAGAGAAGAGCGAACTGGAACTAGTTATCTTGTTAGCTAGGCAGATAATATCTAAAGCAATGTGTTGTGTAGGTATGTAAGTATGCTCGTAAAGGCTCTGTGCGATTCAAAAACGCGATCGTTGTGTGTTGTAGTTGTATTCGTTTGCGTCTTTGACCGTTTAAGCCGTAAAAAGTTTTTAAGTCGTTGGTTGATTGCTCATTGCATTTTGTCGGCGAAGCGTCTTTAAGAATGACAGGCCGCGGTGGCGATGGCGGGACGACGACGACGACTATGACAACGCGGCATGGCTGTGTTGGCGATTACGTTTCACGTATTCGAAGACGACCAAACCAACAACGTCGGAGACTACAACGCTCCTGGTTGTTGCGTTAGCTAGCGATACACCTCGAGAATCGGATTAATTTGCCCCAACTGTATAGATGCAGTGCGATTGTGTGTTGTCGTGTACCCTTTGTGGTTGTGTGGTTGGTTGACAAATAAATGGCATTTGTCAATTCGATTACACTGGAGTAATTGAGGTTGTAAATTGTGTATCATGAATGTGATTAGGGATTGCAGAATGATTATCGCTGTGCGCTGCGCTTATGGTGGGGCGAATACAGGCAGGGGATACGTTTCTTTGGAATCGATTAATAAATCTGAGAGCGGGTTTGGTTGAATTGTGGTTAAGCCAACAATAAACAATGCCGTATAGATTCAGATACAGGAACATTGAATTTTGTATCCCGTTCAGGGATAACAAATGGAACCAGTTAATTAGTTCTGATTCGCTGTAAATTGCTCAAACGAATAATTATTTTCTCTGGCCACCGCATCAGCAAACATTCTGTGACAATTAGGAAGCAGATCGTTTGAACTTTTGTTAAAGTTGTCCATGTCGAACACGTGGCGTGGTCGACGGGACGTGGTATGCAAGACGCAGTAAGAAGAACGAGATACAGTAACTGTCTAACTACTGCCATTGATTATTTTCAAATTGAAGTATTGCTAGAAGAACAAGTTGAGGAAAAGCTACAGCGTTTAATGAACGATCAACAAGGTAGTAGGTGTGCAATAAATCATAGGCGCTCAACAGACCTCACGATACTAAAATCGATAGGTTAAATGGGGTCTTTTGTGAGGAAAAATTTAAACTAATTTTCGCAATCCAACTTCGTTTTGATGGAGATAAGGCTTATACGTTATTACCTACGCTTCAAGGTTAAACTTTTCGTGGTTTTCAGTGTAGTCCTTCTCCAATACTCTATTTTGAGCTGTCAGTACGAGCGCATTTAACAATACTTTTTGAAGGAACGGAAGGGGCCTACAATTATTTTTCGATGTTTTACAGCTAATCAAGGAAAAGGTAAATCTTTACTATTTTGAAAGGATTTGTTTCTCAAAGTATGCAAACGCAAAGTTGCCCAATGCCTCCAAATAAAACTGAGCAATTGGTAGATGTATGACTAACCTGCACACTATCGGACTTTATGAACAGAGAATGTCAGACACACATTTTTCCAAGAAGTTGATAAAAAACATGTTTACTAAAGTAACTCTTCAGCTTAAAAGTTTTAGAGGTTCAAGTCCTTCGCTTAGCTAAGCAGTTGATAATCACAAGACTACAAATCAAGTTTTTGTTTTTGATTTCGAAGCAAATCAAAAGAAACAAACAGCCACATCAAATGGATAAGAGTTAGAGGTAATTAGATACTAAAATAGCTTCCACTATTTATTTTGTCCAATTTGGAACAGGATATTTCAGTTATGAATGGAAATCCAGTTTCCTGTTCCCAACATTCAAGTCTGGATCACGACGCGACGCAAGGTTGAAAACTAAAGAGGCATTTCCAAGCTATCAGCAATTTCTAAGGTTCTGTAAAGGCCGATAACAAAAAAATTAAATTTCGAAATAAATGAGAACGTACATAAGTGATGGCCAACTTGGATACATTTTGCGTATACAATTGATGCCATTTTAGATCGATTCAAGCAAAGCCTTTAAATTTTTTTAGACTTGACATTTTGATCTTTAAACTTGAAGCCTTTAGAATCTATTCTAGTTCACTTCAATGGTTCTAGTCTTTTTTAAATGGTTGAGCCGAGAGTGATAATTATGATAATAATCGATTGTACGTCTGGGGTGCCACAAGGCAGTTATCTTTGCCCAATGCTATTCACTATTTTCATTGATGACATTACAGATCGTAGTTGATAACTTGATTAATCTTGAACCTACAACAAGTGCTAATGACTAATTCAAGCTCCAAAAAGACGTCAATAGCTTACCAGCATGGCAAAACCATTCAAGACTGAAAAATGTAAAAAAATGCTTTGAAGTATCCCTTTATTTAGAAAATCTCTTACTTTAGAATTAGCTTATTCAGTGAGGATTCTTAGGTTTCTAAGGTTTTAAGGTTGTCTTTGATTCTAAATACGTACTTCTTTTCTCTGAAACATGTTAAATAAAATGAAACATACATAAATAGGATGGCATTAAAAAGCTCGGGTTGACCTTGTGGCTTATTTCAATAGAACGAAAGTTACTAACACAAATTTGTACTTGCTATTTGAAGTTATAAGTTTTGCGTTTCACCAACTGCAAGTTTTTAATTCAATTTTTCGTACTCACTCGGTTGCGAGAGTCCTCAAAGATATCATGAAAAAAGGCGAATCTTCCCCTTTCCAATTACTGCCCAATTGCACTAACGTCACTTCCACAAGGTCATGGGAACTTTAATAAACCGTCAATTGAAGAAATATCTTATGACCGAAAGTACGGCCTTCGTAGCAAAAGGTCCACTGGCATATCTCACCGAGATGTCGAATCAATCTTTACACTGTTTTGGAGTAAGTAAGATAATTGCGCTTGATATTTCGAAAGCATTTGATAAAGTTTGGCATCAAGCTCTCTTATCGGAAATGCATGTATTTTATATCGATGAGTCTTTTCTTCGTTGGATCAGAAAAGATCTTTCAAAACTAATAAGTAATAATACTAATAATAATGACTTTATTGTTTTTCAATTTCATTTCTGCTGTGATTTTTCCGAGCAGATGGAAAACTGCATTTGTCCAGCCGGTCCCTAAAAATGGCGAATCTTCCTCCCCTTCCAATTACCGCCCAATTGCACTTACGTCCCTTCTTTCCAAGGCCATGGAAACGTTGATAAACCGTCAACTTATGAAATATCTTGAAGAACGAAAGGTTCTTAATGACCGTCAGTACGGCTTTCGTAGCAAACGGTCCAATGGTGATTTGATGGCTTATCTCACCGAAAAGTGGAACCAATCTTTACATTGTTTTGAAGAAAGTAAGATTATTGCGCTTGATATTTCTAAAGCATTTGATAGAGTTTGTCACCAGGCTCTTTTATCGAAAATGCGTGCTTTTGGTATCGATGAGTCTCTTCTTCGATGGATTAGAAACTACCTCTCCGACCGTTCAATACAAGTTGTATTGGATGGCTTCAAGTCTGATACCCACTTCATAAATGCTGGTGTGCCCCAGGGCTCCGTTTTGTCTCCGACTCTCTTCCTCATTCTCATCAATGATCTCTTGTCTGAAACTTCTAATCCTCTCAACTGTTTTGCGGACGACTCGACCCTCAGCTTTTCATATTCGTTTCCAAATTCACGTCCCTGCTCTTCGGATGTGGAACTGGAACGGTTGCGTATGATAAGCTCATTGAATTCTGACCTTGACAGCATTGTTGCATGGGGTCTTATGAACCGAGTAGAATTCAATGCTTCGAAAACTCAATGCTGTCTCTTGTCGTTGAAGCTTAACATTCCCCCATTGCCATTATCCATGAATGGTACCTGCATCGAAGAAACCGAAAAGCTGTCAGTACCTACTTGGTATGTGTGTAAACGATGATCTTCGTTGGAATGACCACATATTTGAAGTCGCTAAAAACGCTGCTAAATGCTTAGGTTTCTTAAGACGATGCAGGAAGTTCTTCACCCCTTCTGATCTGGCTACAATTTATAAGGCCATTATCCGCCCAAAACTGGAGTAGAACTCCCATATATGGTCAGGTGCTCCTCAAACATCTTTGCACCTTTTTGATAGGGTACAAAATAGAGCGTTAAAATTGATAGGTGATATATGTAGTTTAATCGTAGAATCGATTGATTCTCTTGAACATCGTCAAAAAGTCACCTGTCTCTGTTTTATCGCTTTTTTTTACAAACAGTGCTCTAGTGAAATAGTCAGTTGCATTCCTCCCCTGAAACAATTTAGACGCAACACCCGCCTCGCTAGGAATGCTCATCAGTTTTATCTTGAGCCCAATTTCGGGCGTACAGTCAAGTATAGAGATTCGTATTTCAGTCGCACCACTCGAATGTGGAATGCTTTACCTGGCTCTATATTTTCCATGCATTACGATTCACAAAAGTTCAAAAGCAACGTGCATCGGTGTCTCCTTTCAAATCCTCTCCTATAAATGCTCGCACTGCGTTCTATTACATTATAAGGGTAGTCATAACCCCTTGATGTGCAAGTTGATTATAAAAAAAAAACAAAAGTTTGAGGATCGAATTCCAAAAACATTATTGAAAATGGTAATTGACAAGTCTGCCGATTGTAATATCATGTCATGAAAAGCGCTTTCTCGATTAGCCATTCGCTCGCTACATCGCTAGGCCTTGGGGCTATTGCGCCAACAACAACAACATTTACCAACCATAGACATGTTAGAACTCGTTATTCTTTTCAAAATTTTCTGTTGTTTGAAGCTTTTTTTTCTTGTGATTATTATTACACTACCAGTGGACTTCTCTTTCGGAGAACCGCCAATCCCGATAGCAGAGATCTTCGTTTCTTTTAAAAAAAATATTATTAGAACCTACTAAATTGCAATGGCTGGCCAGAGGAATCTTCGAGGAGTGTCGTTTCTCTAGAATAGCTTCATTGCCACCGAAGATTGCGATTGTTAGATTTTTTTGTCTCAATTATTGCACATTTTTCTACAGATCATTCTTAGTATACGACGCAAGGTCCTTTCGACTCGAAGCAAAATACCGGGTATGGAACTGGACAATGAGGCCGTAATCCTTTTGGTTGTGACTGATAGATACTTGACGGAAAAGCTTAGAAACATAGTTTAATAGATCAATTTGTGTGGGATGTGTGAAGTCGCTCATTTACTTTGATCAGATAAAGGCGTTGACGACTTCAAACTCAACATTAGTTGCGTGTTTTTTTTTTTTTTTTTTTTAAATATAAGACCCCTAAAGGCTGCAAAGAGTGATTGAACTACATAGGTACGTCGAAATCAGCCGTAGTGACTCTAACCAGAAATCATATTCAAATAAAAATTGCTCATTATCATGGTGGTTTTAAAAAAATATATAAAAGATATTCTTATGACATTAGTCCTTAAAAACGATTTGAGGCCAATGGCTCCGAGCCGAAACTTGCTCAAATGAAACGTAATCGGTGAGTTCAATTTTCGACCACTTTTTGGAGCAACTGTGACCGTATATCGATAATAACAATTTTCAAGCATTGTTCTGTTCATTGTGAAACGGGAAGACCTACTGACCACAAATATACCGTCAATTGTCAATGCAGAAACGCGTAAAAAAGTCATATGCTACCGCATTTAAACATTTTTTTCTATGTTTTGGAACTCAGCCTATATTTATAGAATATGACTCACTCTTAGTGACGCAAATAAGATTCTTTTTCAGTCTTGACGCATAAACGGACTTCGTATTCAACAATTATTTTCCTGTTTTTAAAATTAGTTTATTCACAATAAAAAATGCGCAAAAGGCCTACAATAACAAAAAAGCTACGCATTACATATGAAGATAGCGTGACGGTGACGCACTCATTAAACAATCAAAAAATTAGGCGTGTCTCACGCGAACAAAGGCTCCACTTAAAGGAAGAATCCTTTGATGTGAGAAACTTTTCAGTCAAACACATATGCTTCATTGTATACTTTCTGTCCCTCGAACAGTTTTCAAATACGTTTTTGATTCACTTGTCAGCTGTTTGAATTGCAATACATTTGTGTATTCAGGTTTATAATTGAATAGTCCGTCTTTTGTGACAGTTTCCACAAAAAAAAAGTAACATTTACCAAAAACAAAGACTTTTTATGTCAGATTTATGTCAAGCAAACAGATCTGTTTTGATGAGCAAAAAAGAGTGATAAAACAATTCTTATCTCAGAAACACTTTAGAAATTTCTGTTTCCAAAATCTCCTTTTTAGTGATGATCCTATTGTAAGATACCTCAAAGCTCATTGGTCTATGGCCATGTTAAGCTTAAGTTAAAGCTTTACAAATATTACAAAATGGAACTTTTCAATTCTAAATTTGTGCAAGTCTTGTTTTGAAATGGTTTAGAAGCGACAAAGACAGTAACCTTTAGACATTAGATATAAGTCATTATTTTCAAAATTATTTAGATTCCAAAAAACTTGTTAAGTGTTTAGTATCGAAAATTGCATGAACCTAATTTATTCCCCCATTACGACTAATGATCCGCAAGAAGAAAAAAACTTTAGAATTCGACTATTCATAATTCTATTTACATTCGCTCCATCAAGCTTATCCTATTTTTATAGCCTAAGTTTCAATTTTTATCAATGAACACTAGCTTAGTGCTTGTGACGCAATGGATATCGTGTCTGTCTGTTACGTGGGAGGTTCGAGTTACGAATCGCAGAAACACCAAGGAAAAAAATTTTCTTCCACTGGTATAGCCTTACGCGAAGAATTAGCAATTTCTCTCATAATAATTTTATACAAGAAAAGTGCTTTCTCGATTAGCCGCTCATAGTCGGCAAAAAATCGTATGTCCCTTTTAATCACTCACAAGGTATGGTTGAGAAAAAAGGGATAGTCATTTGAAATAATTTGATCTTCAGTAACAATGCGATTATGGCGGAGTTGATTCGAGTAAGAAAACTAAAACTTTATCAAAAACTCAGACCGTGATTCACGATGATGACTTTCATCAGATTTTTCGGTATTCAAGAGAAATATGTGCATTTGCTTTCTAATAACTTTTAGGGGACTCATCAGAGCGTAGAAGAGGCGCAGTGCACTAACATATGAGCAAAAGATGCAGATATTTTAGAAATATTTTAGTGAAATTTATGAAATAATTTGCAGAGAACGCATTACTATAGAAGTGGGTTTCGGTTTCAGCGTAAATAAAAACGGTTCAAAAAAAATTTTTTTTTTCAAGTAGGTATGAATTGATCAATTTTATTCGCCCCTTTTATTATAATTTATCAATGAGATAACAATCGTTTTACTCCGCATCTACTGTGCCAACGCTTGTATTGTTTATCTTTCTACCTTTTTTAACTAGTGTCGTGCAACTCAGTGGAATTGAAATAGGAACATAAAATAAAGACATTAAATACAAAAAACAAACCATGTCAGAGTGTTCGGATTCCTAGTACCAACAATCAATTTTCGGGGTTCGTATGATTTTCTGCAAAAGATGGGAAAGTTATTTTCAAAAAATACTGCCATTGTAATAACTGTAACGTTCGCTGAGTTCGATAAAATTAAACTTTACTTCCACTTTAATCCACTTTTATTCGATATACAATTCGATTAATAATCACACCAATTCAATCTTTACAACATCACTTTACAATAAAAACTGACTCTCTGGTCACATCAGCGGCCTTTTTATATAGGAAAACAAATCACATCCAGAATTTTCCAGCTGTTTCGAACATCTAGAACCTTCCAGTAGTTTGCACAAAATTCCCCAGCCATTTCCCAACCATATATGGCTAGACACCGTCAACTCCACCCGGTATATTTCTGCACACACACACACTCACTCACTAGCAACACCTTCCATTAGACGTATATTATAGTGATGCCACTTTGTTGATTCGGTTGAACGTTGGAGTTTCGTTTAGGGAATTGGTCTTGAATGTTGGGTTTACAATACATAACATTCTCATCAGCCATTTGAAACAGGCAGAAGAAGGTTGAAAGAAATGAATTAAGCCCAGATCCATCCCGATTTCTTGAGTCGAAATACTTATTTATTTATTATAACGATAAGTCTAGAGTCTAGACTCTCGACTTTCAAAGACTATTTGATACCGCTTTTCACAGTAGGAAAGATCAACGAAGAAACCAACCACTAACCACGCACTAACGTCTCTTCTTTATAAGGTCATGGAAACGTTCACAAACCGTCAACTCATGAAATGTCTTGAAGAACGAAAGCTTCTCAATGACCGACAATACGGCTTTCGTAGCAAAAGTTCCATTGAGGATTTGATGGCATGTCTCACCAAAAAGTGGACCAATCTTTACACTGTTTTCAAGAAAGTGAGATTATTGCGCTTATTATTTCTAAAGCAGTTGATAGAGCTTGGAATCAGGTTCTCTTATCGAAAATGAGTACCTTTGGTATCGATGAGTCTCTTCTCCGTTGGATTAGAAACTATGTATACCTTTCCGATCGTTCAGTACAAGTTGTATTGGATGGCTTCAAGTCTGATACCCTGCATTACGATTCACAAAGGTTCAAAAGCAATGTGCATCGATGCCTGCTGCTAAATCCTTTCCTGTTTGTGTTTTACTTTGTTTTATAACAAAATAAGGGTATCCATAGCCCCTTGATCTGCGCGTCAAATAGAAAAAAAATTAAGTCGATGATACACAATTACGAACGTACAAATGATTACTCTAAAACCGGTTGAAATAACAGTTCTTGGCTTGAACAGCGTAGGTCATAAAATTTTCCTTTGACACTCATGAGGAACTCTCATTTTGAAACTATGTAAATCAAAGCCTGCTAAATATGCTGTCGTGAAAAGTTTAGGGTTCTTAACACAGTACGAAATTAAGGTTAAGTGGTGTGTTGGGAAAGGGAAAAAAAACTTGTGAATCAGCAAGAGGAGTGTTGCTCGTGGCGTAGTGGTTAGCATGTCGGTTTGTTTCGTGAGACTTCAAAGTTCCCCAGAAACATGAAATCGTTTTTCCACGAGTATCACCTTTCGCTGTCATGAAAACCGCTTTCCTACTTTAGTCGTCGGCGTCGGTTGTATATCCTTGAAATGTTTTGGGCCCTGAGGCTCTCAGAGTTTTGTTACGCCATCCTATTTTTTTACTAGCAGGAACTTCCCAACAGAGACAAGAATGTTTTTCCACGAGAATTGACAAGTCCTCCGTTAGTAAATTAATTCATTGCTATGAAAAGCGCTTTCTCGATTAGCCGTTCGGAACCGGCAGACAATTTTAGGTGCCCTATCCTTGATTCAAGTTCTTAAGTCCCATGCAGATTCAACGGTAAGAATCTATGACACTTGGGGCAAAAGTAAAATAAAATAAATACCAAGGGTGGCGCAACAAAGCCATGGAAACCACGGCGCCTAACGCATTTCCAAAGCAATACAATTTAGGCCGATTGCGAACGACTAATATATAAAGCTTTTTTCATGACAGTGTTACTCTCAGAAGACTCGCTAATTCCTCAAGAAAGCCATTACCCGTGAAAAACATTTGTTTTCTTTGATGTAGCTAATCTGGAATTCGAACCTCGAGCTTCCATTTAACATAGTGCCACGGGCACCACTCACACGCAAAAGTACGTACGTAAAGGTATGTACCTACTCCATGCAAAAAACAAAATACTGAACTCTATAGACTTCTGTGCTATAACCAGGAAACTATGGATACGATTCAACAAATAAGAGATTGATAGCACTGTGATGAATGAAAATCTTCTGAAAGTTCAGAGCAAGAAACAAACGTGAAAGGGAAACAAAATCCGCCATGGACTTATGCGTGAAGAAGCGATAAGACGGAGCATTAGAACAACAAACTGTTCTTGGGCGGCTGTTCATGCCCAGCATTTACCACTTCAGAAACGGGATCCTAGGAAGACACTGCTTCGAGGATTTAGAAGAGCTTCGTGTGTAGGTACCTATTCCGGAAACAGACAGCTGTAATTTTTATAACGCCTCCAGATGGCTTGAACATCTATAAGTTTTTCATTCCATGGGGGCAGTGTGAGCTTCGTCATCCTCAGTGTACATACTAGGAAAGTAGGTACAATTGGTCTACATATTTGCACTGATCAAAAAATGTGACGGAAACAATATAATCAGCACCTCATGTCATCAGGCACGGCGAGTAAGCTGTTTTTGAACATTTACATTTACATTTACATGAAACCTACTCCACACATAAATCTGCGGAGTAGGGGAGGTTGCAGCCGGGCGACAAAGACCATTTGGCTGATACACCACAAGACTAACTACACAAATACTACATAGAACAATTAAAAGATGAACACAAACACATGGAACGTGTCCTGCTTCAAAAACCAAAAAGCACCCACTAAACCTCATGTCAATCGCATAAATCATAAGTTTTCAAGGACTGTGCTCTTTTACAAGCTTTGTTCCGCCAATTAGGCAGAATTTAGTCCTCAGAAACCAACCGTATGTTAACATACATTTTCCAATAATCTAAATAGGTACACATTTCTAAAAACACCAAATCATTAGAGACAATAACACTCACCTTAATCACACCCGACAAAAATTAAGCTCCCCGCCAAACAACTCAAATATCCATTAAAAGCTCTGCGATTCCTTTTGAATATTCTGGTGTAGGTATATTTGCCTTATTAATCCTCGTTGGCAAATAAATAAATCACTTATTGATTTCAAATTAAAATCCACCAGATTTAACACAACATCGAAAAAGAAATTTCTTTTAACTTTCGTATATATCCAAACGCAACAAAAAAGAACAAAAATTATTCAACCGCAAAACAATTCAATTAGCTATGTTGGTTTGGTTTGGTTGGTTGTACCTACTTATTTTTTAAATTAATTTCTCATCATCACTTCACACGACGTTATAAACTCTCCACTCTATTTTTATTGGCACAATCAATTACCCGCGGAGAGTGAAATAACAATATAATTATTCATTAATTCCGGGCGCCGCCGCCGCCGCTTCCATAATTATTGACAAAAGTACACACAGCAAACACAAAAACACGAAGAAAGAAAAGAACCAACGAACGAAAAGAATTAATTGTATCTCAACTCTTGACGGTTGATTAACACACACGAATCAATGACAAACGCGTGAGCCAACAAACAAAAAAAAAAAAAAACCGAAATTGATTGAGCACACAATTCTAGGGGCCAAAAACCGCTATCTATGTATTCTTTTTTTTTTAGTTAAATCTCCCGGATAGATTGGGTGAATTAGACACACCGTATAAAGTACGCAACGAACAACGACGACTCATCAAATTTCTAAACACCGAAAAACGAAATACGAAGAACGAGGAACGACGAACCTTCCGTCGTGTCGGTCGCACCACTAAATGAGATCAAAAAACAATCTCTCACATGCAATTAGCACACTATTGACACCCGCTGTTCGTCTCACAAAACCGTAATAATAATAAAACGGAATATAATCACACAATCATCATCATCAACATAACACAACAACGACAGCCATTATCAACATTATAAATATCCCGGCAACATTTTACATTTTATCAACATTTATACACTCCACAGTGTTGCCAGCAGGCACCGAAACAAATAGATAGTACGTATCTACACAAACGAACGACACGATGAGATTCAAGCGAGCCAAGCCATCCACTTATTACACCAATTACTCGGAGCGACAGACTATTAGCGATTATGTTGGCGCACGACTATTAAATTCGAATATCATAAAGTATCTCTTTGCGAGAGAGATACAAGATATACACACAACACACACTGGCCCGCTCGATAAAAATGAAAAATCCTCTGTTCTATTTACCGAATGAGAAATTCATCTAATAAATGTATCTAGATACAAAACAGAGAATAAACAGTCAATCACACCACCACCACAATCAAAACACAGCACAGCAGCTGATGTGTATATCATCGAATGCAGCGGCAGAAGCAGCACAAACAAGAAACAAAACACAAGATACTCTCGCACTCGTATTCAGAGTCGGTCGGAGTACCTTATTCGTATTATAAAATAGAAGGGGGGCTCTGCTGTTGGTGCCTTGGTGGATGGATGGTGGTGCCCTGGCCCTCTTAATAGTTTTCTGTTTTCTCCACTCCCAATGTTTGCGTCGGTCGCTTCGTTGCTTTGATTCCTTGGGCCATAACCCGTACCAGTAAACTGTTACTACACTGTGGGACTGACTGCTCTCTACCTTAGGTATCTCCACTTATCGTCTTGTGTGTGATTGTGACTGTGGCGTCGTCTCTTGCTCCAACCAGCCCGCTATACTGCCTGGCTGACTGACTGAATGACTATAAATATGAACCGAACTGGCAGCTAACTCAAACGTCAATTTACAACTGAAACGATTTGCCTGCTCATTCGGAAAGCAAACATAATATACGGCCTATTATTATTGCTGTTAATATTATGGATTCATAAGGGTGTGTGTGCCTGTATCTCATCTGTATAAATCCATTACTCATACACAGTTGAACTGCGAGACAGCAGGCAGAGGCAAAGGCAAAGGCAAAGCCTGAGTAGCAGCAGTGGAAGTAGAAAGCACGACAAGACCAGTGGAGACCCAATGCCTCTGCCACTACCTACCTACCTATCTGCCTACCTACCTACCTACCCAGCCAGCCAGCAGTTCCATATCCATTGGGTTTAGTTTACTGGTTGGCGTTGGATTGCAGTAGAGTGGAGATGAGATGGTTCTGTGTTCTGTTGTGTAGCCTCCTTGTCGACGTCGTCATCGTCTTCATTGCCCCATAATCGTATCGTGCCCTCATCCTCTTCGTATAATTGAAACCAACCCGACACGAGAGATACTTAGTGTGTTGAATGTTGATATAATAACACAGAGAGGGTATTCCTATTCCTGTCCTGTCCCTCAGCTGGGTGTATCTAGATACAATTATTATTAAGTTCGCAAAGGAGGGTGCCGGCGGAAGAACAACTACAACATTCTGCTTGTGAAGGAAGGAGCATTGCCATGTCAAAATATGAAATTCAATTCAGTGATTTGGTGGCTCTGGCACTGGCTGGCTGCTGCATCAATGAGGAATGCAAATATTTTTGAGCAACATCAATTTAGAGAGGACCACCGACTTGAGAGCAAAAGCAAGAAAGAGAGAGACAATTACAAGTACAATACAAGACACACAGACACAGTCAGAGAGTACGAGTGGAAAAGAGAGCAATTTAGCGCACGTCTTCAGGGGGCAAACGAACGGATAAGAACAGCCGAAGACGACACATAAAAGTAGTTTTTCGTTTAAATTTTATTATGTGTATATGACTTGTTCTATGGACTTATTAAGGTAAAAGGAGTTGTTGTCTGCTGGGGCTTATTGAGCGAGAAGAGAACAGGATCCACACTGTGAGGCCAACAAGTGGTTCTACGATTATAGTTTAACAAACATATGAGTGTTGCGTTGGAGGGCTTTTGGTCTGACAAGAGTGTGATGTCATGTAACAGCACTAAAGTGATGATGATTTGTTGCATGCGTCTAATTAGATCGTAAAAGTAAATAAATAGGGAGGCGAAACAGAGCAAGGACCCTCAGGGCCTAGCGCATCTCTCACAAACATGCCTTGTAAGTGAATGGAGGGGACCTACAATTTTCTGAAGGTTCCAAAAGGCTAAACAAGAAAGTGCTTTTCATGGCAATCAATTTATTAGCAGAGTACTTGCCAATTCCTCGCGAGTCTAATTAGATCGATGATTGTTTATTTATTGATGAGTTTTCCGAGTGATTCAACGTTACAGTGTCTCAAGTGGAAAGTGTGCTTGAGATATAGTATTTTGAACCTGTCTCTGAAAAATAGTAGGCAACGAGGGTGGCAATTCTCAGTTAAGGGCGCCCTGGGGTCTAGCAACTTTCCCGCAACCATGCCGAACCAGCAATTGAGGGGGATATAAAGATGTTTGCTGATTTCGAATGGCTTAAGCAAAAAACTTTTCATTTCAGTGTAATTTTTTTAGGAGGATTTCCAAACTTCTTTTAAAAGACTTTACCTTCCTGTAGAAAACAATTAGATGTTCCTAAGATTCGAACCTCGATTTCCCGCGGCATTTCCCAACAGGCAGACACGCATACCACTACGCCAACGGACACCAGGACCAGGATCTATCTTAAAAGCTTGATGTGCCCAATATAATAACTGTACGAAAGTACCAACCCCAACAATACTCGATAAAAAGTATCGATTCGAAATCGAATTACAAGAGTTTTGACTTCGGCGAATTCGATTTTCGGGGGCTTTTGTTAAATGAATTTAATGCGATGAATGAGTGAATCAACTGTCTAAACAAAAGACACATTTCTCTGCTATTAAGACTTTTACGGCAGATGTGCTGGGAGGGGGGGGGGGGGGGAGGAAAGATACCTTTGACCGGAATCAACATAACCGTTGTTCCGTCTTAGGGGAGATCTGATTAAGATGACATACACGACAAGATGACATACTTGCATTTTCACAATAGCCAGAACTGGTACGGTTTTTTTGAACACGCCCAAATTTACAGTTTTACATTGGCAACAAACAGCATGTTGCTGATTTTCTCAGTTAACGACTGTTTTTTTACTGGAACGTCGAGAAAAATTTTGAGTCGAATAATTTTTTGTTTGTCAATTGTCTTAACGAAGAAGTTTCCGCTAAGGTGAGTGACTGTATTGAGTCATTGTTACATTGTCTAATATACAACATCATTCCTGTGTAATATAATTGCCAGATCGTGAAGTGTTTGCGCATTTTATATTGAAAATATTTTCGGTCATGTCGGGCAAGATGACATGACGCTCGTCCGTCCAAGTTGACATATGTCATCTTACCATCTGGTCATCTTAAATTAGGGCTCAGGTCAAAATAAAAAAGAGAACCGTAAACGTCCGATTTTACAGAACAATGATGTGACGGTGATGACGATGTAGCTTGTATTTACTGCAATGAGCTTTATAGTTTTTCACGTCCAGGAGAGCATTGGATTTGTTGCCAGGCTTATGATAAATGGTGCCCCGTATTGTGCGCCAGTGTAGACCACGTGAACTAATTTTAAATTAAACTATCAAAATACTAATTTACGTTTCATTTGATTACTGCAAATTGTTTTGTTGTGACAAATAAACGAATAAACTAAATTCACTTTGTTTTTATTGCTATGAGTGCAATTTTTTTAATTTTTAGCTTCAAAGAAAAAGTATGTCATCTTAAGCAGAACTCCCTTATTTATTTTAGTTCCGTCTTATCCATCTACTGAGGGGGGTATTAGAGTCCTGGGGGTCAATTCCCAATCTGTGAAGCTGTGAAGTGAAAAAAAAAAAAATATCATTTCGGTTTTCATATAGTTTTTTCATTTTATCACTTCACGAACCCACTCTAAGCGATTCCGGATCTAAAAAGTACTAAAACGTTCTAAATGATAATTTCTGACAGTTTTCTCTCTCATTTCAAATGGATTCCAATTGGATTTTTCATCGTTTGAGTTTTGCGGCCATTTTTCATATTTTATTTTTTATTATTTATTTTTCATAACACAGCACAGCTTGGCTGCCTGAATCAATAGAGACTGTTTTGTGTTTCGTGGTCAATGAACTTATTACTCGCGAAGATTGGTTAATGGCAAAAACTTCAGCTCTGAAAATGGACGAAAGACTACCAAGACTTACTAAAATGTTCTTTCTATAAAAGTCTCTGAAAATGCCGGCACCTGTGCTAATTTCCATTTTTGAGTCTTTGATAGACCAGACCATATCTTGCCTTGAAGAGTAGGGTTTGTGTTCTCAGTTTTGCTGAGAACATAAGCTACTAGGCAAAGTTTTTGTTTTAGGTGGAAAGTACTTACTTACTTAGGTGGGCATTACAGTTCGGGGTGAACCTGGGCCTCAACCAACATCCTCCTATAACGATTTCGATCTCGGGCGAGCTCTCTCCAGTTTCGCACTCCAAGTCGGTTGAGGTCTTCATCCACTTGATTGCGCCACCTAAGACGAGGTCTTCCCCTTCCGCGATTTCCCTGCAATGTGCTTTCGAACACCCAACGAGCCGGAGCGTTTGGGTCCATCCGCTCTACATGGCCCAACCATCGTAGCCTCGCGATGCGTACTCTTCTGGCTATGCCCATGTCGCGGTACAGCTTATACAGCTCGTTGTTGTATCTTCTTCTCCACACATTTTCTTCGCATACGGGACCAAAGATCATTCGGAGAATTTTTCTTTCGAAACGACCAAGAGTTTCCTCATCCGCTTTCGATAAGGTCCATGCTTCCGCGCCGTACAGCAGGACTGGGATGATTAAGGTCTTATACAAGGTCACCTTGGTTTTTCTAGAGAGGGTTTTGTTTCTCAATTGCCTTCTTAACCCAAAGAAGCAACGGCTGGCAAGAGTTATTCTCCGTTTGATCTCCGCACTGATGTTGTTGTCCGTGTCTACAGCGGATCCTAGGTAGACGAAGTCCTGTACTACCTCGAAGTTATGTCTGTCTATTGTGACGTTTTGTCCAATTCGTCGATGTTCTGTGTCCTTGTTTGATGACAGCATATACTTCGTTTTGCCCTCATTAACCATCAAACCCATTTTTGCCGCTTCTGTTTCAATACTCGCAAAAGCATCTATGACATCACGCTCACTTCTTTCCATTACGTCAATATCGTCTGCATAGGCGAGTAATTGTACAGACTTTTGAAAGATTGTTCCTCTGGTGTTGACGTTTGAGTTTCTTACAATCTGTTCAAGTATGATGTTGAAGAAATCGCATGACAGTTTGTCGCCTTGCCTAAAGCCTTTTTCGACATCAAAGGTCTCGGTGAGTTCTTTTCCGACCTTGACGGAGCAGCGTGAATTCTCCAAAGTCATCCTGCATAGTCGTACGAGCTTTGCAGGGATGCCGAAACTAGACATGGCTCTTTACAGCTCGTCTCTGTAAATACTGTCATACGCGGCCTTGAAATCGATAAAAAATGGTGAATATCGATATTACGTTCTCGGGTGTTTTCCAAGGTCTGCCGTAATGTGAAAATTTGGTCTATTGTGGACTTCTCTGGTCTAAAACCACATTGATAAGGACCTATCAAGTTGTTGACGTGGGGTTTCAGACGTTCACATACTACAGCAGACAAGATCTTATAAGCGACGTTAAGGAGGCTTATCCCTCTGTAATTGGCGCAATTGTGAGGGTCTCCCTTCTTTAGGATCGGGCATACGATACTGATGTTCCATTCATCAGGCATGCTTTCTACCGACCATATCATGCAGATCAGCTGGTGCATGCTCCTTTCCAACTGATCTCCAGCTGCCTTGAAAAGTTCGGCATCAAGCCCATCTGCACCTACAGTCTTATTGGATTTATGTTTGCATAAGGCAAGCTTAACCTCTTCTAGGTCGGGAGGACGGCATTCTTGATCATCGTCCAAGCTGAATGGGGCAATCTGCCTGACAGCGGAATTTGTGTCTTCATCGCCGTTAAGCAGTCTGCAGAAATGATCTTTCCAGATCCTCAGTAGCGACTGTGACTCTATAACAATGTTTCCCTGCTGGTCTTTACAGGCTTGAGTTCGGGGTTTGCCACCCTGGCAGGATCTTTTTACCTTTTCGTAAAACTTCCGAATCTCGTTCCTGTCATGGCACCTCTCTATTTCCTCAAACGAGCGCTTCTCATGCTGCTTCTGTTTCTTTTTGAGAAGTCGGTGTTCTTCCCTTCTTCTCTCCTTGTAAATCTCGTTATACTGATCGTAAGCAGCCCTTGTTCGTTGTTGCATCAGCATTTGTCGTGCTTTTTGTTTGGCTGCCTTTGCCTGCCTGCATTCTTAATCGAACCATGGGTTTCGTTTTGGTGGCCGAGTGAAACCCAGAACCTCAGAGGCAGCGGTTCTGATGGCTTCTTGGCATTGCTGCCACTGGTCTTCAATGTTTAATGCTGGCGGCATGGGATTCAAGGATAATTGAAGGGACACTCGATTGGAAAAGGCATTGGCAATCTCTTGCGATTGTAGCTTTCCGACGTCATATCTCTTCACAGCGCTAGTTCGCGCTGGTTGTGAACAAGATATCCTCATTCGTACCTTGGCTACAACAGGGTAATGGTCCGAGTCAAAGTTGGCCCCTCGGAAAGTTCAGACATCTAGCACACTGGAAGAGTGCCTTGCGTCGATCGCAACATGGTCAATTTGGTTGACGGTTAATTGATCTGGGGATCGCCATGTACCTTTATGAATTTTGAGATGCGGGAAGCGCGTACTACTTACAACAAGATTCAGCCCCGCAGCAAAATCGATTAGCCTCAGTCCATTTTCGGAGGTTTTGTCATGGGGGCTATGCTTATCGATAAGAACGATTTTCACGTCATGTATAGGGCACTGCTCATACGTTTCTTCGAGGAGCTCGTAGAAACAGTCTTTGGAATCGTCGTCTTTCTCTTCTGTGGGGGCGTGGGCGCATATAAGGCTAATGTTGGCGAATTTAGCCCTGATGCGGATGGTCATTATACGCTCATTGACTGGATTTTGGCTAATCACCTTATCCCTGAGTCTTCCTCTAACGACAAATCCGCACCCAAATAAGCGTTGTTTCTTTTGTCTGTAGCAGTCGCCATAGTAGATGTCACAGTTTTTCATCTTCTTTATGCCCGGTCCACTCCATCGCACTTCTTGGATGGCGGTTATGTCTGCTTTGCAGCAGTCCAGGGCGTCCGCTAATTCTCCAGCTGCACCTAGTCCGTTAAGAGACCTTACGTTCCACGTGCAGATCCGGAGGTCATTGTCCTTTTTTCGTTTGCAAAGGTCGTCAACTTTGAAATCATTATCGTTATCCGAGGCTTTTGGTTGTTTCGGAACCATATTTTTTTTCCGTGGCTGGGTAGTTAACCCTACGCACAACCCCCAACCTGGAGGGCCAGGTCCTTTTGGATCCCTTCGGACACAAAGGGCTGGAATATCCAGTGTCAGTACCCTGCTGCAGGGGTGTGAGTGCTGCCATTGGCTCACCAATAGCTCATCCGCCACCATCTCTACTTCAATACCCTGTCCTAGTATTGAAAGACCCTGAAAGACCTTTAAACCAAATATGTTGGAGTAGCTCCTTCAGGGGTTTCTGCTTTTATGGCTGCTGAAGTCCACCGTTGATTTTGTCCTTCGAATTCATCCGCTGGAACATTTACACGAAAGCTCTCGTAGACCACTGATTCGTGCAGTCAGTCACAGTTCGCAGAGCAATTATAGTGTTGACCGATCACAATTCTTCTTCCACTTCTTTTTAGGTAGATAACGCTCGTGGCGTAATGGTTAGCGTGTCTCTCTGTTACGCGGAAGGATGGTGGTTCGAATCCCAACAGAAACCAAAAATATTTTTGCCACGGGTGTCGCCTGTCGCGAGGAATTGGCAAGTCCTCCGATAATAAATTCATTAGTTAACGTTAATTTAACATTTAACATCAACTTCAGTTTTGTGTTGCAATTTAGTTAAGCTTAATTCTTTCTGCTACAATTTATGTTCGATTAAGTTTAGTTTCATTTCTTTTACAGTAGAAAGGAATTTTGATGATCAAATCTGTAAAATGACCCATGTTATTTAGCAATACAGCGCAAACAGTGGCGGATCCAGGATTTGGGAATGGGGGGGGGGGGGGGGGGGGGGGGGGGGTTCATTACTCAAAATTTTATTTATATACGAGGTATGTAGAGGATGACGAGGATGTATACGAGGTTTAGCAGGTTAAATGTATGTATATATGTATGGCCAAGGATTCGACGGAGCTCCGGCAATGAGTGTCCGGCAATGAGTGTCGAAAACGCAGATTCTACTTTCCACGTTATTTATGAGCATGTTGCTAGAATTTGTCCTGAATACGAAATCATAATGAAATTGCCACGCCGGCGCCGCCGCCACCGCCGTTGCAATCAACAAAAAAATCGTTGCAACGTTCAATCACAAAGTATTGAAGACTACTACAGAATTTCTTTCTATACGTTTCTTGATACGTTTATTTCTCGACTCAAAAGTCAGTTCTCAGAACACAAATCCATTTTGCAAAGTTTCGGGCAACTGTTTCTTAAACAAGAATTTAACGAAAAGAAATGCGCTGACCTCTACACATTTTACGATAACATATCGGATTGTTCGAAAAAAAATTTTCTGTCAGATGTCAAGATGTGGAGACAACGAATACACGGCCAGAACATCCAAAATGCGCTTGATGCTTTACTGGTTAGTAGCTTTCGATCAAAAATTTACAAGTAAAAAAGTTTATATGTGACGCGATCCGAGAAAAGGCACCTTTTAGGCAAAAGTGAAAGCTTACACGGTACGCTCTGAATGGCGCTGATGTAACATTCAAATCCCTGTAAAAAATCGTTTCTCCGAATTTATATTTTGTGAAATAATAGCGATGTTACAATTTCTGATTGCGCTTCATGAATATTCAATGAAAGAACTTGTGTAATCAATCATGATCCAACAACCGATTTTTTGCCTAGTAAGTCCCTTTTATCGGATCGAGTCACACATGCAAACATCAATCTGACGATATTTTTCAGGTTATCAACAGCAAGTCGTTCAAGAATGTCGATTATATTTTTGTAATCAATAAAGTTCTTGAATTTTTAAAATAATAATATTACTTCTCCTTTACTTTTTTGTCTTGCTCATGCTATATTTTTCCGTCCCGTAACGAAATTTTAAAATTAGGAGCCGATAAATGGTTCAAATAACATCTTTTATTTTCCCGTTTGGGGGGGGGGGGGGGTCCGGACCCGAAACCCCCTCCCCCCCCCGTGGATCCGCCTATGAGCGCAAACCTGAGGCGTTAACTGGACACATTAAGGTAATCGCATCTGTCTTCAGTCAAACCTTGAATACAATTTCCCCAAGACTTCCACAAAACATTTGAAAATGTTTCAACATCCTAAACTTGAGATGTAAGCCTCTCAAAGACACCACTGTGTCTTGCGTACTAATGTACTTACCAAAGAAAATCAGGAGAGCTTCTTTCCTTATTCCTGAGTAAAAGTAACAATTTACAAGTGGTGAGCACAAAGTTAATCGTTTTCCGCAGTAATATTCGTTTTGAGTTCATCGTTTTCCCTTATGTGATGTCAATGTTTTTGGATTTACTTAAGTGTATCTGTATCTGTGTGAGTTCAAGAAGAGAGAAAAATGAGTAATTGGGAAAGGGAGCAGCAGCAAGTGCTGCGTTCAGTTACCATTCCCATTTACCACCTATTCATTCCCCTGCTCTGCTCATAACTCAAATTGAAACGTAAATCGAAGTATTTAAGAAGCCATGAGTTATTTTTATTACAACTTAATGGGACTGCTATACCTAAACCTATACCTGCCTACTTACTCACTAACCACTGATGGTATCTATATGATAAAGATGAGTAATTCTTGTGCGCTAGTATGTGCGCGTGTGTGGGTGGGCAATGGGGTGGCTTTTTAATGTTCAGTCTTCAGTAGTTTGGGAAGTTGGGTCTGACAATCCTCTTGTGCAATAGCAAGTTTGTAGAGGGTTGTTAGAGTGGGTACACGTTGACACACTTCAAACAGTTGTTGTGCCCTTTTATCGTTGTGGTTGATTTGTTTTTTATTTTTATTTTTTATTTTTTAAATGCAATGTTGCTGATTGCATTATTTTAATGGCGGTTGGTTTTGTTGGTAGCTTTGGAGTTTGTTTGGTAAGAGACAGGCTTTTATTGACACTAAAAGAGATAAATGTGTGTTTGTTTGAATGGATAAACTGGTAGGCATATGTTTGTATCTACAATTTGAATTTTTAGTGTCGATTTAGAGAGCTTGCATATTTAATGGAAATTAATTTGATTGTCTGTGATACTGCATAATTGATTGTAGCTGTAAGGTGGAGTAGTCGGTGCTATTTAAAAAAGGATAGGTTGCGTGTATTTATGCAGGTAGGTAGCTATGTACTCTTGAAATTTGGAATAAAGTTTGATAAGTTCACTTGACTGTTTAATAGAACAAGGTATGCATATTCAAATGATCTGCCTTAAGACAAATTTTCTTTTTTTTCGTTATTAGTAGGTACTTCACACTTAGAGTTTTCAGCAAGTCAAGTGAATCCTGTTGCTAATTTGATACAACTTGCAAGCAAAGCAAGCATCGCATTTGGAAACACTATTGAACTAATGGCAACATAGCAGTTATGAAACCTGAGACCGAAAGCTTTAGTTTTGGGAATGTGACAATCTGCAAACCTTCACATAATGAGATCGGACGAAAGCGGCGTTATGACTACAACAGCAGCATCCTGGGAGACGCTCACAATTGCTACACTTTAAGAGGAATAAGCTTCTTTAATTTGATAGGTTCTTATCAAATCAGCTGGAGATCAGATCGGAAGGAGCTCGGACTAGCTGATCTATATGCTATTGTCGATAGAAAGTATGCCCGATGAATTGAACTGCAGTATGGTAGGCCCGATCCTAAGAAAACAGAACCTCAAAACTACCCCAATTATAACAGCATAAGCCTCCTAAATGTCGCATATTAGATCTTTTCTTCTGTGGCATGTCAATTAGTCCTTATCAATGTGGTCTTAGACCAGAAAATTTCACAATAGACCAAGTTTTCACGTTACGTCAGATCTTGGAAAAATTTCGAGAATATATATTATCGATATACACATCTTTTTATCGATTTCAAGGCCGCGTATGACAGTATTTACAGAGACGACCTGTACAGAGCCATTTCTGGTTTCGGCATCCCTGTATAAAAGGCTCAAACGACAATGCAGGATGACTTTGAAGAATTCACGCTGCTCTCCGTCCAGATCAGTAAAGAACTCACCGAAACGAAAGGCTTTAGGCAATGCGACAAACTGTCATGCGATCTCTTTGACATCATACTTGAAAAGATTGTACAAAACTCAAACGTCAACACCAGAGGAATGTTTCAAAAGTCTGTGGCAGACGATATTGACGTAATGGGAAGAAGGAAGCGCAATGTCATAGGTGCTTTTGCGAGCATTGAAACAAAAGCGGCAAAAATGGTTTTGATGGTTAGTTAGGGTAAAACGAAGTATATACATTATAAACAAGGATACCGAACATCGACGAATTGGACAAAACGTCACAATAGACATACATAACTTCGAGGTAGTACAGAACTTATGTGAAGATAATGTGTGAAGAAGTAAAGATTCAACAAAGAGCTGTATGAGTTGTATCGCGATATGACGGGCTAGGATGACTAAGGGGCATTTAGAGTTGATGGACATTTACTCAACGGGTTTTCGATAGCACACCGCATGAAAATCGCGGAAGGGGAAAACTTTGTCTTATGTGGCGCAATCCAATTAAAGAAGACCTCGACCGACTTAGAGTGAAAAACTGAAGGGGGCTCTCTCGAAATCGAGACAGTTGTCAAGAGATGTTTATTGAGATCCAGGTTTACCCCCAAGTTTAATGCCCTTTTAAGCAAAGAACTAAGCATGAAATTTTAGTTCTGAAAACTGTATCTACGAGCTCTCCGTTGAAAACATATGCGCAAAGTTCTATGCATGAAATGAAGATCTTCCTTTAAGGAGGACACATCTTATTTTAAGTATTACAGGCCTGTAGCGAAGCAATAATGCTACGTTTTATATAAGCTATTTAGGATCGGTACAGCTATTGAAATCCTGCACACAAAAGCTGTATGCCACCGTGGTTTAAAGTTGAGTTTATTGATTATGTCTTTTACTTATGTTTGCTTGCGATTGAATACACAGTTCTGTAAGCCTTGAAGACTTCTTTTCCTGAAGTTACGAGATTTTCTGCAGAAAGACCGTTGCAAATTCGACGTGCGAAGCGTCTCGTCGGCCGGAAAGCATCACAGGGCTGCAAGACAAAACCTCCGATTACGGGGTTAGGCTAATCGATTTCACTGCAAGACTTAATTAAGCACACGTCCCCACGCTTTTTTTTAAATCAGTATAAACTAAAACTAGCTAAGTGTATTCGCGCACATTAGGTTTGGGTCTGGGTCGTGTTAGGTTGTCTAACACGACCTTAATTGAGTCTTGCCTGAAAGAGAAGAATTCCTACTGCTCAATCTAAAATTAACTCACTGCAGTTGTTTGTTTGAAAATTTCTTTTACCGACTTAGAGTTCAAAACTGGAAATCGAAATTGAATTCCTTACAGAAAGATGTTGGTTGACTCCCAAGTGTACCCCGGCTGCAAAGCATTCCTTGGTAAGCAAGTAAGTGTTTTATTAAAAAATTAAACTATTTTCAACAGTTTCAGGACCGTACATAGCAGTAAATGAAGAGGCTAACAGTACAGAACCATATCAAGTTCTTGCATCCTTTCCCTCCATTCGACGGAATTGGCTGGATGGCTTTGAAGAACATGCTCCTCTTAGTCAAACACTCACCAAAACCTCTGACAAGGTGATACATAGATACATTATCATACAACATCATACATGCAAAACTCAAACCTCCGCTCCAAAAGAATAATTTTTCAATAGTCTGTACAATTACTCGCTTCCACAGACGATTCTGCCGTTACTAGAAAAAACAAGCGCAATGGGTACGATAAGAAAGATTGAAATGAAATCGGGAAGACGAATTTGATGAGAAAATATAGTTTATGTTGCCAACAAATAAGGACAGGGAATAATAAATCCAATACAATAGATAATTATAAGTTATAACCAAAAGGCAGTCCAAGGCTTCAACTGCCTAAAGTTTCCCCCTTAGCGTGGAAAATAGCATCAACTCTGAAATCAAAGAAAGTTTACTCAGGTCAGTCGCTGCTTCTTTACTTCTTTGGGCTGAGAATGCAATCGACGAATAAAATAATCTTTTGTAAAACCAAGCAAACCTTTCATAAAACTCAAATCGTCTTAGGTTATAAGCATGGATCTTACCTAAAGGGGGCGATTAAACCTTCGTTTTGAAAGAAAAGTGATCCGAGTGATCTTTGGTACCGTCGTCCGTGTGAACAACGTGTAGAGATGAATATTCAGCAAAGGACTGTACAACATAAGCTTAAAAATACCTGGAGAATAAGCATCACGAGACTGCGATGGCTGGGATTTGTAGAAAGGATGGACAGCAACGTTCGATCTGAGCAAGTTTTCGAAAGGAGAAGTCGACAAAAAACAAAATCGTTGCTAAAATTTTTGGTTCAGGCTCGAGTTCACCTAGAGTTGTAAAGCCTTTCTTTTTGTAAGTAAGCAAGGACTCCATAAACATTTGACCGATAGCGAAGATCGGATCTCAGAAAATTGACCACAAGAGTTGCCTTTGTTAGACTTTTCTAAGGAAATGATTCTTACCACAGACAATTATTGTACTGCGTTTCCTACAGGCAGATCACAAATGTGAAGCAGAGAAGTGAAAGTGCAGTGATTCCTTCAAGCCACAATGCTCGTAACGGGCAAAAGAGAGAAGAAAAGAAGTTTTCAATGGAAACTGTAACTGTTCCCATGTTCTTGTCTATCGCACCGATCGACAAACGATCGATTGGTGATCCGTCAAACAACGGAAACTTAGAGGAATTTTAATTCAGTTTCCACCGTTTCTCGATGGGTTTCGTCGATGCGATATTAAAGAACACAGGTACCTACTGCACCGATGCTCTGAACTATCGCTTCGACAAACTCCGGCGATAAACGGTGGAAATTGAAAACAAATTCTACGAACTTTTTATGACATCGTTCAGGTTTATACCATTTCTCGATCGATGTTACTGATGCTATAGTTACAGAACAAGAGGGTACTGGTCTCTCAAGGATCAGTTTTAAATATATGCGTGAGTGTTATTTGTGATCCCTCCTTAAGTTTTGAAAATTTAAATGGCGCCCAATGCGAGACGCACACGAAATTGTAATTCCATTCTAGCAGTAGCTGAATTCATTCAATCTAGGTTTACACTTTCAAGACAAATTTGATGCACCCTCATTTGTTTTGAGGAAAGGGAAATAAATGCTATCGGTAGCTATTTCGTTCATATTTTGAGAAGTTTTTGAACTTAAAACTCAACTATGTGGATTTTTTAGCTATACTTTTTCACTTAAGGTATTTATTTGGGAAACATTTTTTTTAATTGAGTACTTCGTTTAACAACCCCATCATTTGAATCTTCAATTGAACAAATTGTTTTTTAATCGTCTCTATAAAGTAAAAATGAAATGATTAGCACATGAGTTCATGGAGAGCGAATACAGCTCCGAAGCAAAACGAGGCCACACGCATAGTGGTTAGCAATTGGCAATGCAATCGACGGATAATAAAAACAAGGAATCAGTTATTCAAGTATGGAACGGATGCTGCGCCCTGAGCACAACTCGCTCTCGCTCACTCTCTCTCTTGTCCATTTACATACACTCACAATAAATACTGACAGAGAATCTGGCTTCTTATTGAGTGAAGGCCCATTGCTGGCATCAAATGACTCCCAGCAACATTAAGTCGGCAATATACGCAGCCCCAACGAAAGCACACCCGCCTGTGGAGTGGAGTATTCCATCATCATTGCCCATTATTATGGCAAAGCACAGCGTTTAATGCCTTTTCGCTGTTTTTTAGAATAGCTCTGTGTAGACTGCTGTAGAGTATCTGCTGACTTTGCCTCTGTGTGTAATTAGTGTCATTTAAGTGCTGCTTGCTATTGCTTGCCAGTGCCACCCGCTCGCTCAGTGCCAGTGATGTCAGAATGCCGCCGACCCCCTTTCTGGGCCTCATCCTTCCGATGTGAAACTTTGAATCAAGAGCTGGTAATCGGATGCCAGCCTGGCCTGTGCATCTGTCAAACATGGATGGCAATGGCACTCGAAGTGTGATGGCAATGCTTTTGGAAGGAGTGTGCAAGCAGGATGAAGAGAGAGGGAGAGGAGGGGGAGAAGGAGGGACGAAAGAGGAGTTGATGAACGGGAATGAGACCAAAGTGGTTAGGTCAGAATACACTCTCTTGGCTTGGCCGTAAAACAATTTATCCTCGTTTTCGGCATGCAGCCATTTAATTTCCGATTATAGTGAGATTTTCATTTAATTTTTGTTTTTCGTATTTTGCGTTCCTTCGCCGTTGCCGCCACGCCGCGCCTCTACAGCTCATCAACACAGCGCTCGTTCGTAGCTCGTAGGAACTTGAAACTCTGTGCGGTGTGGTATTTTGGTGTGTGTATTTGAAACGAATATTATTCGAATATTCGAGGTTTATATGTGAGCGAGGGTATAGAAAGAGGTCAGGCTAAAATGAGGATTGTATAGTGCGGTCGGTGAATGGATAATTGCTACGTCCTGTCGTTGATGAGGCGGCACATTAAGTTTTATTTGCATTTTCGATTTTCCAAATTGAAATTATTATTTATACGGGTTTTGCGGAGGTTTATTTATAGGTTTGGGTTGTTGTTGCCCATTGCCAGTGGCGCACTCACTTACTCACTCAGTCACTCGCTCGCATCAGGAGCATGGAACATGCGGACCATGGGCCATGGACCATCATGCTGGATAGATGACGTGGTAATTAATTTGCCTGACGTTTTCATTTGGATAGCGTGCGCGGGCGGCCATAGCGGGTGATGGTCGAGGAATGGCTTCGAGTTATTCATGAAGTTTGGTGAACTGTGTTGTTATGGTTGGTTTTGGCTGGCAAATACCTACCATGGGAGTTCTGCGTATTGTTTTTTCCTTACTTTTTGTTTTATCATTTTGTGCTCTTTGATGGGTGTATTTCGGATGGGTTCGTTTGGCAAGTGGATGTACGGATGTGCGAGTAGATCGGGCTTGTTTGGTGGACGCGTGTGGGTGTTCGACAACCATTGATGTTGGGTAATTATGATTGCTTGGCGAATGGATGGAGCATACCGATGTGACCCAGAACAAATTGATACATCAATCGTTTAATTACGCACAGTAGTGGCCGGAAGTTTTATAATTAAAAAATGCTTAGCATAATGTTTTGCAGAGAGTCTATGAATAGGAGGACTTGAGTGTTGTTTGGAATAAGCATCGGGTGTGGAGGAGGAGTAATAGTGTGTGGTTTTCGTCGTCGATTTGACTCTTAAGGTATGAACATCAGTGGAAAATGGGAATCTGATTGCTGACAAGAGTTGAGAAAATAAAGAATTGCAAATTCACCTCAGCCACGAAGTAAAAGTGAAATTGAAAAGCGAGGAGGGGTAATTGAAAATTATCGCTCAAAAGGTAACAGGCCACTCAAAAGGCGAAGGAAGATATACGAGCAGGTGTATCGAGGTGATGTTTTACAATTAGAAGATCTTTGAGTATTGCCGGTAGATGTCATTCAAAGTATGGAGATCTTCATAGAAGAACATTGTGGTAAATTCGAGGATTTGCATGCTGTGCTGGTGAACTTCGAAAATGAATTCGATCGACAACTATGAGATTTAAAACCGGTGGCTCTTGAACATTGAGGAATTCCAGAAGATTGCTATGGATTTGTAAGAGGGAACAGTAATAAATGCAAGATGTTCAGCTAGAGCCACCTTCAAATCCCACAGCAGGTGCGCATAAGTATAAGCGTCTAAACTAAGCTGCTCTTTGTTATAGATTTTAAAAAAATGCACCAGTAACTTTTTTGTCAGCCGCATCCTCAGCAGTTTTGGCAGTTGCACCCGGAGCAGTATCGGTAACCGCATCGGCACCTGCATCGCTGCAGTATCGGTAACTGTATCCGCAGCAGTATCTAAAGCATTTTTGGTAGCCGCATTTGTAGCATAGGAGTATCGGAAACCGTATCAGCAGCCGTATCGGCTGGCGTAACTGCAGCTGTATCGACAGTAGTCGTGCACGTATCAGATACCAGTATCTAGCAGCCCTATGCGCAGACATACTCAGAGATGTGTGTGGTACCCGATGGTTAGCCTGTGGTGATGGTTAGCCTGTTAACCCAGAGGTTCGTGGCTCAAATCTGAAGACAGGCAAAAATGTTTTTCCACGGGTACAGCATTTCGTGAGAAATTGGCAAGTCCTCCATTAATAAATTTATTGCTAAGAAAAGCGCTTTCTCGATTAGCCGTTCGGAACACGTTTAAAATTTAAGGTCCCCTCCATATCCATTCCCTCACAAGGCATGGTTGTGAAAATTGAGAAGTGCACTAGGCCCTGGGCCACCTCGCTCTGTTGCTCTTTTTATTGTTTTTATTTATTATCTGGAGCCTTATCATAATTAAAGGAATAGGTTTACACTACAAAGCTATGGAAACCTAGGGACCTACAAATTCCAAAACCTTCAGTCTAATGCCGATTCAAAAATGCAATATAAAAAAATTCTTTTCATGTCGGTGTTAATACTCTCGGAGGACTTGCCAATTCCTCGCTCGCCAAAGGTAAGGAAAATCAGTTTAATCCTTAAGCTGGAGTTCGAACCCCTCACGTAAACAAAATGCTTACCATTACGTCACGGTCACCACATATGTACCCTTATTCACATCCGTATCCCCATCTGATTGGAAGCCGTATTTGAAACCATATCGGTCTCCTGCGGATATGGTTGCGTGTAGAGAGATGAGTTGTGTTCGATCCGTTAAATTAACTAGTTCTATACGATAGACAGACGGCGAATGAAATGTTTCGTCATATTACTTTTATTTCCTTGCTATTGATAAGCTTTCAGGCATAGATCCTTCCAGAAATATTCAATTTCTATCACTGGTCAAGTTGTAACAATTTTGGACTGCGAATGCCAAAACATGAATAGAATAGAGGGCCTTGCAGTGAATTTTTTAAAGATGATGTTTTGAACTGTGAATAATTTTATGAATAGTTGCATATTTTGTTTCAAAATATTCAATACAGAACGACTTTGATGCATTTCGATCGGAAACTTTCCATAAATTTCGGTGCAATTCGTCACCGTAGTCCGTACTGCCTTCAATGAATGGCATCCAAATGAAACTCTTTCTCGGAGTCTTCTAATCTACAAAAAGAAAATCTAAACATTTTGTTTCTTTATTCATGTTAAAGTTTTTGGTGGCTCCTCTCGACAATGTCTTCTGCCTCATATATCATTTATGCATTTTCACAAATAACCCGCTGACTGCGCTGCCTCCCACTGATACATTTGTTGGTCATTTTATCCTCAACACCACCATAAACATGCATGACTTTCAGCTGCGCTGAGGGTTGTCCAATGCTTAGTTGCCTTATATTAATCCCTCTAATCTTGTGTCGTTTTTACTTGCGATTGTAGGTACCTACTATCTATATGAATCTACAGCCTGAACCGCTTAACCAATTTCCTTCAAAATTTGCAGTTAAGGCCTGTGGGGCAGCCATTATATAGCGATACCTGCTAGGTAACTTATATGATAATACTTATTTTTCTCTAAAACTACTACTACTGCGTTACTCTCAAAAGTAGCGTTTTTTTTTAAACCAGCTAAAAAATGGCTAACACGATTTGGACGAAATTTTATATTACAAAAGTTCTAAGTGGTTTACGAAAGATTGCGTGTCAAATCAAAGCTTTTTGCTTAAGAAAGTTTTGATTTTTTTCCTTTTTTTATCAAAATATCTTCTGGCATGATATTAAGACGCACATACTTGATTTTTAAAAGACTTTTTTTAAAAATATGAAAACTAAACATTGTTCTTTCAAATACTGGTCTAACGACGTTGATTAAATTTTCAATGCAAGGTCTTGCCCATTTTTTTTATTTGAAGTTTTTAGACCCAAATACACCGATCCATTGTACAACCAGATAACAATCAATAATAGAGAATAGATAGAGAACGTGCAGTTGTAGTGAATAGACGTGTTTTTGATCGCTTCAGCTTTGTCGGCTTACAGTGTTGCACACCTTAATTTTAAAAATCTATACCTGTGCGGACTATAAGTTTGTTCGTTTTCTTCTTTAACAAACATTAAAAAAACAAAAAAAAAAAAATAATGAAATCTTGTGCTCATAATGTCTTTCGACGCTTCTATGCCTTCTTGATTTTTCGCAGGCTTTCGACAAAGTAAACCACAAAGTTTTAGCCTGGAAACTTAAACATCACTTCGGCTTCTGTAGCGTACAGTGATACTACTTGAAAGTTATCTCGATAACAGACAGCAAAGAGTTGTAACGAATGACAATTTTTCTAACTTTTTACCTGTAAAACAGGGTGTTCCACAAGGGTCAATCTTAGGCCCTATTCTTTTTTGTATGTATATTAACGACCTACCAAGTGTTTGTAAACATACTAAAGTACATCTCTACGCTGATGACGTTCAATTATACATTGCTCGACCATTTAAAAATGTAGTTGAACTTGTGGGTAAATTAAATGAGGATCTTCGACATATCTGCTCGTGGTCTAGAATAAATAAATTATCACTTAATGCCGAAAAGTCAATAGTTTTACCAATATCTAAGAATAAAATTGGAATTGATTCTAAAAATTGTTCATACTGCAACTAGTTTGGGTTTTGTCTTAAACTCTAACTTATGGGGATATGATCATACAAATAAAGTTGTTGGTAAAATCTATGGTTGCCTCAGGAAATTGTGGATGGCTGCTAGCTTTACTCCCACTGATACTAGGAAAAGACTTGTAAAAAGTCTCATTTTACCTCTGATTACGTACTCCGAAGTTGTATATCCTAATATCGACTCATTATCCCAACATAAACTTCAAGTTGCGTTTAATGATTCCATTAGATATGTATACGGGCTTCGAAAATATGACCGTGTTTCTCTTTACGCGTTTAATTTTTTGGGCACCACATTGAAACACTCTAGATGCCAGAAATTGTCTTTTCCTTCATAATCTTTTAACTGATAAGGCTCCGGTGTATTTGTATGAAAAACTTAGATTTTCCCGCTCATATATAGAACTCTTATTCTTATCCCATCACGTCACAATTACCTCAATTCTAGTCGTTTATTTTTCATTCACGCTGTTAAATTATGGAACTCTTTACCAATAAGTATAAGATCTATTTCTGATATCACTCGCTTTAAAACTGCTATATTTAACTATTTCTCATCCCTTAAGGAATACTTTGTTAAATCTTTTATGATATGATAAGCATAAGTTTATATTATTCTCTTTTTCTTACTTGTAAATTAAGTTTTATTTTTTTGGTTTTGTGATTTAAGTCCTCATTTATTTTATTTTAATACATAAGTAGAAAAATTCATGTCTTTATCCGCTTATCTCTTAGTACTAAAAAAGATATTAATCTTAATGTACAAAAATTTGTTACTTTTACAAAATAAAATTGAAATTGAAATTGAATAACAAGACGGTGCCACGATAAGGAGTCTAGGTTACCAGCTCTCACCATATCTGCGCCGAATATCTATAACCTGATGCGAGAAAACGCAAGGTTTTCGCAGAGGAAGTGCTCTGCTGTATAGTCATCCTATCCACAGGATTCACAGAGTTTGGTATCATTTAAACTTACGATTTTTAAATGCTTGGCAAAAGACAAGTGCCGCCTGGTAATGACAAAAAGCTTTCTACATTCTTTTCTACTATACGGGATAACAAAAATGTTGCAGTTTTCTTAAAAGCTTTCGGGAGCTACGTCTAATTTGTCTATATATTCAAAAGAGGCACACCATCTACGGCTGTGCTATTGAAAGATCCAATCGTTGATTGAAGCCCTCAATGAGGACCCCTCCAGACCAAGCGCTGTTTCAGGTTCTGAGAAAGCTGTCAGAGGTCCTTGATTTGCAAATTCATCTCAGATTTAGTTTCAATTTATCCCGCGATGGTCTGGAACCCAAAGGAGGCTCAAAAAGTTTAGTCTTCCGAACGCTTTCAGAAAGGTTTTGCATTCCTGGATCACTTGGAAAGTAAATAAAGGGTTAAGATGTTAAAAAGAACCTTCAAAATCCAATCACAAATACTTCTCCCCACCCACCCAGTATTCGTAACGTAGCTTATAGCAAGTGACGTGTATGTGCCCAACGAGGCGTGGAGTCTTATGTCATCGCTCTTGACAAAGCCACCAACACCAGATCCATCATCGGTCTTAGAATAGTCTGTAAAGATCCGATAGCAATTCTTTCCTGGTTCAGATTCTAGTATGGCCCAGTCCTAAACAGACGGAAAGTTAAATCATCTTATTAGACGGCATATCCCTTAAACATTAATCAAAAGATATGATGTTTGCGAGTTCCTCAAAGTTCCAGTGCGAATTGTGCCAGAGGCTACATATCTTTAGACGGGAAATGGTCTTGAGAGTACACTCGATGATGTAGATGAACGATGAACGTCAAGGGGACGAAGATTCAGCAGTGCCCTGGGAGCTCCAGTGGTTTAAGTAAAAATAAATATTTTGGTTTCAAGTGATGACCCAATTGTGACCAGCTTTTTCGCTTTTTATTTTATTTTCATTAATGTACCATGAGAACACGAATTAATATGGTATGTAATGTATAAGCAGCTCTAGATTCCTGCTGCATCATTCTACCAATTTGAGTCTTTTGACTGCTGCTGCAGTTACCACGGTAGTAAGAAACATAATGTTCCAGACAATTCTTAGGTAATTCCAGCACAGCGCGCTAAATGTACTGGAGTTTCTTGCGTCGACGTCGTATAGGCACGTCTATCGACAACAGCGAGATTTCCTGAAAATGGAAGATTTTTGGATGTCACAATATTCAAAGCCTGGTGTCTCTACTACATGTTTGCCAAAATTTATTAAACAGTTGAATTCTAAAGCAAAACACTTTGACAACTATGTTCAAGTGCTTTTCATAAAAAAAGAATTCTGGATACTTTTAGTTCAGGTCAATTCCGATCCGAGGTGTTTAGTTTCAGTTCAACGACCTGTTGGGAGTGAAGAAACAATTTCGGTATGCGAACAGCTTGTTGAAAATAAATACAAAACAATAGAGTGTACCGCGTTACAATTAGGTACAAAACAACTTAAATGTCCATTTTCCGCCAATTGAACTCACAATCAATGTACTTCGTCCTAAGATTGTCTTTTTCGGGCTAGCACATTACTGAAGGTCACGAAGTTTTGAAGCACCATAGAGAGAAACTCAAAATACAATTCAACCGTGTAATTGGGAAACTTCTTAACACAAAAACTTTCCATTGAAGCTCGGAGCTCTTAAGCACTTACCAAAATTAAACATTGTTTACCTACATCCCTTTGTACCTTCAACGCCCATAAACCCTTCAAAGGTAACGTGCCCTGAGCCCTGACTCTAACTTAATAGCCATTACACTCCACCTCTCATTTAAACTCACCCCTATATTTGGAAACAAATCAATTATTTTGGTGTTTCTCTTATTCTGCGTAGTCTTGTTTGTTTGCGGAGGTCACAATACAATGGAACAAAGAAAACAAACAATTAAAAAAAAAAGTAATACCGAAACAGATGCCTGATTCAATTGGAGTTCACATTTTGTGTGATATATCCCCACAGACTCTTCCTCTTCAATTAATTTTAATGCGACGTTGCAGTATTGAAACACTCAAGGGAAACATGTTGCAATCGGCCTGCTGCAGGCCATTACAGTGCGGGTGATGTATTTAAATTGAGTTCTCTCTCTACTTTACCTACCCCAACGAATAGCCTCCCTCCTTCGTGTGTGTTTGTGTGTGTGTTCAAATACGACTACAACTACGGCTTTGGGCTCGCTGTGAGCATTCTGAAAGGCACACGTTGCATTGCAACTTCCCTTTCTCTCTGCTCATACACTAGACTGTTTTGTGTGAGCAACTGGCAATGCCAATGTGTAAAGTCAAAGGGGTCGCGGGTCGCTTTGTCGTTTTATAACATTCTGAGTCCACAAGGAACACTGAAAGCGTTTCTGTTGCATGAATGGAGTTTTTGTTCCAAAAGAAACGAACAATCCACCGGCACCACACCGCCATCGCCACAACCATAACGAAACGGTACACAGTACCTACACACAATTCGAACTGACAGTGGGTAATTGAAAACATGCTGCTATAGCTATAGGCACCCACCGCTGCTCCTTGTTGCTGTGGTGCGGTGAATGGATTGCATAGCGGGGGAGTATAATAATGCCTTGTGGCTCAAGACAAAGAGACCCAAAACGTTTATACCCTCGATGCCATTCATAGCAAAGTGTACGTAAATACGTTTCAAATACACACATTCGTCCACCATTCGTTCCTTGTGGAATAAACAAGTGCAGACCTATTTATAAACTGTTTCATTATGGAAGTGGCATTGTTACAAAGTGCACTTTGCAGTACCTACTGCAGCTCTCATTTGAGAACTTTGCCAGCATGTTGCAGGCAATCGACAATGCGAAAGGCGAACGCACAAAGTTGCATTTAAGTAACGCAATCAAATGCTGTCTCTCTAGAAGAAGAATATGTGCATATATGTGTAATTGATGTTGGGTCTTTTCTCTTGGGCAGGGGTTGGATGTATTTGTATTGTGTGTACTTTGTTTAAATTATTGCTATGGTGACCATCGTTAAAAAGTGTAAAAAAAATTGATAAACATTCAAACAGTTAAATACGTGGCAATCGTGGGTTAATGCACTTTTACGAGGGATTTTAGAGATCAATTCATAGTTAGATCGCAAAGGCTTTTGGATGGAATAAAGGTATCACATTTCTGAGTGCTGCCACAAAAAGTGTAATCAAACTCAAGCTGTTCGGATCCGAGGGCAAGTCATAGGTTTCCTCAATGCCTCATGCAAAAGGATTAAGCTCTGAGCCATTTCGAAAAGCACCGCATTGAGGACCCAAGTGTTTGTATGTGGATATTAATAAAAATATTTTACTGGGTGATAAGCGCTAAGATAAAATTAAGTGACGCTTAAGCAATGATAAGTCAGGCAGAAGAATGATCCCATATTAATATTCCCAGTGTGATGTGTGAGTATGAAGCCGAACTGAGCGTAGACAGATGGTGTGCTGTGTTGATGAGCTACTCTACGCTGAAGTGTTGAAATTTGACTATCAAATCAAAGTTTTCATCTTGGTCAAGTGCCTACCTGTCCTAAGCAACGGTAAATTTAAACTCTGCCTTTTGTTTATTTCGAAACAGTTGTTGCTCGGGTCAGACTTACAGAGTTGTTCACAAAAAATTACAAAAAGAAAACAGAAGTTTCAAAACAGCAGATAGTTTTTAGTTTTCCGTTCCCGTGAGAATACTGGATGTAACAATCTGTTTTGCTGAGGGATAATGTAGCATCCTAAGCTTGAAAGAATTTTTTGAGAACGGTTCAGTAGTTTTTAAGTTCCTGTCCTGGTTCCGCTCCTGTTTGAATATAAGGATCTATACCTGGACTATACTAACTTAGTTAGTTTTGGTCAGCCTATATCACCACCGTTCAAACCTTACTCTACTACTACTACTCCGACGCAACGCTCCTATTTTGTTGGGATACACTTTACTTTTTCGACACAGACAATTTTGGATACCTAATCTCCAGACAACCGTGGATTAAAATGCTTGAAATTGCAATTAAAAAACCCAAAAGGAGCAGCAATAATACTCGGGGAGCCTCCCGACTAGTGCTCTTCAAGGACCTGCAATTTTATGGCGAAAGTGAACTACTAAGTGAGACGGTATTTTTCATGGCAGTATGGCTCCCTTGACTTGCCAGTTTCTCTTTAAAGGCAATACGTGCTTTTATTGTTTCCAAATTGTTGATATAATATCGGTCCTTCAAAGACCCTATAAACAATTGCTGCTTCGAAACAACCAAATAACATCGCTAAGATAGCTAAAAACACGATTTGGCAATTTAGAGTGCAAAACATTGATTGCGGCATAGGCTGTGTGGCATGGATCACCACTGTGCATGAATTAGAGGTTGCATAAGTCCGTGCCATCAGTCTCATTAAAAAAAGATGGTTGTGTATACGCTTGAACAACGCTGAGATATATTGCGACGTTACTTTGAAAATCCGATATCGATTTTGCCAAAAACTCATCTTTTCAGATGAAGCTCATTTTGGTTTTGGCGGGTATGCAACAAGCAAAATTGTTGTATTTGGGGCACAGAAAACCCGCACTCATACATTGAAAAGCCGATACACCCAAAATGAGTCACTGTTTGGTGCGGATTTTGGTCCAGAGGCATTCTTCGAAAATGAGCAAGGAGTGGCCGTTACAGTCAATGGCGATCGTTATCGGGCCATGTTGAACAAATTTTTGTTCACAAAAACTGAAGAAGAGGATATTGGCAACATTTCGTCGGCTGAGTTCAATCTTGTTCGATAGGCCATTTTTCACGAAATTGAGCTAGGTATGCAGTCTTCATAATTTGGGGGTGCTCTTTCGTTTGGCGCAAACCATTTTGTTCTATCTCTTTTAGTTTTCAAGTAATGGAAAACTGCTTTGTTCAATAGGACACATTTCGAACTGTTTTGGGTGTTATTTTTGTCCAATAAACCACTTTTGATTCGTTCTGTATTACGTTGAACAGTACAAATTCCATATAAAAAACGACTTCCTTATTGATTTTAATTTATAACTTTTTTAAAAGAAAAGAAAAACATCTAGTGTGACTTGTTTTAAAACTAAAATTGTCTACGCTTGCAGAAAAAAATCTACTTCCAAACAGTAAAAATCGATTTCCCAACATTTTGAAAATCGGACATTGACGATTTGGTTTCAACAGGACGGCGCTACGTGCCACACAGCCGAAGCTACACTCGATGTTTTGCGCACTGTATTTGAAAAAAAAAGTTGTTTGGCGGACCCTTTATCTGTTACGCAAACAGATAACCGGGGCGTAGAAGCTAGTTCTTGGATTGAGTCGCACGCTTTCGGCTACTGCAGCCACATTCTGTCTGTATACGACCGAAGGATACTTTGGGAGTAGTCCACTAGCATTACCTTTTGCTCAAACTTCCTAACAGCAACGCACTGGGTGCTTCTTTTCGGATAAAACTTTTTTCAAAAAACGCACTGTTCTGGCACATAGCATTACCCAACTTTGTTCAAATGCATATTCTCATATAACATTCAAAGGGTGGCACATCAGTTTTCGCTCCTTCAACCAAGTTTCTGATTTTTCTCGTTCCTTGAGTTGTTTTTAAAAATGGTGTCACCTTAGGGCGGCCACTGACTACACAATATAACTGCGCAAACTGACTTGAGCAAAAATCAAATCGTTTTGATTTTTACACAGTTAACTGCACAAACAACCCCATTCACAACACAAATGAACTGCGCAAACTCCAATTTGCGCAGTTATATTGTCTAGTCAGTGGCCGGCCTTATTCGTGTCGTAGGACTTGAGAAACTAGGTTTACATCAGCAACAAGTATATATATATATTCTTATCAGTTAACTAAACATGTCTTTCGTTCACTTAGACGCACTCCTTTCTTGCTGATTTTGTGTCTCAGCTTTTCATCTCTATTGTCTGTTGTGCCCTTTGTCCAATAGAGAACTGAAAAATGCTTCTGTTTGCCTGACCCTGATCATTGCTTTAATTCCACACTTTTTTCGTACTTGGCCATTTTGCTTTTAGGACAAACACTGCTACAATTTTTCTCATTATCTCTTCAAGTTCTAAAAGTCGCGTCGCCTAGGTATCAATTTGCGACTCTCAAATGTTAGTTTTGGAATTGTTGACCGACCTTTTGAATTTCTTTAAAATAAAAAGACTTTTTCTATCAAATGTTTATGAGTTTGTTGGATTACTTGAACTCTTGTAGCTTTGCTAAAAGAAATTTAGCTCAGTTCATGATCGGCATTAAGCGGAACATTACTAAACCCGGCGGGGTTTTGAAAAATTGTGTAACAGATTCACTAAGTTTTTCTTAATGCTGAAGTTTTAAGGACTTGTTAAAAAAATAACTTTGTTTAGTTGTTGTGGTTTCTCTCACCGAATTGCCCTAAATCAGTAATATTTGGCTTTCATTTTATTGTTGTTGATGCGAAAAGTTATTTCAAAGTCAGTGGCTCAAATTGTAAAAATAAGAAAAATATCTATGAAATGTCTAATAAACGAGTTATTCAATTTCTTTTTTTCTTTTCGAGCTTAACGCTATTTAATTCACTCATTCAAATTTTGCAGGTTTCCTTCGAATCAGATTTTCCTCCTCTTCGAAGAAAACCAATCGAAAATGACATTACACTTTGCTGTTTCCATTTTTTTTTCATAAAATAACAGTCAGTAGCAGCACGGATCATTATGCACATTCATCTTCATTACAAATTGGTGGAGATTGTGTACGCCATCTGGCAATGCCGAGAGCAAATTGTGGAGTGTCTGCTAATTGCAGGATAATAATGTAGCGTATGTGCGATGAAAATCCGATTTATAACTTTGTGTGAACGAAACTGTGTGTTTACTTATATTTATGTGGGTATGAGTATGAGTTGCTGTTGATTGTGTTTGGGTCTTGGGAAAGAGTTGATATGGGGGCAGGAAACTACTCCTCTACGGAGTATCAATTAATTTTCCAGATTTTCCGAGAAAGCCGAGTGCTTTTCGGTTGTCGGTTAAAGTGTGGAAATTTGTTTTGGCAATGCACGGAAGATAGCAACGCAATGCTAACATTAAGGGTGTGCGCAGTTGAAAAGAAAAAAACAGAAAACAATCACTATAGGTACCTTCCTAACTATTCGTAAGAGGTTCTTTAATACTTGAATCGAGGAAAACTAATCTAATGATGATGATAAAGCGGTATGTTAAGGGGTACTTGATGTTTCAATGAAATTTGATTTAATTTATTTTATTTCTTTTTTTTTTTGTGTTTGGGTGCGCAGAGGAACGGGAAACTTTGAACAACCCTCGATTTAATTACGTGAAATGTTGTTAGGGGATGTTACTAACGAATGAGGGATGAAATGTCTCCGTTTCTTTTTTGTTGCGCTATTTGCTTCTTAAATTCAATTAAAGAAGGTTTAAAATTTCAATTCAGATAACAATGGCACACCGCCGAAAAGACTTTAAGCCTGCCTATATTTTTTGTGTCGCCAGTCATAATGACAATTTAATGCCCTTTTGCATTCAATGGGCAACATTTCAGACAAATCGATTTTTGGATTAGCCTTTGTTTGGATGAGCAAGAGGGTAATCGGTGGGTCAAATGATTTCTTTTCCGATCATAAAATGAGTCAAAATTTAAGGTGAATAATAAATTAGAAACAAGCTTAGCTAAATGTGGACAAATGAGGTCTTCTTCTTCTATAGAAACCTTGTTGTTTTGGCCTGAAGATGATTTGAGTTAACTTAAAATGACTCTTCCTTAAAAAATGAAAAGTTCAAAAATCACCCTTCCTGGTTCTCATCAAACCGATTTGTTGGATAGCTACATACATATGTATGTATGTATGTGGTAGGTATAGAAAAGGGAGAGAATTGTTATTGAACTAAAAAGAGGCAGTGAGGAAACAATTAGCGCCAAACAATAGCTTACACATAATACTACTGGGTTGAAGAAATAAAGCTGTCACTGGAAAAACGAGTTTTAAGGCAATGAAGCGGAAGGATTAGAAAAATAGCGCCACATAGATGCAACGGCGCCGGCGCGGCGTAGGGTAGGTAGGTACCACCTATACATTTTAGATGACCTTGCAACATTTATGAGACGAGTAAATTGCTGTCCTTCTTCAATCTCTGAAAGTGTACCTAGTTACATAAAGAAAATCCTTACGATATAATTGGCTAACAACGGCGACGATCGAATGATAATCATCGGGGCCAAGAGCATTATTTTTTCACTGTTCAATTTAATTCTTTAGAAGAAAAATTAGACTAACTATGAAATTTGAAAAATTTTCAGCAGTACGAAATGTCAATACGGCTTTTTCTTTCTTTGCAGAAGTTCTTCCTTTGGTTTGTCTTTTTGAACGGGTATCAAAATGGCCATCGCTTCCCTTCTATTTTCTTATGAATCGAAAGCTCATCTATCTATTTTGTTGGAATACCTTAAGACCAAAATATAAAACTACCAACTTTAGGAGACTTTGAAAAATCTCTTCATTTTTGTGGCGCAATGGTTGAAGATTGAGCTTATCGGCCTTAAACAGTACCTAACTACCCAAATAAAATCAGCATATCTAAATCTTCAGTTGAAATATTTGTTTTAAATATTTTCAAATAATTTCTTCAATACCAATTTCTTACATTTCAAGGTCTATTTTGTTTTGTATTCGTATGTATTTTCTACAATCACAGTCGGATAGTTGTCAATTTTGAGCGAGCTCCAAATTTATAGCAAAGCATCCTTTATCAAAGTCGTCAGTTTGACCTTTAAGCTCCTTAAGCTACGTACTCTAATGATTACTTCAGTGGCGTAGCCAGGAAATTTTTCGGGGGGGGGGGGGGGGGGGGGGGGGTTACATGTAAATATTTGTACGTAAGTAAAAGTCGTTGTTCAATTGTATTGATTAGGTTTTTTCCAATTTATTGATATACAATAATAAAGTGCAGAAAATAAGAACATATGAAAATACACGAAATTATAAATCAGTTCTTCTCTGCTTTGCGCGAATCATTCAATAACTTCTTTCACCTTAATGTCAATGTGCCTGTTAATGCTCATAAGAGCAAGCCCATTCAGCCTATCTTCGCCTGTAGAATTCCTAATCCAATATTTTAGACGCCTCAACGTGGAAAAACTACGCTCGCTGCTAGCAATGGTCGCAGCCAATGTTGCACCTATTTTCAAAAACTTGAAAATGTTTGGAAAAAGTGCATCGTTACTGTTATAGAATGAATAAATTCCAAATTAAGAAAAACTCGAATTCTTAACACGTTATAATAGGTTAACTTTATTTAGAACCCATCAAGCTGAACAAGACAATTAATTTATTAGCTCGACTGGCTGGTTTGGTGGTTTGCTACGAAGTGAAGTTATAGGTTTAAGAAGAAATGGTATGCAAATGCTTTGGCAATGAGAAAGAAAAGTAATTCAAATGAGATAAGAAATGTAGATAAGGCAATTAGCAGAACAACATAATCCAACCGTTCGAACCATAGGGTACATTAGAAATGTTTGGCAAATCAGGAAAATTAATTACATTTAAATGAAATCAAGAAATGAATTTAAGTTTAGTTGAAAGGTTACATAAATAGTTAGATAATTAATGAAAACAAAACATATTAATAAAATGATTTAAGTGTCGTTTCTCAACAGTTACAAAGATTTAATGATTCTATAAATGTCTTTGGTTGAGTTTCTGGCCCAACCCAACGTTACACTTCATTTATTACGGTTGAAGCAGCTGCCTCAGTCGCTGTTGGCCATTGATTCATTATTACTTCCACGGTTTCATCAATATTCTCAACGTCTTTCCTGACCAATTTTTCAGGGATGGTATTTCCGATTATTGACAAAATTTTTTTGTGTTTCGCAAATCTGTCAGATATGGATGATATGAAGTGATCCAGGAAAAGTATGAATATTGATGTACGGTAATAATCTTCTGCTGAGCTGCTTTGGTAATTTTGTCGGTTTTTTTGACGATGCACAATCCTGGAAACTTCAATTTTTTCTCCTATAGACTCGGCTATTTTTTCAGCATCAGCGAATATACTGATAGATATTGTACATTCTGATGATGATGAGTAAAAGTTTGAAAACAAGGACACAGTTGAGCTGAGAATTATGTTCCACAAAACTGTTTGCGCTCCGTCAAAGTGACATTGAGCGCTCAGTGAGATTTTTCTTTGTGGAACTGGCGTAATAGATCATTGTGATTGAAGCATTGTATTGACTTATGATACACGGACTGCTAGTTGCATAAATTCTCTATACAAAAGTTGGATAATAATAGGTGTGTTTCTTTACTGAAAATTCGCACGAAATGCACCGAAATTCGTCGAAAGTCAGTCTAATGCCGTTCCAGCACAGCTATTTTTCGTAGCAGTGCACAAAAGAGAGTGCTCACGAGAGAGTAAAAAATTTCCTCACCCTGTGAGTTTCTGCGACCTAAATTTCTATGGACAGAAATCGTGCACAGCAAAAACAAATACAACAACTGTCAAACAGACATTTTTCCAAGCGTTGCGTTGCTGCGAATGTTTTGTTCAAGGCGTTTCTTTACTTTTAGGATAATTAGGCTCTTTCAGAGAGTTTCTGAGAGTTTCTGAGAGAATTTTACCCCCACTCCTTATAATATGACAGATTGTGAATTTCTGTCCACAAAGTAAAGAAACCTAATGATTGCACTTATTTTTGGTTACACTAGCCAATATCTTACTTACTTACTTGCGTGATTATTTAGCAGTGTCAAAAATGTTTCACTAGTTTTCCGCTGAAATGATGCTCGCTAATATTGCTTAGAATAAGTGGAACCATCGAGAAGTTGGGTCCTAGCAGTCCATGTTTAATAAGTCAATGATTTTAATAAATAGGAGCCCTACTAACGCATTTCAACTCTTTTCTATAGCTCAATGTAAGCAAAACACAAACATACATGTATTTAAATACTGATTTGTGAAAAGCTCGAACTTAAATTTTAAATATGAAAAACAAATTTGCATCAATAAAACAAAAAAAAAAAAAATAAATGAAGCGTTTAAATGATATTCAACTGAAATATTTTCGGGGGGGGTCTTATCCCCTAAACCCCCCCTACGCTACGCCACTGGATTACTTACCTAGGAGGACCTGGGCTATCATCTTTCGCCAACAATTTCAATTTAAGTTGAGCTCTTTCCTGTTTCGCATTCTTACCGGGTTGGGGTCCTCCTCAGAAGTCTTCCTCTTCAGTACTTTCCCTGCAATGGAAGCCATAGATCCGGAGCGTTGGTATGTCGATCCACTTTGCATGTACGTACTCTTCTTTAGCTATGCACATGATGGGCTAGAGCTCATATAGTTTAGTTCGTTGTTGAGTCTTCTTCACCGCATTGCTTTCACAAACGGAGAACAGTCGAAGTATTTTTCTTTTGAAACAACCAATATTTTTTCATCCGCTCTAGATATTGTCCATACTTTTGCGCCGCGCCGCGCCGTAAAGCAGGACTGGGATGATCAGGGTCCTACGAAGAGTTACCATAGTTTTTCCAGAGAGGGTTCTTCTTTCAAAGTAGGTACCCTATTATCGCTATTTTCTGACTCTAGTGGATTCTAGGTTGGTGAAGCTCTATACTATCACGAAGTTATGTCTGTCTAATGTTCATTTGGTAAAATAAGACCATCGTAAAATTTTGGTACCCGAGATATTTTTCGATGGGTATTGCCTTTCGCGAGGAATTGGCAAGTCATCCGATAGTAGATTCATTGCCATGAAAAGTACTTTCTCGATAAGCCGCTGCAATTGGAAAAGATTGTAGGTACCCTCCATTCCCTCACAAGGCATGGTTGTGAGACTAGGCCATGGGCTGGTCGCTCTATTGCGCCACCCTTTTTATTGATTATTTTATTTTGTGCTAAAGCAACCTATTTATAAGCCGTGGTCTAGCTTTAGCCTTCGGCAAAGATTTTTACGTTTGATTTGGCTTTGAATTTGATCGACAAATCTTCTAACCGTTTTGGCAGATTTGCACAAGACTTCTGTTTGGCTTTATTCGCAGCTAGTAGGCCAACCAGGTGCTTCTTACTCTTTAGCCATTACCGGAATTGTTCAATCAGTAATTTTCGATTATCGAAATGCTCTCATCTCCCTTTGGCTTTGGCTAAGCATTCTTTACCCCTTCATTCGTCAATAAAGGGGTAAAGACTGAGTGCATAGATCAACGCAATGCTTATGAACTTTTAGTCAATAAGGACTGCGAAGATACTCTTTTTAGCCAACAAGATACAACAAGAGACTCTTCCTTGCCCAGGACTTCTTGCCTCTAATCAGCTCAAAATGGCAGCGAAAAAGCCACTATATAAGTAAATTTGGGGCAAACAATAAAAAAATTGTTACTCCATTTTCGTCTTTCTAGCAAAATTATGCTGATTTCTGGACTCAATTAGTAGTTCTCTTTGCTTCAGAAATTGCTCGGTTGTTCGCACTATCTAAATGACACTTAGCTCTATTAAAAGCACATAACTGCATCACCTCACCAAAGCTTGAGTTACTTTCCTCAACTCTTATATTTAGCATTACAATTAAATTTGTAAAACAAATTTGGTGGTATAGACTCAGTAAAACGGTACCAGCTGTTTTCAATACTTGAAAGTCCTATAAAAACATGATAGATTTCCTTTCTAAATTTACAACAACATAAGCCTACCCTCTATCAGATATTTCCTTCTTTGTCCTAACTCTTTGGTAAATTAAACATTTTTTGGACATTTTAAGATGCTCTACCTTTTTCACATGACTTTTAAAAACTCTGGCCAGATACGAACTCAAGATACGAATTTATTTTGCAGAGTAACTCTGTTTTAATATTTCAAATCCCAATGTTGGGACTACACGTAACTATACTTATACGTCTTACTGAAACCCAACTCGCCCGATCACATAGTAACTATACTCGAAACATAAGAATGTCGACACTGTTTGTGCGTTTTTGCAGCTACCAGCTCCACAAATCAAACACGAAAATGCTTCCATTGAGATACCGGATCCAGTTGAGCAAACATCTTGTTGACCTTTGCCTACTACCCAAGCGAAATATCTCTCTGCAGAACAGTAAAACTTTTGAAAAGACACTTGACCACTTCCCCCCAACAGCTGTACCGTTTCTCCAATCAAGTGGCGGACGTGCGATGCCTAGCTGCAGGGATCCTCAACGTGGCAAAGCTGGTTTTTCTTTGACGATATAAAAAGTAACACATGAACATTCTTACTTTATTGTATTAGATCTAACATCTCGCTGCTGTTGCTTCTATTCAAACATATAACCAGTGGCATTTCTTTCCTTAAAGAATTCAGCTGCAGTACCCAGTTTTATCATTACCCCAACAGAATTAAAGTAAACTATAGGGATTCATCTTTAAGTTGCACCACCCGAATGTGGAATGTTTTGCCAGACTCTGTTTTTCTCCAGCATTAAGATTCCCAAAAATTCAAAACCAACGAATGTATTGATTCCTCTCTTATTTTTCTAATGCTCACACTGTATCACATAACATTATAAGAGTAATCACAACCCCTTGATGTGCACTTAAAAAATAAAAAGAAACATATTCCAAAAACTAAAGAATATTCAAACAACCTGAGTTGAAAATGATCTCCCAAGTATTATAAAGTCTACATAGCGACTTTATTTGCTGCTCACTCTTGACCTTGAGAGCGAACATTCTTCCATGGAAGAGATCTTTCATACTCGCTATACTTGTTGGGTTGCGAGTGTCCTCAAAGACCTCAATAAGCCAGAATCTGGTAAGTCCATATGGTAAATCCATATGGTAAGCCACTGCGTTAGTTTTTCTATCAATCCTGTCCTTCTGAGCTCTTCCCAAGGATAAGGAAAGCTGCATTTGTGAAGTTTTTCCCAAAAAGGGTATCCAAATTTTCTTCGCCTTCAAGTAACCATCCAATTGCACCCAACTCTTTCTTTCCAAGGTCATCTAAACGTTGATTGACTCAACTCATGAAATATTTTGAAAAACGAAAGTTCCTTAATGACAGGCAGTACGGCTTCGCATCAGAGAACGACTGGTAAACTAAGCATACCTCACAGAGAAGTAGAACTAAATCTAATACTGTTTTGGAGAAAGTGAGATTATAGCACTTGATATTTCTAAAGCATTTGATAAGACTTGAAATTAGGCTTTGTTACTGTGTTTTTGGTGTTGACGAGTCTCATTTTCATCTCAGGACTTGTCAGTCAACCGCAAATTGTGTTACCCGTGAAACACAATATTTTGGACTCGAACGCGCACGTAACGGGCAGACATTCTTACCATTACGCCACGGGCACGACAGTAGTGTAATATGCTGAAAACGGAGTAGAACTCAATTCTTCGAAAGCCCGATGCTATCTGTGTTTTGTGAAACGTTGCATACTGCTCACCCCTTCAGATATGGCTTACATTTATAGAACACACCCAGGGGCTAGATTCCGCAAGAGTGAGTATAAAAAACTCACACTCACGGCCCTCTGAAAACTCACGCTCTGAAAGACCGTGAGTAAATTTGAAATATAGTGTACACGTCTTCTGTCAAAAAAGCTCACCTTCACCCTTGCGGAATCCAAATTAAAGTGTGTGCACAATTTTTCGTGTACACATTTAAAATTCACTCTTGCGGAATCTAGCCCCAGGGCTAGAGAACAACTCACATGTATGGGCAGGTGTTTCTCAAATATCTCTGCACTGACTCGATAGAGTAGAAAGCAGAGCTATAAAAGCAGAGCTATAAGGCTGATAGGTAAAGCTAAACTGTAGGATCGATTGATAATCTAGCACATCGTGGTCATTTCCACAGTTGTCTCACATTTATCAGAAGCAGTGTGTTCTAGTGAAATAAGCAATTGCATTCCTATTCCTATACAATTTATCGGTCTTATCCTCCTCCCTTGGTATGCTCATCACTTTAACTTTGAACCCACCTCTACACGAACAGCATTGAGGTCCACATTCAATCGCTCCACTCGAACGTGGAATGCTTTACCCCACTCTGTTTTTCTTTATTACAGCGTTACAAGTACCTACATCGGTGTCTTCTTTTCAATTTTCCCCATTTTCCTAAATCCTAAAACTTACTATTTCCTACCTACTGATTCTCATGTCACATTCAAAAAAGTCTCCCGTTTTATTTATATTGGAATTGTTCACCATGGTGAACTTTCGATCCATTTAAGGTTTCTTAAGACTTCTGGGGAATTTTGCCATCGTCTGTTCTACGAATTTCGGCTTTTTAGCTGAAGGATTATAAATTGACCAGGTACAATTGAAGCTCACCATTCATAACCTATGGAATCATTTCAAGTTCAATTAACATTTTAACATAAAAAAGAGGTAAATAATCAATATCCAGAAGAAATGAAAAAAAGTCTCAAGAAAACGTTCAACTGGCAATGCCATAACAATGTATCATTGTATCAATTATCGCTGACGAACAATTACTGCTTCGTGTCTGCCAAACCAAACGCACGGCCGAGTGAATGAACATAAACCCCTTAAAAATCTTAACAAGCTATAACTTCATCCCCCATCTACCGCGCCACACCGCTCAGTTATCAACCCCTGAATTGAGTACACGTATTCCATAAACATTAATTGCATCATTAAACGGCAGAGAGCACGTATATCCAGTTATAGAGAGAGTTCCGTACACCGCTATCCGCTATTTACCCTGTCTTGTCATAGGGGAATACTGCGAGACTGACTGAATATACATAGGTAAGTATATGCGGGTGTTGCGGAAAGAGATAAAACACAAATATGGCAATGTGTGCGTTGAATAGAAGAAGCGCACGACTACTTCAAATAAAATAAGCGAGGGTGCTTCAACTGACTCAAGCTATTCATTTGCCTTTACATTTTATTTGTCCGCTTTGTCATAAAAAGAATGCTACACAAATGTTGAGATACAATGTTGCAAGAGCTTGGTTTCGGATTTCACTTTTTCCTGTTGTTTCTTCTACCAATCTACCTACAAATATATATTTTCATTCAAAGGGGGAGCCCTGCTCAGTTCAAAGGCCAAACGAACACCCACTCTCAAAAGCTAGAGGCCATGAAGGCTGTGCTGAGCAGAGCTATTAATGGCTTTATTTCGGCATTCGCCGGTTAAACGATTCCATTAAAAATAAAAATCAATTGAAACGATTTCTTTTATTTGATAAACAACCCCTTTGTCTGTCGTGTGCGCGCTTTCGCTGTGACTCTGTGGCAGTGCCGTACTTTTACTTCTATACTTCTATAGGTACATAAATCCAACTTCTCATGGGTTCATGGATCTATGATGACTATGATTCTCCCCCCTCTCCTGCATTCAAGACCACCATTCGATTGCGGACAAACGTATTTATTGATTATTATGTACAGTCTGCTTTACTCAAACTTCTTTGCACCACGCCACGCTCCCCTAAACGACTTTTTGTTGCTATTGTTGCGGACGCATGATTTATTGAGGAAAGAATTCCTCCAGAAGGGAATAACGATTATTGTAGATTATTTCGGGTGATATCGTTTTTTTTTGGTGCTCGGAGGAGGGGGTGGGGTTGATATGTATGAGGGTGGATTTGAGTGGAAAATGAAAATGTGCTTTGCTTTACAGCTATATCAACATAACTTCGACATTTGATTTATAGACACACATTCAATGTGAAATGCTATATAAGAATAAGTATCTCTAATTGGATAGCAATCGTAACGGTGTGGTTTAGTAAGTAGGAATAGATATACACATTTATATTAGTTTATGCTGTGCGGGAAATAGAATGAGTGAAACGCTTATCTACCCACGAAGCGAATCCATTAATCAATTAGCTTATAAAGCAATTCTTTTTCCAATCAAATTTAGTTGAATAAAAAAGAAAATAATGTTTAACGTTTGGCCTTATTGCGGCTTATGACGACAAACAGCAAATAAAATTTGAGAAAATCAATCGTCAGAACAAAGTGATTGTTTATGGGCGGCTTTGATGGCATTTAAGCGTTTACTTCGCTGAAAGGGTTCTATAGACCAAGTGAAAAGGTTAGCGATTAAGTCAACAAACTTAGTCGTTTTTGTATTTTGTTTTACTTGGTTCGTTGGATAATTAGAATAGTTTCAACGATAAATCGATGAAAGCAGAAGATTTTACACATCCTTCAACTTATATCGCATCCTTTTTTAACAAGTTGTGTGTCACCTAATCTCCATGGCGTTTTGGTTTTCATGTCTGCCTACTACGTGGAAGTGAGTGTTGCGGCTAAATTGTTTCAGGAGAGGAATGCAACCGGCCATTTCACTAGAGCACTGTTTGTAAAAAAAGCGATAAAAGAGAGAGAGACAGGTGACTTTTCGACGATGAGAGAATCATTCGATTCTACAATTGAACTATCACCTATCAATTTTAACGCTCTATTTTGTACCCTATCAAGTAGGCGCAAAGATGTTTGAGATGCACCTGACCAGATATGGGAGTTATACTCCAGTTTTGGCGGATGAAGGCCTTATAAATTGTGGCCAGATCAGAAGGGGTGAAGAACTTCCTGCATCGTCTCAAGAAGCCTAAGCATTTAGCAGCATTTTTGCGACTTCAAATAAGTGGTCATTCCAACGAAGATCATCGTTTACACACATACCAAGTACTGACAGCTTTTCGGTTTCTTCGATGCAGGTACCATTCATGGATAATGACAATGGGGGAATGTTAAGCTTCAACGACAAGAGACAGCATTGAGTTTTCGAAGCATTGAATTCTACTCGGTTCATAAGACCCCATGAAACAATGCTGTCAAGGTCAGAATTCAATGAGCTTAACATACGCAACCGTTCCAGTTCCACATCCGAAGAGCAGGGACGTGAATTTGGAAACGAATATGAAAAGCTGATGGTCGAGTCGTCAGCAAAACAGTTAAGCGGATTAGAAGTTTCAGACAAGAGGTCATTTATGAAAATGAGGAAGAGAGTCGAAGACAAAACGGAACCCTGGGGCACACCAGCATTTATGAAGTGGGTATCAGACTTGAAGCCATCCAACACAACTTGTATTGAACGGTCAGAATGGTTATTTCTAATCCAACGAAGAAGATACTCATCGATACCAAAAGCACGCATTTTCGATAAAAGAGCCTGATGCCAAACTCTATCAAATGCTTTAGAAATTTCAAGCGCAATAATCTTACTTTCTTTATACTTTCTTACTTTTCGGTCAGATAAGCCATCAAATCAACAGTGGGCCGTTTGCTACGAAAGCCGTACTGACGGTCATTAAGAAGCTTTCGTTCTTCAAGATATTTCACAAGTTGACGGTTTATCAACGTTTCCATGACCTTGGAAAAAAGGGACGTAAGTGCAATTGGACGGTAATTGGAAGGGGAGGAAGATTCGCCTTTTTTAGGGACCGGCTGGACAAAAGCAGTTTTCCATCTGCTCGGGAAAATCCCAGTAGAATAGGAAAGATGGAAAAGTTAACGCAGGAGTTTTGCCAGCGTAGAAGAACACCTCTTCAGAATTACAGCCGGGATACCATCTGGACCAGCGGATTTATGTATGTTGAGATCTTTAAGGACTTTCGCAACCGAGCGAGTCCGAAAAAATATCTGCTTCATTAAAGAATTTGCAGACTCAAGCTCAGCTATGAGGAAGTGTCGAGTTGGCAGCAAATTGAGCTGCCAGCAAATTGGCTTTATCGATGGAACTGACATACGGAGAGTCATTGAAAACGAGCGTTGGGACCGATGACGTGGTCGAGTTAAAGATGATTAATGTTCTTAACAAAAGACCAAACATTTTTGCTTCCTTTTGGACACAATAGTATTTTTTGCCTTACTTTTTGGTCATGTAAAAACCTAGCCTTTTTTATTTGAGCATTACAGATATTTCTGGCCCGTTTGAACAAATTTCGGTTTTCAGCAGTAGGGTTGTCTTTAAATTTACGAAAACTACTTTCTCGATCCCTAATCGCCTCTTTACAGCTTGAATCGAACCACGAATTCTCTTTGGGGATGATGCTTTTTGTTCTGTGAGGAACAGAACTTCTCATGCCGTTGAGAATTACGTTAGATATCATATCAGCTGATGCATCAACGTTTCCGTCGAGAAAGCACAATGACCAATTAAAATTTCGAAAGAAATTATTCAGGCCGTCCCAATTGGCTTTCGCGTACTGCCACACAGGAGATGATACTCTAATCCTGTATTTTTCGGGATGAGAAGTGAGAAATAGGTCAAGAGTGTTGGCCGCATGGCCTTCAATATCTGGAATCCGAGTGGGCTCATCAACAAGTTGAGTTAATTCGTTAAACTCAGCGAAGATCTCAACACATTTTCCTTCAGGTGTTGTCTGGCCAGAATGTCGAAGCCAACCAGAACTGTGTACATTGAAATCGCCCGCAATTGAGATTTCAGTGTGAGGATAAAGGGAGACAATTCTTATTATGGATTCAGATAGCGCATCAAACTCGTTACAAGTCGAATTGCTATCTAAATTGGGGCTTCTGTAGATAAAACAGTAGTGAATGATTTGCTTACGGACGGTGAATTTCAAACACATGAAATTAAAGTTCGTATTAGAACAGAGGCCGTATTGTAGTAGAAGTTGGTAAGCAATATCATGTCTAACATATACGGCGAGGCCATGGGAGGAAAAGAGAACTCTGAACTCTGAGGGATCAGAATCAACACCCACCTGTGTTTCACTTAGTGCCAAAACAGCTGGCCTGTATTTTGCAGTGTGAGCGTACACAGCAAAGAAATTCGATCTTAGCCCCCTTATGTTGCTAAAATCGACCCGAAATCTACCCGACATTACCATTCACAAAAACACACAAAACAAAGTATCAATCGCAGACGCTTAATCTAAGTCCAATCAACAAGTGGAGATCTAATTGGAAAACCAAAAACAAGTTACTAGCGGTGTTATGCCCAGCCAGCAACTTGATTTTAGTTAACCAACGGAATCAACACCGTTGATTGACTATTCATCTGGCAAACTCACAGCCTCATTGCCTGCACACACTGCCTCGATACGATAAGATCGAACAGAAGAAATATGTGCAGCCAACGCTGGAAAGAGACCTTCTATTTCCAGCACCCAGCTTCCCACTTGCCATATTGATTGAAATAATTTTTTTGTCATTTTTAAGGATTTCGACATCCGGAGGCACGTAAGATTTTCTAAACTAGTGACATTATACACTTCGATATTTGATTTTATCAGTCAAGCTTTGTGTGTAGAATGACAACCAGACAGTAAATTGTCGTTTACAGTAGGTTAGTATTTTATTGCGTCGAAAAACGTTTGAGTTCCAATCTCCCCAGCTATATCTGGGCGATATCTACAACCTTGGCATAAATAAAATCCAACCTGGACTTCTATTTTATGAGAATGCCCAAAACCTTTTCGCCAACCACCTGATAAGTCCTTTTGTCAATTAAAAGCCCATATCCACTGTGCTGAGCGGCAATTGGAGCTTTTTCATTCGGTTTGAATTAGGATCGACTTTGTATAAGTAGGGAGGCATGGTGTGGCATATTTATATCGATCGCTAAACCGCTTCGTCAGCTAAATCTAATTCCAACATCTGTAATAACAGTTGAAATCTCGTTGCTTAGTTCAAGTAGGAAAGAAGATTAAGAAGACTAAGAAAAAAGCGGCTAAGATGGCTGTAACAGTTTATTGACTATAGACCATAGAGCATATGTCACCAGCTGTAAAGTCTTCTGAGGGGCAAAACAGTGGAAAACTAGCGCTCTATATGTTGCATAATCAAGCGCAAAGTGATCTCAGTCCCCTATTTATGAATTCAACGGGATTGTGATACTAATCTGAAGTGCTCAAACCAATTACCATTTTATTGCACTACCAGTGTAGCAGCATTTTCTGTTTGTATGTCCATTAGATGCAAACATATTTAAAAAAAAAATTGAAACACTAGGTTTGTGGGAAAGTTGAGGGAGCGTTAACACTTCAGGGAAAGAAGAAACAGTAGTTTGCAAATAGTCTTTTGATAACCAGTAAACAGTTTGAAGGTAACTTGGTCAGAAATTTGTTCGAAAGCTTCCCACGCGTGATCTGCATGAGCCTATTTGGTCAAAAGCGCATATGCTAAGTGGGATTGACAAGTGGTGGGCTATAGAAATGGTTCCAGGATGACAGGTTTTACCCAGCTCGTACATAAAGTCATCAACATTCCCTTCTCAATTGAAGCCAAAGCTTTTGGAGTAATCCTAAAAAGCTTCAAAACTTCCTTAGTTTAAACATGTCGAGTCGAAAATTGCCACAGCTCTGTAAAAGCTTTTGGCTATATATGAGGCCTGTCATAGGAAAGGCTCCTCTGACTATGATAAAACCAATTATTTGGCGGAGCAAGCTCTCACGTACATTATCGCATCGTTCCCTAAATTTGAAAGTTTTGGCTATACTGGGAATTTCCTCCGAAACAAGAGGTGCTGATCTCGATAAGACTGATGTTTTCTGTTTAAAAGGAAGTGGTCTCTGACAAAATTCGCTTTGGAGCATTGAGGATCTCGCAAGCAGTATGAATTTTAACTCACATCAACTTAATATGGCTGTTTTGTCGAATACGATCATTTCAAGACTCAAAATACACATTCAGCTTTCTTTCGGTTCAGGACTAATTCATTTTAGAATATGAACCAACAATTAATTGCTATCGGATCTTCACGAGTGGTTCTAGAACCGATAACTAAAAACCGGCACTGTTGCCTTTGTGGCGAGCAATGATATACGACTGCACGCCTCGTTGGGCACATATGCGTACGTCTTCCAAGAGTATTCTTCAAAATTGGCTACAATCTACGTAACGATTGATCGTTCGATGGAGAGAAGTATTTCTTCTTTCAGCGACAACCAGGCTGCACTTAAGGCTTAAGGAGATGAATACTATTTTGCGAAAAATAGCTGGCTGGGAAAAACTATTTAAGTTCTACTCAACCTCCTAACTACTAAGAAAGTCATCCAGGAATGCAAGACTTCTCTGAATGCGGTCGAAATTCTAAATTCATGGAGTCTTGTTTGGGTTCCAGAAAATCATGGTATAACTGGAAATGAAAGCTTGCAAAGCTATAGGAACTCAGACAGCTTTCTCAGGACATGAACCAGTGCTTGATCTGCCGCTGTCCTCAGTGAGGACTTCAATCAGCCTTCGGATCTGTCAATCGACATATATAGATGGCATGCCCCCATTAGATAGAGACAGACTAGGCGTATCACTAACATTAATAAGAACATGCTATAGAAAACTTTTCTTTTTTTCGTTGCCATGAAGCACTTCTTTTTTGCCAATCATTTAAACATTAAACACTCTGAATGATTACATCACGGATCACTTCCTCCGTGACTGTCCTTCATTTTTTTAAATTAACTTACAGACAATCGGAGCAGGCATGATAAGAACTGGAAACCTAGACTCCTTATAATGGCAGCGCCATCTGTCTTTCCTATGACGCTCTGGAGAGCTATAACAAAAGACGGTTGCAATCTGGTAACACAATTAACCTTGCTCTGAGTACTTCAAGTATGAATGCTCATGTTATTTAAAAAACTTCTGACAAAAAAAAAACTTTTATATGATGGCTTCTACTCCTATGAGAATTGCATTTCAGTGAGGTTTCATATCTTTCCATAGCAATGTATTTTGCTCTAGTAAAAGTGTATGGGTTAGTCAATAGAAATGCCATATTACTTCCCTACAATTTTGAACTATCTTTAGCTAGAGTGTTTTTTTTTTTTTGGACAATTTTTTCACTCACTCACATCGATCATGGTAAAATCTTTGTACATAGTGGAATTTCTCCGAAATCGAATGTCTTATCCGGCGTAATCGTAACTCGAACTATGGGGTACTAAACGTCACTTTTTCCTGAAAACCTTTTTTCTGCGCCTACCTCGGAATCTAAAAGAGTTACAAAAAAAAAAGTGTTTAACCTGTGGGAAATTCAACTTTCCTACAAAAACTTCTTGGCCTTGAGTTACTGACATCGATATGTCTTGAGACATTAGGCTTTTAAGTAATGGTGATATGGGGGTTTTATGGAAATTGTGTAAATCGCTGATTTTTTTTTAAATATTGCCAGTCACGATTGCGCCGCAATGGATTCTTTTCAAAAGTATTCAATTCCAAACAAACCCCACCATCGACAGGGACTGTACCATAAAGTGCCTCTGTGTTTTAGAGCTTTTAAGAAAAAAGTCGAAGCTCAAGTGTATTTTGCATGGGTTACCTTTGAACCAGTGGCGTAGCATAGGGGGGGGGGCGGGTTTTGGGGATAAACCCCCCCCCCCCCCCCCGAAAATATTTCAGTCGAATATCATTTAAACGCTTCATTTATTTTTTTTTGTTTTATTGATGCAAATTTGTTTTCGAGCTTTTCACAGATCAGTATCTAAATACATGTATGTTTGTGTTTTGCCTACATTGAGCTGTAGAAAACAGTTGAAATGCGTTAGTAGGGCTCCTATTTATTAAAATCATTGACTTATTAAACATGGACTGCTAGGACCCAACTTCACGATGGTTCCACGTATTCTAAGCAATACTAGCGAGCATCATTTCAGCGGAAAACTAGTGAAACATTTTTGACACTGCTAAATAATCACGCTAGCTAAATCACAGCAGATGTCGGTAGTGTTTTAGTTAAGAGTAAGATATTGGCTAGTGTAACCAAAAATAAGTGCAATCATTATTATCCAACTTTTGTATAGAGAATTAATGCAACTAGCAGTCCATGTATCACAAGTCAATACAATGCTTCAATCACATTTATCTATTACGCCAGTTCCACAAAGAAAAATCTCACTGAGCGCTCAATGTCACTTTGAAGGAGCGCAAACAGTTTTGTGGAACATAATTCTCAGCTCAACTGTGTCCTTGTTTTCAAACTTTTACTCATCATCATCAGAATGTAAAACGAAAATTCGCTGATGCTGAAAAAATAGCCGAGTCTATAGGAGAAAAAATTGAAGTTTCCAGAATTGTGCATCGTCAAAAACACCGACAAAATTACCAAAGCAGTTCAGCAGAAGATTATTACCGTATATCAATATTCATACTTTTCCTGGATCACTTCATATCATCCATATCTGACAGATTTGCGAAACACAAAAATTTTTTTTCAATAATCGGAAATACCATCCCTGAAAAAATGGTCAGGAAAGACGTTGAGAATATTGATGAAACAGTGGAAGTAATAATGAATCAATGGCCAACAGCGACTGAGGCAGCTGCTTCAACCGTAATAAATGAAGTGTTATTTTGGAGACAACGTTGGGTCCGGCCAGAAACTCAACCAAAGACATTTATAGAATTATTAAATCTTTGTAACGATGCACTTTTTCCAAACATTTTCAAGTTTTTGAAAATAGGTGCAACATTGGCTGCGACCATTGCTAGCAGCGAGCGTAGTTTTTCCACGTTGAGGCGTCTAAAATATTGGATTAGGAATTCTACAGGCGAAGATAGGCTGAATGGGCTTGCTCTTATGAGCATTAACAGGCACATTGACATTAAGGTGGAAGAAGTTATCGAATGATTCGCGCAAAGCAGAGAAGAATTGATTTATAATTTCGTGTATTTTCATATGTTCTTATTTTCTGCATTTTATTATTATATATCAATAAATTGGAAAAAACCTAATCAATACAATTGAACAACAACTTTTTCTTATGTACAAATATTTATATGTAACCCCCCCCCCCCCCCCCCCGAAAAATTTTCTAGCTACGCCACTGCTTTGAACACCTTGGCAGAGTTCTGTGCGTCAATATCAAAGGCTCAAATTTCTGGGTAATGCCCACAAAATTTCGAAGTGGCAGTGAAGAAAGAAATATAAAAGAAAAAAGAGTCTCTAATCCTCACTCATCTCATCACTCACTCTGTAAAATAGTAAACTATAAAAAGACCAATACAGGAAAACACTGACTTAATCGTTTCAATATTTAGTCGCTTGGCAGTGAATTAAATAGCTTCAATTTCATTAAATCTTATAAATGAAGCCTATTTCATCAAGCATTTCAGTCTGAAAACTCTCCCATGCTACCAGCTTCTCTTTTTCTTATGCTAAAAGACTTTTTGTTTCTACTTACTTCGTCTTTTGGTTATATGAACATGAAACATTTCCATACAAAAAGCTTAAACAAAACAATAATGGTTTTAAACCAATAGATCGGTTCATAACAAATAAATAAAAACATTTTTTTGTTTTTATTTGAATTCTAGTTCCCTACTGAAATCGCATGCTGTGAAATTTTGAAGAAAAATTAAAAAAAATTAATTGAAATTTTAATGTTATATTTAATTTTATATTAAAATACAAATTTCCAACGAAAATCTAAACCAAATGAAACTGCTCTTCATTTTTAATTGATTGTTTTTCTTTAAGAAATCAACAGTGAGAAATTTTTCACTAATGATATCCACGTGCAATATGATTGGGGAACGAACTTAATAATTTAGACTCTTGGACATCATTCATTGTCTTTAAGATTTAGGACATGATTCAGTATAGCTAAATCATAAGGAAAATATTATTCTTTTGACGCAAGTCATATAAAAGAGTTAACATGTGAACAGCAATTTACTGCTAAACAAAAATATTAATGGGCCATAACTCATTGAACACATCAACAGATACCAGGCGTAGAGTATCAGCTCATGAGGGAAGCACATAAATAAGCTTTACCTGTTTATATTTTATTTTTAAATTAGCTATGTTTAATTATTTAACACTCACAATAAAATGAAATACTGGCACTCGGTCAAAATATGAAACTATCATCTATCAGATATTTGGGTTAAAATATCCCAAGACTGAAAAAATGATTTTTTATTCTTCGCAGAGTTTTGTTGTTATCCAAAAGATGTTGGCGCGTTTTAAAGAAAATGCCCCATACAAAATTTAACACTTTCAGACGAATACAGTAGGGCAAAGTCGCTATTACTAGAAAAAGAAGATTTCTATTTAAAATATATCTCCTTCCCAAATTAATATGGAACGATAGCAAAAAACATGTTTATAATACAAAATTAAATGAGGCCCTACAAAACAATGAAGTTAGTAATTTCAACGATCTTAATGGACTTATTAAGATGGTCTATCCAAAAAACAACAGGAAAAAAAAAGAGAATAGAATTCAAAGAACGTTGGTTCGATGAAAGTTGTAAGAAAGCAAGAGATGTGTCTTATGCTTGGCTGAAACTTTTTCGTAAAGTCAGTACTAGTTTCTTCAAAGAAGCTTATTTAAAAGCCAACCAGAGGTTTAAGGTTTTATGCAAAGAAAGAAAAAAGTTGTATTTTGAATGGGAGGCAAGGAGACTAAGTTTAGCTATGAACTCTACAGAATTCTGGAGCTTAGCTCGCAATTTGAACGGGAAAAAATACATTGTGGATAGCAGCTTAAGCACCGAAGTTTTGCAAAATCATTTTCAAAAACTATTGAACCCAACTTTAAACGAAACATCCAAGTTCCTCTATGCACGCCCAAGATTTACAGATCCAATTTTAGATTCGCCCATTACGTTACAAGAGGTTACTTTAATTGTCAATAGGCTCAAAGACGGCAAAGCAGCAGGAACGGATAGAATACCTGTTCTACAAGTATGGAACGAATAGTCTGATTCAAACTCTTACGGGATTATTGAACAACATTATAGAAGACGGCATGGTACCGGAACAATATAAGGAAGCCTTAGTGTTCCCAATTTATAAGAAAGGATGTGCAACAAACCCAGAGAACTATAGAGGAATTTCCTTTTTGAATGCCACCTACAAAATTTTTACCACTGTTCTCCAGACACGACTAAAGACGTGGATGGATACGAATAGCTTAATCAGCGAATTTCAAGCAGGCTTTAGATCGGGTTATTCAACAATAGATCATATTTTCGTCCTCAAATGCATTGCAGACTCATTCCTTGCAAGAAGTAAAAGGCTATATGTTCTGTTCGTGGATTTCAGAGCAGCATTTGACATGGTTGACCGAAATGCTCTAATGTACAAACTGTACGGGCTTGGGATGTCCTTGAAATTTGGTCAAATAATAGAAAATATCTATAAAGAAACTAGATCAGCTGTATGGAATGGAACAGATAAATCTGAATGGTTTGCAACCAACACAGGGGTCAGACAAGGCTGTCCACTAAGTCCAGATCTATTTTCACTTTTTATAGAGGATCTGGTTCCTTATCTACCAGGTGGTATCGAGTTCGCGGGTCTGCAAATAAAAGCCCTGCTTTTTGCTGATGATGTTGCCATACTGGCCTGCTCGCCCGAATCGCTGCAACTAATGCTTAACAAGCTTTACGAATATTGTAAGCTGTGGAATCTCGTGGTTAATACTGACAAAACGAAAGTCATGATAATAAAGAAGGGCGGGGGCAGAAAAAGCACGAAGGAAAAATGGTGGTATGACGGAGAAACAGTTGAGGTTGTAAATGAATACAAATATCTCGGGTTACTATTCACGCACATTATGAAAATGGAAAAACACCTTAACGAAAAATTAGCTAAAGCGAAAACTGCAATAAATGCGTCTTGGAAAAACTGTTTTAACAACAAACATATAAAGCACAGTAGCAAATATCGTGTTTTCGAAACTGTAGCAGAATCAATCCTTTTTTATGCGGCTCAGGTGTGGGGAAGTGTTGAATTCGAGACGGTGGAAACACTTTTAAGATACTACCTCAAAAGAATATTCCATCTCCCTTCTAACTCGCCGAATTATATGCTGATGCTCGAAACTGGACTTTCACCGATGTTTATTAAGACTTTCAAACTACAAATCGATTACGTACTACGGGTAATGAGGATGCCAGAGCACCTACTGCCTAAAAAGGTGGCCATTCAAATGATGCAAAACAAACGAGGTTTTTTTTAAAGACTGGCAAGATGTAGCTGAAAAATGTGGAACCGAAATAAACCTCAGCATGGGTGAAATCAATACCTGGAAGTTAACCATGTACGAAGTAATTAAAAAAGTTGACCTTCAATACAGGACCAAATTTGAGGACGAAGCTAAAGGATCTCTTCACCGCATGATTTATAGTCGTCTAAATTATTCCTTGAATGGAAGTAACTATTTCAGAGATGAAAACAACATAGAAAAAATTTCAATATTGTTTCGTCTACGAGGAGAATTGCTACAACTCAATTATATACCGCATAGAAGTGATTTGCCGATATTATGTGACCTATGCAACAGGAATGAACGAGAAGACGTTTTACATTTCCTAGGGTGCTGCCCTGTATTTCGTGAGACAAGAAGAAATATATATTTGGAAACGACATCTTAGCAAGCGAATATTGTATATTTTTACTTAATGAAATGAATGAGGATAAACTATGCGCATTCCTGGAAATTGTTTTAAATTATAGGAACAGAATCAAGAATGGTGATTTTTAAAACAAATAAAATAGTATTTAAATATAAATAAATAGAAAAAATAATTATCGTTATCGAAGCAGATTAAAGAGTAATGATTACAGTAGTAATTGCTTTAAACTTATATAGAAATGATTGTCAATCTGACAGACGGCAAAGCCATGCTTATAAGATTTTATGTAATGTAAATTGTATTTTCTAACAATTAAAGTTTAAAATTAACAATAAATCCTAATCTAATCTAAAATCTATTTAAAATATAAAAAGTGGATAAACAAAAACATATATAAAACAGGAACAGAAAGATTGTTCACAAATTATTTCTCGTTATTTTTGACAAAAATAAAAAACATTAAAAAAAAATGATTGAAGAAAATGGAGGTTGAAATGGTACCTGGTCGAGGGTTATATGTATATGGCATCCTACTTTTCCTTGATATTTGTTTTTGTCACATTTGTTGCATGTGTCGTTGAAGGACGTACACGAATCATGAGACCAAATGTGACATGCTATGCACTCAATCCAGTCATCCGGTTTCGTTGTTTGATCATAATCCTCACCAGAGCCCACACAAATGTATTCGTGGAAGTCTTCGAGCCCATTCGATTCATCATGCAATGACATGGCGATTCATAAACAGAGTGAATCAGTCTTTTCCGTTTATTTTTTCATGATTGAATTGGTGCCTTATCCAGCATGATTGAATTATCCCGCACTTTTCTTTTGAGTTAATCCAAAAGTCATTTGACAAACTTCATTCCCCGAACGGAGAGAACCCGTGCGACTGAAACTTTTTTTTATATGAAGAACGATTTTTGCCTCTCCTTGTTCTCCTTTTTACTGCGTATTTTAGGGTCTGATAATTTGAGAAGTTTTCTAAATTCAATGGAGGGAACTAAAAAATGCTTAGCTGCAGCTTTTTTGACAGTTTATTAGCATGCACAGCTTCAACGGCTAATGTGAGTTGAACTTGAGTTCATTTGGCCCGGTTAGCAGAAGATTTTTTTATTTACTGCTGCCTATGAGTTGACCTTGTCGTGGTGGGGGTGCTTAAGGACAATTTCTACAGCAATTCAGCTGCAGAACCTGACCAACCAACATAACTAAAAACAAAACCTCAATGTTAGAAAACTTGGAAACTGAAAAAAATGGAAAAAGTTAATAAAAGGAATAAAAAACGAACGGGGATAGGTATACGTTCAAAAGACGGCAGGTGTCGCAACTGACGGCGATGGCTTGGCCTCGAAAGAGGATAAGTCGCCAGTGACAAATTTACTAGCGAAGACGACAGGAAAAACGAGGGAGGACCTCCTTCGAGCTCCAGAAACACTCCTTCTCTCCCCCAAGTTGTAAGTGAAACTGAGATTAACAGTGGAACGGACAACGAAGGGGATCCCAACCTCCCTACCATCCCAAACCACAAAGTGAGGCGGAAGGCAGAGAGAATTGCGAAGGTGTTAGGTGAGGTACCTAAACCTGCTTGACTCAACGCAATCTGCCAAGCTTGAATGGACAATGAAAATTATTGCCATTAATGAAAGAAACTGCGCAGAATCACCGTCTAAGCGCCAACGTTCGTTCGAGGAGTCAACCCCGAACGCCAAAACGCCTAAGGTGCAAAAATCAAGCACCCTCAGCTCCAAAAAGGACATATCTTACAGTGAAGCACTGAAGGACAAAACCATATTCGCTGTCATCGACAGGAGTTACGCAGATGGTGCGATCTCTTTCGATAGATATAGATATAGAGGGACTCTGGCCTGGTGCTAAGCTCGAAGTCGTGTCAAGGATATAGGATATTCTTTGCAGGCCTAGGGCTCGCGCTAGATTACCAGCAGAACTCTCCTGCAAAGACACAATCATGAAAATGATTCAATTAGGCAATCCTACCCTAACTACCTACGACTGGAAAGTCACGAAGCTGGAAGAATCAGACGGTCACTATAGATCGGGTATAATAGTCATCAATAGGGACTCCCTAGCTCCCCTGGCTGCGACAAAAGGCGTGATTCGGTTTGGCTGGTCAAATATTGCCTTAAAAATTTATAAAAAATATGAAGAACACAACATAGTTCCATCTCCGGAAACTCAAAGTACGTCTTCAGTGGAAGAACCCGTAGAGCACGTGCGTCGACCCTCCATCCATGGAAATAGACGAGCTTAGCATATCCTCTATTGAAACGCAAGAAAACAATCCTTCCACATCCCACTTGGATGCCTCAAACGTCATCAAATTCTCCAACTTGGAGACTGATGACTCAAACCGACTTAACGTGAGTCTCTCATTCCACCTTCCGCACCATTGTAGCGTGTTCCAAGCGGAAATTCTGGAGATCAAAGAGGTCCTATCATGGCTAAAAGAAAACGTGATACCCTCAGCGAATATCCGGATTTTCTCAAACAGTCAAGCATCCCTCAAATCAATCGGCGATGTTTCTACAGATTGTCGCCTATCTCTTAAGGAGAAGGCTGAACAGTTCAATATTCATCACATATTTGGGTGCCGGGGCACAGAGATATTGTGGGTAACTGCAAAGCCGATGAACTCGCCAGAGAAGGAACCGTTCTACCGATCTCAACCAGCAGGTTGAATCGCTACATGTAAACTTATGCTAAAGCAAGAGGCAATGGATAGAACAAATTATAGGTGGAACAATATCACCACGTGTGTGGCAACAAAACGTATATGGCCAGGACTAGATCCAAAACGCACAAGACTTTTGTTCTCCATAACCAGATTGCAAGTTAGCTCCGTAATCAATGTCATCACCGGACATTGTCTGATAGGAAGACACGCCATAAGACTCGGCGTTTCCTCTAATGACTTCTGCAGGAGTTGCTTAGATGAGGAGGAGGAGGAGACAATCCCATACCTCCTCTGCTCATGTCCTGCACTCTCCTTTAAAAGAAAACGGCATCTAGGAAAATATTTTCTTGATGATCCAAGCGATCTGGCGAACACAGATCCCCTGTATATCCTTCACTTTATTAAAAGCTTCAAATGGTTTTGTTAGGTGAGGCACTCCCTCGCTCATGGTATCACAATAGACCAAATATTGGTCTTAGTGTGTCAGTTAATTTACTGACACCCTAACCTAAATTGGCATTTCTAAACGAAAATTATAATAACAACTGTCAGTTGAAAAGTAAGTGGGTTCAAAAGTAGAAGTGGGGTAAATGGTCCCGGTGCCATATATCCCGAGGTTTCTGGGTGCTATATATCCCCTTCTTATCTGCATCGAGGCAGACATTTCTTCCAGCTCAATTTACATGATTCTTGATTTTCAATTCTTTCTTGCATTTTTGAAGACAGCCGTTTTCTTACTGATTACTGTTTATTTTTTATGACTTGCTCAAAATTTTATAAAAAGGATGGGAATTATGTTGTGCACTTCGTTTTCGTGCTTGCTATCCAACAAAATAATAATGGTGAAAATATATAACGTTTAGAGCAGATTAAAGGGTTTCAACGGTGTATATTTCACGAAGATACTTCCGGTAGACAAAAAAAAAAATAAATATTTTCCAGACAACTTCTTCATAGCGCATCTTACCTTTTCACTGAGTCACAAAACCTATCTTCAGATGCTTTATTCATTTTGTAAAGAAAGCTTACTTCACACCTACTTGTTCATACCTAAAATGCTTAACAGAGCGCTTTCACAAATTAATTCATTTTCCCATCTGTGATGTATGAGCTGCAAAGTGGGCTGCGAGCTGCTGCGAGCTAAAATAAAAATTCCACGGTAGCAAAACTATTCAAATACCTGTCCCATTCGGAACAGATTAGTCTTTTATGATTTATTCTTATTGGGCAATCAAGAACTTCGTCAATATTCATAAAAACACATCAAAAGAGCGAGCGTTCCAGTTTCAATTCCTATATTCTTCCTGCCACACCTGCCAAGTTCATAAATCTTAAAATTAAACTATCAACGGGTTCCATATCTCAAACTAACTATCAATAATCTCCTCCCCCCTGTCTACACCCATAAAAATATTTCAAACTGCATAAAGTTGAAGTTATGTTGGAAACTTGTATTTATGTCGATGTAGACATCCCCTCGGTGCCATTCCATGTCAAACGGAAGTCACTTTGCGCCAGCCTAATGTTGTTTTCGAACATCACGTTAATAGTTTTTATTAGGCTCTTCATCTTTCGGAAACTCTTAAGCAAAGTCCAATTAAACAAGAATTCAAAAGAAAATTTCACTTTATCACTTCGACAATATACGAGCGACTAGCAAACACAGTCCATATACAATAGGCTTTGACTTGAATGTTCAAAGCTAAAACTGATGTCACATGGTAGATGGTGGAGTCTGAGGAATCTTATTTTACGAGCACCCCACATTGAACGCCCATCAAGCGCAACAATAAACCGCCATTAAAGCAAACATATTTAACATCCTGCATGCTTTATGATGCTGCCTTTGAGATACATTCGCCCCGGTTCGCGGCCGAGTGTGGATATGCGAGCGTGCGTGCCTGGGTCGTTGTATTTTGCTGTTTGTCTCCGAACGCGAACGATCGTTCATAAACGTCACCATCACCATCTCCATATAGCAATGCATTGCGCAGTGCATTATTTAATTCCCGGAGCAATCAAACGGAAAGTATAAATTTTTGTTAACACATTGTAAAGTTTACGATTCGTCTCGGGCAGTGATCGCTACAACGATCTCCATCATGATGGAGATGACAAAGATCACTTTAGATTGATTTCAGTCACCCGCCAAGATTGATGGGTTGCGAGTATTTCTCTTTAAATTTTACCAAACAAAAGAACTGCTCATGAAGAGTCTCATGCTGAGAGCATTATAATCGGAGAACAGAAGCAAAGCCACCCCTAGCCCGAATACTAATCATAGACATGGGCTTCCATCCAAAACACACACGAAATAGAGTAACGTGATTTATGTTTAACAGGCAAATCGAATTAATAGACTTGCAAGACACTTAGATAGATGCTCACTCTGGCTCGATCATCTCAAGGCAAGGAGAGCTGTGTGCTCCTCCGATATAGAATGTAGTTGGGAATTTTAATTGTTTTCTTAAGTGGAAAACAAACATTATTTGAAAACGGAGCAACACTTCACGCCACACAGCCGCAGCCACAGACACAGTTGGAGCTATGTTTGTTTTTGTGTTTGGAATATTGCCCCTCCCGTACAATGAGGGGGCTCTTGTATGCCGCGCTAATTCGAAATGTCTTAAAATTGGGGATATTTTTATATAATTTCTTGTGATGGTTGTACTCGAACTGTGCTTGTTCACATTTATACTTTGCCTGATGGAAGACCTCTTAATGGATTTTCATGTCAAAGTATATTTTTAAGTTCTAATTAGTTTTTCTTTCAATCGTCGGCGTCGCCCGCCGTTGAATCATTGGATTGTCTCATCAGAGGTTCTCAGTTTGTAGTTTTCAATTGTGAAAGGGATTGAGAAACGATTTGAATAAGATTTGGTTTTATGAGATCATAACTTAAGTATCTGATGGAGGAATTGGTTTATGTGGTAAAGATGAATTGGTGGAGTTGAAATAAGATGGATTGGATTATTTTAACTAATTCGAACGGGTCTTGGGGTTATTTTGATTTCAGTTCTTTGATTTTGAGGGCGAATGTGTGGTGGGGCTATTTATTGTTTTAAAGGGAGTACATTTGGGAGTAAGCAGGCGCGCAAAGGCGAGGAAAAAGGTTGTATAGAGGGATCGGGTGGCGTATGGTAGGCCAATTCTTTGGTTCATCGTTTACTAAGCCAAAATGTGAAGTAGCTTTGAGAATGTTTTTGTCTAAAATTGTGAGAAAATTTATATATGTGACCATATTCTAAGAAATGGTACAAATTTGACAGAACCCGAACGATGGAAATGCGTTGGGAGGCTGATAATCAAAGAAAATACAAATTCAATAGGTTGTGTTAGGATCACGCACATTGTGAGCTGATAATATTTTTTAAAGGACGAGACTGAAAAGCAATCAGTTCAATGCGAAAGAGCCATGTTTTTGTGTTTGTATAGTTTCTTCATGAAAGCTGTGCCCTTGTGGTAGTGAATCGTTGTATTTTTGTTGGAAGCTGAACGTATGGACTCGATTACAACAAGTCGATTTTTTTCTCAGCTTAATTCTAAAGCTACCCGTGGGTTCATAGAGGTGAAAATATTTACTTAATCCTTCATCTACTGCTTCAGAAAAAATTCTTCTTTCTTCATATTTATTGTGTCCTTAATTCGTGTTAGTAAAACTATGTAAGTATTTTATGCAAATCACAGATTGAACGAGCAACTGGAACTCGACAGCCTTATTACTTTAGAACCAATGTTGTTTTTTTCAATGTTTTTCAATTGTTCTACCTAGATTCTGAATTATACCGGCACTAGACAGTGTAGACAGGTGTCGCTGCTAACTGGGCGTTGATGACAAAGTCCATATTGTTAAAGTTCTGGTTTTTGAAATGTCAAACGGTAAATTTCGGTGGAAATATTTTTGAAAGTACATTATTTAAATTTGTTGTTGACGAAGCTGGTAAAGGTTGCTGCTTTTAGGCTCACTCAAACCAAAGGTGTCACCAGTTTCTGGTGTTACGGCAGTGACCAAAAATCAGCTGTTGAATAATGTTTCCATAGCGATTTACTGTGGCGTTGACAAATGCTGTCAACAGGGTACCTGCCGCTGTAGCAACTGCAAAATCGCGTTCTTTCAAACCGGGAAAGCTATGTCTTACGTACTTACTTAGGTGACATAATGATTCTAGTTGAACTGGGGCCACAACAATAATTTTCACCAACGATTCCGATTTCGGCAAAACATTCTTCAGATCTCCAGTTCAATTAAAGTCCCCTTCTACTTGATCGCTGCACCTGGGTTATGTTGGGTGGGGTGCAACCTCAAGCGACAACACCAAACTTGTATCTCAAGGATCTATTGTGTTTCCGGGATAACAGAGGTGGGGAGGAGGGGCTCCATCCCTCATGTAATCTTTTCATGCCGCGGTACAGTTCATGTAGTTCTTCGTTAAGTCTTCTACCATACCCGTTCTATAGCGAATTTGATCAAACATCATTCAAAACGAATATGACTTAATCATCTGTCTTAAATAAGATCCTAGCTTCTGCGCCGTTTAGCAGGACTACCAAACAACCATTGCCTTGATGTGAGGGAACTGCCTTATTAGCAAAAACAGTTGGACTATCCAGAAATGTTGGCCTTCTATTGAGACATTTTGTTCAATTCGATTATGATTTATAAAGCCGCAGCCGAAGGCCTTTTTGTGACTTATTTACTGAACTTGACGGAGCAGAACGAGTTCATCTTCCATATTCGAAAGAAATTTCCACGGATAGCAAATCTAGATATGGCACTGTATTCATGCCGTTAGGTAAATACCGGCATATGCGGCCTGAAAATCGTTAAAAGAATATTATTCGTATCGATATTACGCCCTCCAGGCTTTTGCCAAGATCTGCAACAATTCGAAGATTTAGTTGATTTTCGACTTTGCCGGTTTAAAATCGTTTTGACAATATAATCTAATAAAGATACCTAGAATTTGGAAAGCTTTCTTCGTGGTACCGTTATTACTCCCGGCGGGCTTGCCAATTCGTTGCAAAAGCTGATACCCGTAGAAAAGCAATTGGATGTCTCTTTAATATTAGAGTTACGCTTTTAAAATGAAAAGAATTTCAAATAAAAAATAATGGAAGTTGAATTTATTGATGTTAATCGTCTTATTACTGAACAAATAATGAAGAGAAAAGAATAAGTAAATTATATCGTGTTACAAACAATCTCAACAAAAAAGCAAGGAAAACATTATATTGTTTTGAACCGATGCAAAGTGTTTTATTCCAACATTTAATTCAAAACATAACGCCAAGAACGTCTTCTTCTCTAAAGAAAGCGTAGCTAAATATAAGAGTCTGTGTTTTTTAAGATCAGGCAAACAATACTGAGGTTCCATTCATTGAGGATATACTTTACTCGTATCATTTAATGCTGGTCAACTGGTTCACTCTTCTTTCCAACTGACCTCTAGCTACGTTGAAATTAGGAAAACTTATCCTTAAGTTTGATTCGATTTAAGATGGCATATACAGCAACCTTGAGAGAGATCCGAGTTGAATGGGGGCTCATGTCTAAGCAATCAGTGGAAGTGGTCTTTCCCGCTCCTAAGTAGCGACTGAGATACTAGATTTGATATTAAAATGTTTCTTTGCTGGTCTTTGCAGTCTGGAGTTCGGGGTGTGAACCCCTGGAATAATCTTTTTATCTTTAGAAGCAAAACTTTCGTATCAAGGCACTGTGGAATCTCTCTGCCTCAAACTAGCGTTAACCATGCTCTTTCTTTCAGAGAATACCTACGATGTCCCATCCACTTTTCTGCTGGTTAAACTCACTAGTAGCACTGATTTCCATGAAATTTACTTATTTGCATTTACCCGCATGCAATCTTCATCAAATCATGAACTTCGTTTTGATGACCGATGAACATTTTTCTTCTTGTCTGCTTTGGAGCTCAAATCACCAAAGTCATGTCAAGGACATTGTTTATATGTTTTTTTGAGGAGCTTGTAGAACCAATCTCCAGGAATATCGCCTTTCTCTTCTGTGAGAATGTGAACCTTTCAATATTAAGCTTTATTTTAACAAAGCCTTGACGCATATAGTTATTGTGCACTCGTTGACAGGCGTTTGGCTGATGTCTAATTCTCAGGTCTTTTCAGTCTGAAACGGTCTTCACCATATGCTGGTATGTTAGTTTCAATCATTATTTGCTAAACATATTTCATTCGTGCACTTCTTGGATAAAAGTTAAGTCTGCCTAGAGTAAAATTTAGTTCCGAGACCTCACGTGCAGATCCCAAGGTATCTTGCCTTCTCTTCGTTTACAAGGGTCGTCATCAGTGACATCATTGTGGTTTTCCACTACATTAAAGTCATTACTCGCATAGTATTACAGTGTTGCTATAGTTTTGTTAAAAAAGTTCTCATATATTAATTAAGCAAAACACATCCGATTCATTAAGGGCAGAACAGTGACGTAGCGTGCTACGGGCGCACAGAGCCATTTATCACCCATTTTACCGCCCCCATTCGATACAAAACTAAAATTTCGAGACATCATTTCAAAGGCAAGGAGGTATCTTTTATTGAAGTTAAAATAAGATCAGTGGCGTCACAAACGGATTCTTCTGCCCTTTCGAGCAGCAAAGTCAGAAATATTTGCAGCCAATTCTTGTTCAATCGACAATATAGCCAAGTTTGATAGTCTAGTTGGAGCTAGTAAGTAGTGGATGTGAGATAATTTTTGATTAGCTTCAATTTTGAGAAACTTCTCTCACAACTAACGACACTAATTGCCGAAATCAAATATGTACGAATTAGGATGACTTATGTATTTGGAATAGAAATTCCTGGATTCAGTTTTTGACTGAACTGGAGGAGTTCCAGTGGTCCTTTGCACATTATTTCTTCCTCTGATTCAGAACTGAGGAGACGCTTCTGCCACATCTGAAACTCGTCTGGACCGATGTCTTCTAATAGATGGGAAAGATCACACTCGTGCTTGCTGTCCAAAAGTTTTTGCTGGCGTGAACAATCTGAACTTATCCGCTATTTCTTGTACTCGCTGGTATCGAGTCGTCACATCTTGAATTGTCTTGTCAAATAATGTGAACACCTCTCAACGTAGTTCCTGCTCGTGAGACAAAGATGCATCTGCGGAGTCATCGCCACGAATGTGTTTTTTTTCTTCGTTGAGCTCGATTCCGAGTTTTTCGCAGAGAGTCTTAGCAAAGTCGATTGCTGCTCGGACAAAAACGGTCTCTGCTCTCCACTAGGATAGCTTTTAAAAAGCAGAGTTTCTGAGCACACTTAACCAGACTCAGTCCATGTTGCAGCAGGTTCATCTGTGCGTCATCTACATTAAGTAGTACTGCAGCCGAAAAGCCGAAAAAAGTGAGGGAAATTGAATGACTGCGCAGTTGTCAGCAGAAGATTGGCTCTCGATCTTGTTTCGGAAGTTTGAGATGAATCCGTCAATTCTTCCAGTACCCCAAGAACTTTCTAAAGTTTATTTTTAGCCGTTTTGACAGCTTCATGTTTAGCGTTCCAGCGCCTTTCAGTGACTCATTTCATTACTTGACCAGTGACGGCAGCCAAAGCGCTCCTCCGAGCAGTTGATGCAGAAAAGAAGGAAAATGGCTCCTCCAGAACTCCAAAATAATACCAGAACTCCAATACAAATCACAGGCAAATTTCAAATCATCGTCATTGTTGTTTGTTAATTTGTCAAACGTTCTGTCATGTCATGAAACCAGCTTTACCGGCAACATATTGCCGCCTCCCTCCAACCATTAACGCTACGACAATGGACCAGAACATAGTGGTAATAGTGGATTACAATAAGCACAACTGACTTGCAATATTAGTTGCTATATTAGTTGCTTCATGTCCCCAGTTTGACGCTAACCAGTGCTTATTTTAATAATTGACCACAACACCACCACTAGAAGGAGTTACCACCACTTCAAAAGCACAAAGATTTGAAATGGAGCTGAGAATATTCAACCTCCACGGCATGCTCCGAATAATCCTACTTTGGAATGATGTGAAAGCAAAGGTCCTCAAAAGAGCTTAATTGAGTCCAGCTGATATTTCGCATCCATTTTTTCCATTTTCCTTATGCAAGCTTTGGTACGAGTATAAGTATATGCAACTATAGTTATATGTACATTGAATTATGATGATAAAAAGCAATCATAGCAGAGCCGAAATAAAAAAAAGAAACCTAAGCTTAGCTAAGCAGTTCCAACACAGTATACAAACAATTTTCCACAACTCTATTCTATAATAAAAGTATACTTTTCTCACAGAGTATCGAGTGCACCATAAAAACTTTTGTAAAATCGTTAGATCTTTACACCAAACGGAATGACGTAAGTTCAAGCATATTCAAATATCTACCCACGAGCAAAGCTCAAGTTCTTTCTTCATTTACAGCCAAATTGCCTTGAAAACAATCAAAACATACAATGCCCTTGCTCCTTAAAACGCTTCGTTGACAAAATATATTTTTCGTCTAATTGATGATATACCTCACCGTTTTCCACCAATAGCCATACAACAGATACCTACTTTATTTTCCGGAATCGTAATAAATATGATTTGCTAGTAATAAGCAGTCTCTATTGCCACCACAACCACCCCCACATCCCTCGCACAGGTAAGAAACAACAAGCCATGCGCTAATCACAAGAAATTCGACGACACGTCCGTTCATATTATTCCACGGATGACAAAATATTCCCAGCACTCTATAGTGACGAGGTTTGTTTTGTATATTTGTATATACCTACTTGCTTCGGTATTTGATCCATCCGCCCGGAGTGCTAATGAAAATGATTTACATT